>CM076575.1:2066204467-2066546436 GCA_034641835.2 Pinus albicaulis | reverse complement strand
AAAAAAAAAAAAAAAAAAAAAAAAAAAAAAACCTGATTTGAAACATTTAGTATCTGTTATTTTCATTGAGATGTGAATGCAAAATGGAATATCAGAAACAAATTTAGGTACATTGAATCTGATGTAAACCATTAATATTAGTCATCTTCATGGAGATTTTGAATGCTTATCCCTTTTACGAGAAGTTAAACATTCTTACAGGCTGGATGGAACAGAGGTACGCTGTTTGAAAGCAAGAGATTGTTTTTACAATTTAATTTAATTTGAAATTAAATTTTTATCGATTTAACCGTAATTAGTATAAAAAAAATTATTAGTTTTAATTTGATTTTTTATTTTTATTTTATTTTTTTTGAATTTTTATTTGTTTTAAAATAACTCACAGAATAATTTAGAAATTCTCGTAAGATTATGAAAAATTTTGGCAATTTTTTTTGAAATTTTGGCAAAAATTTTTGAAATTTTGTTGGGTTATAGTCGTTAAACTTCAATTTTTTGGGTGCCTTAAAGGTTTATGATGGTGTTGAATCCATTTCCACTATAAAAAATGCAATTCAAACATTGAAACTACCTAATTTAAAAATAAAAATAAAAATAAATAAAACTAAATAAATAAATAAATAAATTACCAAAACATTTTTTACACGGTGCATGGAAAAGATGTGTGATATATTAAAGTTACGAAGGGATACTTTACCAATTTTATGATATGATATTTTTTTAAATTGAGTTTAAGTTATATTTTTTATTTATGGTATATCAATTAGTATTTTTTATCTAGTTGGTTTTATGGATTTTTGCCCAATTAATATGGTTTATCTAGTTGGTTTTATGGATTTTAGAGCAATTAGTATGCTTCATTTAGTTGGATTTAGATTGATGCTTCTTTTTCAAGAGAAGTTAGACAATCTTAAAGCTGGATGAAAGAGAGATAAGTATCTTTACAATTTTTAAGAAAAAAGCTAGTACTGTTTATCTAGTTGGTTTTATGGATTTTAGAGCAATTAGTATGATTCATCTAGTTGGATTTAGATTGATGCTTTTTTTCAAGAGAAGTTAGACAATCTTACAGCCTGGATAGAAGAGATAATTATCTTAACAATTTTGACGAAAAAAGTTAGTATGGTTTTATCTAGTTGGTTTTATGAATTTTAGAGCAATTAGTATGATTCATCTAGTTGGCTTTAGATTGTTGCTTCTTTTTCAAGATAAGTTAGGCAATCTTACAACCTGGAAGAGAGATAAGTATCTTTACAATTTTGACGAAAAAAGAAAATACCTGTAATTACATTTAATATGGATTAAAAAATTTATAAGTTTGAAAAAATCTAGTATAATTAAGTGATGAACATGTTTATTTTGGAATAGGGGTTCTACAATTTTAATTTAATTATCAATAATTATTATATGGATGGTAGAGATTTAACCTCAAAAATTTAGAATATCTTTAATAGTATTCATAGATCACACGGGGATTTGAAACTTGGATCTCTCAATTTTCACAATTTTCATATTACTTTTATCATGTTAAAATTGGCAACTAGGGCCAAATTCCATGTTGGAACAACTCATTTGATGGAGATGATGATTGCATTAAATTCCTCTTTTCGAGAAGACCAAAATTAATCTAAAGATCATCTCATCTGGACAAGTAGAAGGGTGATTTTGAATTTATGACCACATATGTGCAAATTGTATAAATAGAAGTGACCTCACACCTCATTTGACACCATCATCACTCACACATTCTTCTCTCTCTTCATTTGATTGGTTCATACAAGTATTGGGCAACCTCTCTCTCTCCCACATGTGGCAAAGAAAGACGAGTTTTTTTGGGCTAAATTGCATAATTTTAGATAGTTTGACCGGTGTTGACCGAGGTGATTTTGACCAGTTTTGACTGCGGTTTTTCAGACAAAATTTGAATTTCTCTAAGCCACATTGATTGGCACAAAAATCGAGGTTTTTTTGGTTGTTTAACATGCGTTGACTGCAGAGTTTACTGAGTTTGACCATATCTTTTGTGACTGTTTTGGGTTGACTTTGATCGCTGCTATAGGTCGAGTTTGACTTCCTTTGACCGAGCTTCAAAGGAGGTGTTGGACTGTTGTTTTGACCAACGTTGACTTTATGGTTAGCGTTGAAGGTTGACTGCAAAATTTGATAGGGTTGATTTAACTTTGTTTTGGGCTAGTCAATTTGACTTTTGTATTCTCTCTCTATGCTGAACTTTTGAATAATAATAAGAAGAATTCATGAAAGGGTTTTCCCCACATGGGGTTTTTCCCTGGCATCTGCCAAATCCAGTGTTCTCTTGTCTTGACTTGTCTTCTACATTTTGTTTTATGTTCTATCTACATTTATTGTCAATGTGATTAATGTTTAATGTGATTGCTACTGGAAATAATTGGAAATTGTCATTGGGCTACTAAAGGAACATTGAAGTAAATTGTGCTAAGCATTAAACATACCATTGTTAACTAAAATTAATATGGTATCAGAGCACAGGTGAAGACAAAACCCAAACATGAGAGAGAAAAGCAATCACTAAGATTTGTTGAACAAGGACAAAAACTCAATGACTTCTACATCTTACTTCAAATATGAGAATAAGCTCAATGATAAATATGACTATAATGCATGGATGATGTCTTTGGACTTGAATTTGGAAGAAAATGATGAATTGGATTATGTGCAGGGAAATGTGGTGGAGCCTCCTACAAATGCACCAGAAGCTACTAAGACAAAGTATAAGAAAGGTTAGGTCAAAGCTAAGAAGATCACCAAAGACTCCATTCAAAAACATTTGGTTGCTTACATTTCTGATATGGGAACATTTAAGGAGATGTATGACAAGTTGATTGGCATGTTCAAACTTAAAAGAAAACAATGTAAACCAAATCCTCTTTCTTAAGAACAAGTTGAGGGACATCAAGATGGATAGAGGGGAGTCTATCCAATCCTATTTCATGAAGATTACCGAAATCAAGAATGATATTTTATTTATTGGAGAAGTTTTTTATGACAGGGATCTCACCCTTATTGCCCTTGGAGGTCTCTCACGAGCATGGGGTGTGTTTAACACCACTATTTTTAACAATGACAAAATTCCTGGTTTCGATGAATTGTTGACTAGATGCACTCAAAAAGAGACGAGGATGATGGAGAGAGACAAACCTCTAAATGGAAATGAGCCCATTGCATTCTTCACTCATGCTAAGAGGAAAAACAATGCTAGTCCAAAGAGACAAGGTCAAGGATTCAAGCAGGGATTCAAAGAATGAAGAATTAGGGAAGATGCTAAAATTGTAATAGGTTTGGCCACTATGCTAGAGAGTGCCCTCATAAGAAGGATACTCCACGGGATGACAACAACAACAGCAATTGCAACAGTTTCAAAGGTAATGACAATCAAAGGAACAACGAGTTCAACAACAAAGGAAAGAGGAATGCTCCTGCTGCTTAATATGGAAGCGGTCGAGATCCCAAAAGGCCGAGAAACTCCAGGTATGAGAAAACTAATGTTGTAGAAAAACAAAAATATTTTTATCTTATTTTTTCCCTTACTACTGCGTCTCCTTCGGACACTTTGGATAATTGGTTGATTGATAGTGGTGCCTCAAGGCACTTCACTGGGTACAAGGAGACCCTCTCTAATTCGATTGAAAAGAAGACTAATTTGGAGATCACCACCTACCCCGTGAAAGGGGTAGGGACTGCCACTTTTCACTTAAATCAAGGTCAAATCCTTCATCTACAAGAAGTATTGTATGTACCTGATTTGAAAAAGAACCTGGTATCTATTTTTGCGACAGAAGATAAAGGATTCAAGGTAACATTCGTTGATGGGAAGGTACATGTTTGGAAAAGGAACTCTAAAGACACATTTACACTTGGATTTAGGGTTGAAGGTCTCTATCAAGTGGGAGGAAGTCCTTTGGGAGCTATGACTTGTGATGCTTCTCTTCAATTCGAACTATAACATCGAAGATTTTCTCACCTTCATTACAAAGATTTACCCTATGTAAGGAAGATGGTCATAGGTATGCCGAATTCAACATAGATCTTGAAGGTGTTTGTCAGGGTTGTGTAGCTAGAAAACATACAAGGGGACCATTCCCCTCAAGTGAAAGTCAAACTACCGACATTCTTCAATTGGTCCATTCTGATCTATTTGGTATGTTGCCCATAACATCATTAGGAGGATACTTGTACTATGCAATCTTTGTGGATGACTTCTCTCGCAAAACATGGATATATTTATTGAAGAAGAAGGACGAAGTGTTCAAATGGTTATGCTCTTTCAAAACCTTGGTTGAAAATCAAATAGGGAAGAAGATCAAAATATTGATGACCGATAATGGAACCAAATATGAAAAATGAATTCAATGACTATAGTAGAGAGGTTGGCATTAAGAGGGAGACCATTACTGCATATACTCTTGAGCAAAATGGAGTTTCCGAAGGGAAGAATCGAACCATCATAGAGGCTACTCACGCTATGCTTCATGATGAAGGCTTGTCGAAGTTCTTATGGGGAGAAGCTGCCAACACTGTCGTATATGTTCAAAATAGATTCCCACATCAAGCATTGGAATTCAAGACACCTGAAGAAGTTTTCACCGGTAAGAAACCTGATGTTTCTCATTTTAGAATTTTTGGTTGTCCGGTGTATTTTCATGTATCGAAAGAGAAAAGAAACAAGCTAGATGCATCTGGGAAGAAAGAGACATTTATGGGCTACAGTGAAATTGCAAAGGCATATAGAATCTATGTGCATGGTCAAAGAGAAGTTGAAATAAGTCATGATGTCACTTGTAGAAATTATATAACAAGCATGTATATCATGGATTCAATCTGATCTAACAATGTATTAAAGTTAAATACTGAATCGCTTCTACAAATCTTTTGCGAAATTAAAAACACTGTCAATCACATGAAGCAAAGAACAATCAATCAAACTACAACACATATAATTTCCCAGGGAAAGCTTGTTGTTCAAAACCCCACTATCTTCTATGGTATATTGAGTATGGAATCATGAAACAATTACATACAACTCTTCTGACAAGAGCCCTCCTGTACTTAGCTAATTGTCTCACACTATCATACATAAATCTGACCAATACTTAGCCAATTTACTGCCTCTAGACAGCCTGCCTTGCTTGTGCAATCCTTAAAGAATAGGAATTTTGGCCTTCCTTGACTGCACAAGTATCATGGGCACTCCAATGGGTGTTTGGTTACATGTGTGCAACCTAAGAATCCTACAACTACTCAACTAGGTCTCCACTGGATCTGACATGCCTGCAACTAATAATAGTAAATCCTCAATTGCATGTGAGATCACTGATTTTGAATTAATTAATATTTAATTCACTTGATCTCTCACCAGTGTATCTAACAGTTACAACTAGCATAATTGAGTTTAACTCACTTAACTGAGTTAAACTGATTACAATCTACATTAACTAATGCACCACTACACTTCGAACCTTGTTACAACTAGAATTATTCTGCATGCCTCACCAACTATCTCTAGCTCGAAATTCATGAGCTAACTGAGTTTATCACACTCAATTAACTATTACAAGTTATTTTGAGACTAGATTACATTTTACTGTCCATCTTAATTAAGGGATAACTAAAATATACATGCACCAAATTTAGCCCTATGGGCCCCACCCTAGTGTAGGTGCTTAATGCACTAGGCATGGGTGCTGATTTTTTCTTGTTGAATTTCAACACTCATTCTCAACAAGAAATAGATTATCTTTCACCCCAATTCTGCCTCTATGGTATTCGAATTTTCTCTTGGTGAGGGCTTTCGTCAGAATATCTACATCCTGATCTTTCGTGAGATTGTACTGAAGCAACATTATTCTTCTCTGCGCACAATCTCTGAGATGATGGTACCAGATATCTATGTGCTTGGACCTATCATGAAACACATGATTAATTGAGAGTTTAATGCAACTCTGATTATCACAATGAATCACTATCGGATCCATTTGAGAACTAAACAAACCAACCAAGATCTTTCTCATCCAGATTGCTTCACATGCAGCTTGACTTGCTACCATGTACTCTGCTTCCGCTGAATTGAGTGTCATAGATCGTTGCTTTCTGTTGTACCAAGAAACTTCTGTCGATCCTATGCTGAAGATCCCTCCATTAGGGGAATTTTGAGGTCTAAAATGGGCCTCCTAAGGAAATTATAAAATAATAGTGGAAATAATAAAAGAAGATTTGATTACATCATCAGATTTTAGAGGGAAAAAGGAAAAATCTGTTTTTTCAACTCATATTTTCAACTTATCTCCCAAAGTTTTTACTCAAATTTTGAGCGGGAGTATTCGTTCAATGTAAAATTTAATTCATCATCTAAGGAGCACCCATGTTACATACTTTCGATGGATCCTGCTATATGAAAAATGAGAAATACATGAAAAACGTGATTGTAATCATGTTTTTTCATGTATTTCTCATTTTTCATGTACCAGGGTCCATCAAAAGTATGCAATATGGGTGCTCCTTGGATGAGGAATTAAATTTTGCATCCAACGAGTACTCCTGCTCGAAATTTGAGTAAAAATTTTGAGAAATAAGTTGAAAATACGAGTTGAAAAAGTAGTTTTATTATTTTATTATTTTTAAATATTTTTATCTTTTTACTTAAAAAATGGTGAATCATCCCCCATGGTTGACATAATCATCTTGAATCCTATTGGTTCTTATCAAGTTTATTTTGGTTGTACATTTTTCTTAAGAGGCCCATTTTAGACCTCAAAATTCCCCTAATGCTGATGTGCTCTTTCTGTCTAATGGACTGCCCATCCAATCTGCATCCGTGAAGCCTTGAAGTTTCACACCCTCTGTCTGTCTATACCATAGAACATACTCTGATGTGCGCCTTAAGTATCTTAAGACATGCTTCCTCGCTTTCCAAAGGAGCTTGGTAGGCTTAACCATAACTTGACTCAGCTAGTTAACTGCGTAGAAAAAGTCTAGTCTGGTGTTCACTAGATACATTCGTGAACCAACTAACTACCTGTAGACAGTAGCATCCACTACCTCTCCACAAGTAGCATCCTCTTTCCTCTAATTTCCTAGAAGAGGAGTATCCATGGGTTTGCAACTCTCCATGTGAAACTTACCCAGTATCTCCTTGGCGTACTTGCCTTGAGACACAAAAAGTTCACCATCCCGCTGCCATATTTCCAATCCAAGGAAATAATGGAGTCCCATGTCCTTCATTTCGAACTCCCTTGCAACATCCTCCTTGCATGAGTGTATCAGCTGCTCATCACTAGTCAAAATTAGATCATCAACATAAAGAACAATAATCAATAGCTTACCCTCAACCACAATATGGTACAGGTTTGCATCTGCTTCACTTTTGGTGACACCTAGTCTGGTGAAATAGTTGTCTATCCGAGTGTACCAAGCACGAGGTGTTTGCTTCAGCCCATACAGTGATCTCTTGAGCCAGCACACATGCGACTCATTGTTGAAGATCTCGAAACCTTCAGGCTGCTCTATGTACACTTCTTCCTCAATGATCCCATTGAGAAATGTAGTTTTCACATCCATCTGATGAATGCACCAACCCATCTGCGTTGAGAGTGCAAGGATGGATCTTATGGAAGAGTACCTTGCAACAGGTGCAAAAGTCTCATCATAATCGATCCCCTCAATCTGTGAGAATCCCCGGGCCACAAATCTGGCCTTGCATTTCTCCACACTCCCATCAACAGCTTGCTTTACCTTGTAGATCCATCTCGATCCAACCACTGATTTGTCAACCGGTCTTGGGACAATCTCCCATGCACTGTTCTTGAAAATGGAGTCATACTCCTCCACCATTGCATCAACCCAAGTTGGTTGCTGCACTGCTTCCTGAAAGGAAGATGGTTAAGTCACAATACATTTGCTCATAAGAGCCATGTATCCAGTAAACCTGCCAGAAGACTGTCTTTGTCTGCGATGTGAAGTAGGGGCTCCTACATTCTCTGCAACATCAACTCTCAATCTATCGGCTTCCATGGTGCGCCTTTTGCCATTTTTGATGGATGGCTCTGCATGAGTGTTTTCCTCCCTCTGCATGAGTGTTTTCCTCCACTCCATGATCCTCCGCATGTGGTTGCTCCACATCTTAAGGCTCATCTTTGCGAACCAACAGTTCCTCCTCTGCATGTAATTCCAGCTCCCTCTTAAGGGACAACTGCATGGCTTTCTCCTCATCAAATTTTATATCCTGTCGCACAACAGTCATTCTGTTGTTTGGAAAATACACTCGATAGTTGTGGGGCGTTTCAATGTACCCCACAAAAATCCCAATCTCAGTTGTCGGTTCTAGCTTCTTGCCGGCATCTTTGGTCACATGCACATAAACGGATGAGCCAAAAATCTTAAAGTGTGAAACATCAGGTTTTTTACTAGTGAAAGCCTCTTCAGGTGTACTCATGCCAAGTATCCTATGAAGACAACGCTTCTGCACAAATACTGCAATGTTGCATGCTTCCGCCCACAGATGCAATGGTAGGCATTGATCATGCAACATCACTCTTGCTACACCCACGATTGTTTTGTTCTTTCTTTCCGCGACCCCATTCTGCTATGGGTTATGAGGCACTACAGTTCTCTTCGAATTCCTTCTTTGCTGCAGAAGTTCTTGAATTCATTAGAGATGTATTATCCACCATTATCACTCTTAAGAGCCTTCAAGTGCTTCACCAACTCTTTCTCCACCAGTGCCTTAAACTCAAGAAACTTAGAGAATGTCTGATATTTCGTCTGCATGAAGAAGATCCAACACTTACGAGAAAAGTCATCAAAAAATATTACATAGTACTTATGTTTTGCTATCGAAGCAACACAGAATTGTCCACACACGTCTGTGTGAACTCTCTCAAGGATCCTGGGTGCTCGGTTCTCCTTCTCATGAAAGGTGACTTTTACATATTTTCCCATAGTACATCCCTTGCATGTGTCTGACTATGTAAGTGTACCCCTGGGAAGACCAATGGAAATTTGTTGCATGACTTTCAAGGCTCCATGGTGAGGATGGCCCAATCTCCTCTGCCATAATTCGCCCTCATTTTGGATCACCACTTTGTCCGCCTTGCCCATCATTGTTGTGCAACCATCTACCTCCAACTTGTAGAGATTCTTAACTCTAATCCCTATCCTCTTGGCTTGTCTTGTTGTTTTGTGTCGCAGGAAAGCTTTTTCTTCACTAAAAACAACATCATAGCCTCTATCCTCCAACATTGCAACTGAGACTAAATTTTTCTTCAAACCTGGTATATGCATTACATGTTTTAATTGAAAGGGTTTACCTGACTGCCTCTAGAAGGTAATGGTACCAATCTTGGCAGCACTGTACCGCCCGTCATTACCCATTTCAATATGCATATGGAGATCCTTCTCCTCTAAGTTACTGAAAGTTCCTTGTCTCCCGTCATGTGAAAGGAAGTGCCACTATCCAAATACCACACAGATCCCATTGCACTTGAGACCGTGCATGCGATCAATGAGAGGTCAAGCTCAAATTGCGACGCCAAAGCCTCACCAGCTGCAGATCCTCCAACCTTCTTGCTCTTCTTCTTTTGTGCACAGTTAGTAGCATAATGCCCATGCTCGTGACAGTGAAAACACTTCACCTTGGACATGTCCTGTTTCTTGCCATTTTTGGACTTGGATTTGGAATGGAATTTCTTCCCCTTCCCCTTCTTTGCCTTGGTAGCTAAAGAAAATCTTCTTCATCTTCATTCTTAGATGAAGATCCATCTCTGGTGTTCTGTCTGAACTCCTCCTGCACCAAATCCGATCATAGTCGTTCCCAATCTGGAAAATTTTCCCTTCCATTAACAAAGTCTTGATAACTGCACCAACTCTTGGGAAGTCCTAGGAGATTCAAGCTCACCAAATCATCATCAACGACAGTTATACCAATGCTCCCCAGTTCATCCCGACATTGGACAAACTTTGTTACATATTTTGGTATGGAGTCGCCCTTCTCCATCTTGATCATCCTGAGTTTATCTTTGAGCGCCAATTTCCTATGGTCGTTGTTGCTTTGGAATAGATCCATCAAAGCCTTCCACATTTCATATGGTGTGGCTTTCCCATGGAGGCTTGAGACAATGTGGTCTCGTACTCCCTCCAATAGGATCATCCTCGCCTTTGCCACTTTCTTTTGCCATGCATCAAGATTCGCAGCATTTGTCACAGCGGGTTTAGGAACATCATTGTCAATGAATTCCTTCAAGCCATTGTCTTCGAGTATTGCCTCCATCCTATCCTTCCAAGAAATATAGTTTGAGCTGCCCTCGAGAGCATACTCCAACCTCAAGCCATTGAAAGCCATTTCGATCTTGAATCAACTGTAGCACCAAGAATGTCTTTCTGCAAATTCGAATTCTATACAATCCCAAACTCAACTCCTCCTTCACAATTGTGATTTCCTGTGCTTTGATACCATATAGAAATTATACAAAAAACATGTATATAATGGATTAATCCAATCTAACAATGTACTAAAGTTAAATACTAAATCTCTTCTACGAATATTTTGTGGGATTAAAAACACAATCGCCAATCACTTGAAGCAAAGAAGAATTAATCAAACCACAACACAGATAATTTCTCGGGGAAAGTTTGCTGCTCAAAACCCCACTATCTTCTATTGTGTATTCAACACTATCTTCTATTGTATATTCAACATGGAATCATGAAACAATTACATACAAATTTTCTCACAAGAGCCCTCATGTACTCAGCTAATTGTCGCACATTGTCATACATAAAATTGACCAATACTTAACCAATTTACTGCCTTCAGAAAACCTGCCTTGCTTGCGCAATCCCTAATGAATGAAATCCTAAAGAATAGGAATTTTGGCCTTCCTTGACTGCGCAAGTATCATGGGCACTCCAATGGGTGTTTGGTTGCATGGATGCAACCCAATAATCCTACAACTAATAGTCAACTTCCCTTTCACCTAGATCTCAACTAGGTCTCCACTGGATTTTACATGCATGTAGCTAATAATAGTAAATCCTCAGTTGCATGTGAGATCACTGATTTTGAATTAATTAATATTTAATTCACTTGATCTCTCACTAGTGTATCTAACAATTACAACTAGCACAACTGAGTTTAACTCACTTAACTGCGTTAAACTAATTACAACTTGAATTAACTAATGCACCACTGCACTTTGAACTCTGTTACAACTAGAATTACTCTGCATGCCTCACCAACTACCTTTAACTCGAAATTCATGAGCTAACTGAGTTTATCACACTCAGTTAACTATTACAAGTTATTTTGAGACGATATTACATTTTATTATCCATCTTAATTAAGGGATAACTAAAATAGATATGCACCAAATTTAGCCTTGTGGGCCCCACCCTATTGTAGGTGCTTAATGCACTAGGCGTGGGTGCTGAAATTTTCTTGTTGAATTTGAACATCACCTCTGATGAAGATTCTTCCTTTGAGAAAGGTAGAGATCTTCCTATCCCAAGGAAGGACAATGATGATAATGTAGGAAATCAAGATGAATCTCTGAACAATGAACCTATGCCGGATGTTGAAGCCCTGATGGATCCCATTGATCCACCTCATGGTGAGCCCTCTACCTCAAGGAAAAGACCTTTGTGGCTCAAATACACCCTTGAAGATGTTGAAAGGCGTGTTGCACCAAGGGGGACATTTCGTGAAAGCAAGAAGCCAAACATGTACCAAGGGTACTTGGCTGCTATAAGTACCATTGTTCAATCTGAGCCATGTACGTTCGAAGAAGCCATGAAGCACAAAGTATGGAAGGATGCGATGAATAAGGAATATGAATAGATCATGAAGAATGATGTTCGAGATGTGGTTCCTAGACCCAAGGACAAGTCTATGGTCACTTCAAAATGGCTTTACAAAATCAAACATGGGGCTGATGGTAGTGTTGAAAATTTCAAGGCCAGGTTTGATGCTCAAGGCTTCTCTCAAAAGGAAGGAGTGGACTATGATGAGATATTTGCACCAATTTCCTGATACACCACTATCCAATCTATCATTTCCCTTGCTGCCTCTCAAGGATGGAACTTACACCAAATGGATGTCAAAACTACTTTCTTGCATGGATGGCTTAAGGAGGAAGTCTATGTAGAACAAACTGAGGGGTTCGAAGTTCAAGATCGAAAGACACATGTATGCAGGTTGAAGAAAGCCCTCTATGGGTTGAAGCAAGCCCCTAGGGCTTAGTATAAGAGGATCAATAATTATGTAATGAAGTTTGGTTTTACAAGAAGCAAAGTTGACCCGAACCTATATTTACAGGTTGAGAAGGAAAAGCCTTTCATTTTGGTACTTTATGTGGGTGATCTCTTTCTGACATGTGCAAACCCTCTCATTTATCAATGTAAGAGGGAGTTGGATTCTGAATTCGAGATGAAGGACCTAGGTTTGATGCACTAATTCCTAGGCTTGCAAGTTTGGCAAAAGCCAGGTGAGATTTTCCTTTCTTAAGGAAAATACATTTTGAAGTTGCTCGAGAGATGTGGGATGATGGAATGAAAGTCTGTGTCTACTCCAATGGAACTCAACTTCAAGAAGCTATGTGGAAGTGTTGTTGAGCCCGTATTGGAAAATTCTTCTGGGTATCAACAACTTGTGGGAGCCATGATGTTCTTGGTAAACTCTCGTCCTGACATATGCTTCACTGTGAATACATTGAGTCAATTTATGGTCGAGCCTCATCACATACATTGGATTGCTGCCAAGAATCTCTTGAGATATCTCTGGGGTACAATCAAATATGGTTTGAGATATAATGTCGAGAATTTGAGGCTACATGGATATACTTAAGTTGACTAGGCTAGTAGTGTGGCAGATCGTAAGAGCACATTTGGATGTTGCTTCTCATTGGGGTCTGCTTCAATATCTTGGATGAGTAGGAAGCAGAAATCAGTTGCTTTAAGCACTGCTGAGGCTAAATACATTGCTGTTAGTATGGCCTATTGTGAAGCTTTTTGGTTGAGGAAGATTTTTAGTGAGATATTTGAGCATGTGCTAGATACCCCCGTAATCTACTGGGACAACCAAAGTAGGATTCACCTTTTAGAGAATCTCGTGTTCCACGACCGCTCTAAGCATATTGATATCAGATACCACTTTATCTGGGATATGGTACAATAGAGAGAAATAAGGCTCCATCACATGAGGACTTATAAGCAAGACACAAACATTCTCACGAAGCCCTTGGGAAGGTCAAATTCTTAGCCTTCTGTGAGAGACTTAAGAGTCATGGAAAGACCCTCCTATGAGGGTCTCACATGAGTTGGACACTGAGACCTAGGAGCTCCTGGGGACGTGGCGTACTTCTTGGAGCTATGAGTGACCATAAGGTGAGTGGTTCACATTCCCCTAGTGGTACGCTATGTACAAGGTGAGTGGTTCACCTTCCCCCACGATTCACATATGCATAGCATGAGTGGTTTGCCTTCTCCTATGGCATATGAGCAGGATGAGTGGTTCACCTTCTCTTGCTGATGCCCTAGCATACATCCTACCCATATAGTCCAATACTCATGGGAAGTACCTCTCATCTAGCCAATGAGTTGGAAAACATGGATAGGGACCATAACACTACCGATGGATGCATCGTATACTGCCTTACTCCCTATGTCTAGGATACATGGTGTTCAACAACTTGATTTGGGATCAACTGAGGCTCTACCTCTAGACTGACTTTTGTTGGTGGAGAGTTGTAAGGCCTTGTGACTCACTCTCGATCAATTATTCTTCATTATTACTTCATGGTTCAACAAATCAGAGAAGAGCAAAGATGATAATGATGGTATATGACAACAGATGGATTGGTAGGTTGAATTCTCCCTAATTGAAAGGGAGTGTTAAATTTGGAAACTAGGGCCAAATTCCACTTTGGGACAACTCATTTGATGGAGACGATGATTGCATTAAATTATTCTTTTCGAGAGGACCAAAATTGATCTATGTTGGCAGTATGATGCATGTGTTGTTCTTGATGGAAACCCACTTATAATACATCAAGTATATGGTAACTGGATGAGTTCATAGATCAATTTAGAGGTGATAGAGTGATGGAACAAAATGACAAAATGATGTGACAAAGGTTTGCAGATCAGAATCAGAAGTTTTTTAAAGGTGAATATTTGAAGACCTATATGTGGGTTCGTCAAGTCAAAGTTGCATATACACGCAAGTACAAAGACACAAAGTCGCGTATATGCTGGTGCACTAATTTAACAATACCAAGGGTCCTTACCATGCTATTAGCCCACAATATTGAGCGCAATAATGACTATTTGATCCCGTCCAAGAATACCATCAACACTTGTGTGGTTTTGGCTCATGGTATTGGCTAAGGTTCTAACTATGTTAGGAGGTGAAGATCAAAGTGCTAAGAGTGTATGATAAAGGGTAATGAATGAATACTTCAATCTGGAGTATATTTGTATGGTATGGGATATAGTTGATTGATAGATCTGAAATAAAGTTGTGCTCATGTATACAATGATGGATCAGGATCTCTAGACCTGAAATGACTATGTATTTTCATGATTTGTTTATGAGATGTTTAGATTTGTGGCTTGGCGCATGTTTGTTGCACTGAAGGGTATGATCTGAGTAAGTTTGAAGTTCTGAAGTATTGTGCAGTCCTGAATTATTTACATATCTATACAAAAGTATGACATGAGGAAGGTGCGTATACACACGAGTTTGGTTCTGTAGAGTAGCGTATATGTTTAGTAATATGTTGAGATCTATACGCGAGTTGGTTTCGTGATAAGCGCTTACATACACGAATAAGTCTACTGAAAGGCACGTAAGCAAGCCATGGTTTTCCTGACGATTACTGAAGAAAATATCTGGTTAGTTTTGTTGTGTTTATGTTGTCTGTCAATGGTGTCTTCATATGGATCTAGGTTGTTTGAGTATTGATTATGTTACTAGTTGATTGTGATTAAATATTAGTGATTGGTTTGTTGATTGATGATTTGGTGAATGATTTGGTACAAATATATATTTCAGTTTGATATTTGACTTAAATGAGTGGAGTGAGTCCAGTCTAAAAATCTGATAAAAAGAGGCCTACAAGTTGTGATGTATTGAAGCCAGTGGATCGAGTGAGAAAATTTATGAAACACGGTCCGTGGTGGTGCTGAGAGTTGGATCCTTCGGTGAGGAAGTCGAAGCTTCCTTCTAGTGGTCGCTGGTAAATGAGATCAGGGGGTTGGAGGTCCATTCCAGCAGCAACTGGAGAATGAGTGAAGGTAGCAACCTTCTGCACATGGGTGCCTGCGTGCTGCTATGAGTCTATGCCAATACAACATTGTAAGCAATTTTCTATATAATAAATATTGAAGAAAAAGACGACAACATCAATGGTTTTCTCCCACATTGAGTTTCCACCTTAAACCCTGGTGCTCATGTGTGTTTCTTATGTGTGATGATTTATTATGTTCTTACTGTTGGGGTTCCCATGTTTTGGCCAGATTGGCAAGACCAAAAGATGAGACAACATCAGAACCACTTTCAGACCTCAGGATCTAGCCCTCCTGGGTCCAGAGAGAGATCTCTCTATATAAGCAAAGGTTTTATGTCTTTGAAGCTTCTGTGTTAAGATATTAGGCTAGTTATAGGCACAGGTTTGTTTGTTTGATTTTCTTTGGTTGTTGGGAAAGAAAAGGAAGGTTTCAATATAAGGCAAGGATGAGCAGAGAGGAATTTAGGCAAAGGAGAGATAACTCAGAGAACACTCGAGACCATTGGGCAATGGAGTCAGGAAAGGGTTTACTTGCTATTCAATGTGCAGGCTTTCAGTTGGGCTAGTCATCTAAAGCATTGGATCTTAAAGATGATAGTGGGGCATGGAAAGACAAAAGGGAAGGTGAAAGCAAGAAGACCTCCAAGGTGACCTTTCAGAAATCAGATCCAGGGACAGGACATGCCATTGGACAACCTGTGATCCAGAACCTAAAAGGTTAACTCTTCACACAAGGAAACATTAAAGATTTAGAACACAAGTTGAAAACCTGAGATCAGAGAGAGACTTTGAACTCTCAATGCTTCGGCCTGCAGCTTGAAGAAACTTAGAAAGGTTCAATTAATTGAAAAGGATCCTAGTGAGACAGAGACAGAGTTCTAAACTCCCAGTATCCCAATTCATTCAATTAAAGCCTAACAAGAACATCTAAGAACATATTCATTAATTCATACATCAACTAGCAGCATATGTTTGGCCACTACACTGGCTAAATTAGCTTGAAATCAATTCCCAGATAACACATTCAACAGAAAACATTGAAGACAGGGAGAGCAGAAACATAGGGTACCTAACAAGGGTAAATCCTATGCCAAATTTCTGATGCGTGTCAGAAGAAATGAAATGTAACGAACTACAAGGTAAAACAAAGACAAAGATAGGAAAACATCATCGCAACTTTAGATCAGGATCCAAAGAAATGTGCTTGTCATATTAAAGAGCAACACCAGTCATGTACAACATTTCCAAAAACTTGATATTTAGTCTGAAAACATCTTCCTCAGCCTATCTTACCACTTTACACAGAGAACATGTCTCAAGAGAAACAACTTGCAATTCACAGAATTCCGACCAACAACCCCTTTACAATGTTTTCTCAAGAGTTTTTATATCAGAAAGAGAGGCAGAGGAGGTAGATGAAACACTAAATGAAACATTAAACAGAGTCGAAGCAGTGGGTCGAAACCCATTTTGTTTTAATGTCTATGCATTGAACTTCTGTACTCTTTGGGTGAAAGAGTGGTCTTCGGCAGGCTGCGATTTACTCCAGGTATGTCCTTGATGTGTTCTCGGCTGCAGTACTCGCGGTACTCTGGTGAGTTAAACAAAAGGTAGAACAATGATTCTAGGGACTGCCATACTGTGTAACCAATGCTTCTGGTAGCAACAAGACGGTTGTCAGGGAAGAAATATTCTCTAGAACACGGTATAGAATGAAACAGTATGGGCACTTTGTCCTTTCATGGGGGGAAACCCCTGCTGATGTGAAACACTGATGATATTGTTTTCTGTGTTCCATACCTTCACTAGGCCCTCTGTGATAATCGTGAGGTCCTTAATCTGGTACAATTCGTCTTTAAGCATAGAATTCAGGCTTAAAAAATATTTAATCACCGGCCTTGAATTCTCTGATCCTTCACTGATACTCTTTGCCGCTCCATTACTGTCTCTGACTGTGAAAACTTGAGCTTTAATGGCGCTGGAGAGGTTTTGCAGAGTTGAACTCTATCCACTCAATGGAGAATCATGTTCTAACACCTTCCCAGGCCTTTCTCTGTGCTTTGTGTCACTAAAACAGTGACCATGAATCATGGCGTTTCCGCCTGCCTGTAACCCTGACACGTTAAGAAATCCATGCATGGGGAAGGTGGATGTAGTGGAGGACTGGAGCACAGGTGGCAGAACTATGGAGGGATGGTGAAAAATGCAGTGGAATGGTGAAAACAGGCCAGACAATGCAAAAATGGCGGAAGACTAGACAGATGGAGGCTTAATGGAGAAATGCACGGGGACCATTCGATCATGCATGGGGGGCGATGATCGACGGCGGAAAACGAACGATGGAGGGCTTAGGAAAACGAGCAGAATACAAAATAAATGGGAAAAATCCATGAAGGCGGGTGACGTGGAGCTCTGGCGGTGGGACATGGTCCACGGCGGGGGCAAAAATTTGATCCGGACCATCCGATCTCAGGAGGAGATCGACGGCTGTAAACGCATCGGAAGGAGATTGATGGTGGGCCATGGGTCCTCTTCGCTTTGATTATCTCCCGAGCATCTTTGGGGCGCAAACGCCATCGGATGGCCGGCCACAGATCGAACGGTGTACAACAATATCGCACTAGGCCGCAGTCGACCTTTAACGTGCGATGAAAACGGTTTTTAAAACAACTCGAGGCCACGTGTCGGCCAGTGGCGTTGATCACTGCCGATCCGGAAAAAACCACCCTCCTTCCAAAAGCGGTGCGATAAAAACCGTCGGGTTTGTACAATGCTATTGCAGGGACCACCGGGGCGTGATGAAAATTGGGTCATTGATCTACAGATCAGATCGACGGTTGTGATGTGATCGTAGGGGTGAACGGAGAACGAAGGTGCTTGCGATGGCCGTCGGATTACTGGGAAATTGACGGTGGATAGCGCTCTCGATACTCATTTATCCAATTGCAGTAAGTGCTTTACGGGCTAGCGCTGGGTTTTAGTGCCCGGGTCGTGTGGGGAATGGTTTTTGGGGCTGGCCGAAGGGGGCTAAACCTGATATATGAAGAATATGGGTTTTTTGGCCCGTTTCTACGCAATTTAAGGCCAAAAAGGGATAATGATATAGGGAAAAGGGGTTATTTGGCCAAACAAAGACATTTTTGAGGCTTAGAAGGGATTTTGCATGATTTAGAGGAATTAAGGGAGGGAAGAGGAGAGGGGAACAAAGGCTTTAAAACTAGGAACAACAGTGGAGATTTTTCAAAGGACCCAGGCACAGGGAGGCTTCAAGGATGATGTGTTTTAAGGGGAGATGCATTCCTTGGAGGCTCAACAGACCATTTAGCCCCTTGTTTGCTTGTCAAAAAATTCATAGGGGGCTAACAGTGGCTCCACATGGGGATGACTTCTTCTTGAAGGAGTCAAGAACCCAGAAAATGATCTTTGGTGTAGGCCAGATGCCCACTGCTTGAGCCATATTTCTTCTTGGACCAGCTGCCACAAATCATGAAGACATCCTATTAGCAGTAAATTCTCCCAAAGAACTACCTACCCAGACTATATAGTCCTATCATTTTTTCTTCTGGGTGCATTTGGACCCTTTACATCATCAATTTTTACAAGCAGGAAAATAAACCTATTCTATTTCTACCCTTATTACTCCATGAGACTAGATTAAACTGTTGGCCTCATATGTTTCTCTAGCTAATCTAATATCTGCTGGGATTAAACTGTCCAGCAGATTTCTTCTCTATATTCTACAACAGAAATTTAAAAACAGTCAAACTAGGATTAGACAGTCTAGTTTGCTGTGGATCCAAAGCATAAAGACAGTTGCATATGGATAGAAAATTGCAGAAAACTAAAAACAAAATCTTGAAGGCTTGAAAACTCAAAACTTTGAGGCATCCTTCTTTTCTATGTGACTCAGGTTTTGAGCTTGCTAGAGTCACTTCCTCTTCTTCATTTCAGCTCTGGTCTTGGGCATGTTAGAGCTGATCCTTTTTTTAATTTGCTGGTTTAGATTTTGAGCAGGTTAGAACCAGCTGTTTTTACTTCATTTGGCTCAGGTTTTGAGCATATCAAAGCCAATTCTTTTTATTTCTGAGGTTCATGTTTTGAGCATGTCTGAAACTCTCCTTTCCCTCTGTTTTTTGAGACATTTTCTCTTTTTCTTGAAAACATAACACGACAATGGTATTTACAATGGAAATGGAAACTGGAAATTGGAAATCAGCGGAAGTAGTGTTTGAGCATCTTGCCATTGACAGGACCGCCAAACAGCTCAGTACCATCTAGTTTTTGTAGAAAAAAGGCATTTGGACCCACGGTAACCTGGATGATGTATGGACCTTGCCACAAACTGTCAAACTTTCCGTGCTTTCCTTTTTCCTCTCTCCTTGAGTCCCACTTCAGAACTTTATCTCCAATTTTGAAGTCACATGCTTTTGTTCTTTTGTCAAACAAATTCTTTATATTTTCCTCAACTTTCGTAGCTCTATTATAGACCTCTTCCCTTGTTTGCTGGAGATGAATTGTTTGGTTTATCCTCCTTACCATGCTGTCTTCTTCTGTCTGAATCTCTTGGACAAGTCTGATTACTGGTACCCCAAGGCTAGTAGGAAACACTGCTTCTGTTCCATAGACAAGCTGATCTGGTGACATGCCAATGGATTTTTTTGTTGTAAGCCTGTCAGCCCACAAAGCATGCACTAACTTGCTGTGCCATGATTTTTTATTCTCTTCAAGCATTTTTTTGATAATGGTCACCAAGCTCTTGTTTGATGATTCAGCTAACCCATTACCTTGTGGGTAGTAAGCAGTTGAATGACCGAGTGTTATTTGATACCTATGACAAAAATCAATCATTTTCTTGGATCCAAAAGCAACAGCGTTATCAGTGATTATTTTTCTTCGGCAGCGAAACCTAGAGAGGATGTGGTCTTCTAGGAACTTAATGATGACAGAATCTGTGGCATTCCTAGAAGGTATGGCCTCTATCCATTTAGTGAAGTAATATGTGGCTGTAAGGATCCACTTGTGATGTGCAGAAGAAGCAGGGTGTATTTCTCCAATGAAATCTAGGCCCCATTGCATAAATGGACCTTCAACAATGATGGGTTGTAAAGGTAGAGGTAGGAGCTTTCTTTTGCCTTCAAAAATCTGGCATTTATGGCAGGCAATTATCATCTTATGGATTTCATTGAAAAGTGTAGGCCAATAATAGCCAGCTCTGAGTATTTTGTTAGCAGTGGCTTTCCAGTTCAGGTGGCCTCCACACTCTCCTGCATGGAACTCTTGTTTAATCCTCTCTGCTTCAGCCTTAGACAAACATTTAAGCAATAGGCCATTTGTATTTTTCCAGTACAAACATTCATTCAGTATACAATAGTTTCTGACCTTTAGCTTCAGGAATCTGGCCTTAGTCTTTGATAGTTTGGGAGGGGTATTGAGGTTTGTGAGCACATACAGAACGTCAGAATACCAAGGAGAGTTCTGAAACTTCTCCTCAACAATGGGATCAGGCAATCCCTCCTGCTCATCCAAGGAATCTACCATGTTTATGTCAAGGGCTTGTAAATTTGATTCAACCATTAGTTGAGCGAGGCCCTGACCTTTGATCAGTTTTGTGGGTTTTATCTCAAGGTCATATTCTAAGATTACAACAATCCATTTGCCCCTCTTCCCATCTGGGTCTTGGGACAAGATGTCTTTAACCACTATGTTTGGCACATAGGCTATGATGTGGGAATGCAGTATGTACACCCTAAAGTCTTTCAAGGCCTTCACCAGGGCATAGGCCTGTTTTTCCATTATGTTATATTTCAAGGGTGCATCCCTCAGAGCTTTGCTGAAGAAAGAAATGGGTTGTTCCATTCCCTCTGGATTTTTCTGCAGCAAAACTACAGCCACTGTATGCTCGGAGGCAAATGAAAAGATCAGGGAATCTTTTGAGAAATCAAGGCTGATTAGGACAGGAGCCCGGATGAGTGCAATTTTAACTAATTCAAAAGATTTTTTAGCCTCAACGATCCATTTAACTCCACCTTTCTTCAACATGTTTGTCATATTCCTGAGGTGTTCAGTTAAGTTGGGAATAAACCTCCTTAGGAAGTTGATTTTCCCAATAAAGGACTGTAACTCTTTGATGTTTCTCGGGTGCGTGATCTGTAGTATTCCCTCAACTCTCTGTGGGTCTATCCTAATTCCCTTCTCAGATATAATGTGGCCGAGAAGCTTACCTTCTTGCAACCCAAATACAGTCTTTTTAGGATTCAATGACAGACTGAACTTCCTAAATTTTTCAAAAACTCTTCTCAGATGTTTTAGGTGTTCCTCATCAGTCTTGGAGTAGACTATTATGTCATCCAGGTAGATGACAATGAAGTGTCCTATTTCCTCTGAAAAGGCTATGTCCATTGCTCGTTGGAAGGTTGCACCGGCGTTCATCAGTCCAAAGGGAATTTTTACATACATAAAAGTGCCCCATGGAGTGGTGAAAGGAGTCTTGAGTTGGTCTTCTGGGAGTACTAGAACCTGGTTATAACCTGAAAAACCATCTAACAGGGAGATCCGCCTTGAGCCAACTACCCTCTGTGGGATATGTTCCATCTTTGGTAATGGGTAATTGTCCTTAAGCGAGGCTCTGTTAAGGTTCCTGAAATCTATGCACAGTATGATCTCACCTATTTTCTTTCTCACAGCTACAAGGTTTGAGACCCAATCAGAGAACCTCACAGGAACTATTATGCCTGCCTCATACATCCTTTTTATTTCCTTTTCTACTGCAGGCAATTTCTTTGGGTTGATCCTGCGAAGTTTCTGTCTGAAGGGTTTCTGGTTATCTTTCAAAGGTATTTTGTGTTGTATAATGTTTGTGTCATAGGCCTTTAAGTCCTCGTAGCTCCAGGAAAACACATCAATGAATTCCTTAAATAAGTCAATATATTTATTCTTCAGGTTTGCGGGTAAGGACTTAGCCAATTTGATCATCTTGGGCTTATCTTCTGTGCCTATGTTGCATTCCTCGACATCAGAGTCTAAGTGTTCTATGGTGGGCTTCTTCTCTACATCATCAAAATCGAAAAGATCTTCTAAAGGTGCCAGTCCTTGGGGTATGTTCTTATCTTTGGCCTGCAGCACCTCTACTTCCTCATTATCTGCGTTTTTGCATTCTTTGGTTGGATTTCCAATCCATTCGTTTAAAGTGTTTATTTCTATGTTACAGGGTGGTTTTTCCTCGTCTGAGGACTCTGAGGGCTCTTCATTTAGGCAGCTATCATTGGAATTAGAGTCTGAATCGGAAAATTCAAACTCGTTCCTGCCTATCAGGAAATCCTCAATCTGCTTATCGCCCTCAAAGACCTGCCAATATTTTTCGTTATCCGGCACTGCAGGTCTGAATTTGGTCTGATTGATGATTTGTTGATCACTGGGAGGCTTGTGATATGAACTAGCTATATAGGCTAATCCATTTGCAATTACATTCCGACTCCTAGGGATAAACACCAGTTCATATTCTATAAAGGTTTTAAGTAAATCCATGGTGTCATTCCTGTACGCTCTCAACCTAGGGTGTTTCGCTGTATACTCAACGTTTACTTGTTTTATGATCAACTCAGAGTCTCCATGCATAGCTATCCTACGGGCTCCTAATTTTTTCAACAGATTCAAGCCTAGGATAAGAGCCTCATACTCAACGATATTATTTGTACATTTGAAGTTCAGATTAAAGGCATGGCTCGCTGCATAGTCGCTCTCTGTGTTATGTAACCACACCCCTGCTCCTGCAGTCTTTCTAGTACAAGACCCATCGAAATTCATTTCCCATAAAGGTTCACTCGCGGGCTCAACATCATTTCGTTCTTCGTGTGGTGCGTGAGTTTGTGAGGGGTGACTAGCCAGCTGTTTACATTATGTTTCTTGTTTACTCGGAGTTTCGTTTTCAGTGCACTGCCCACAGGTCTCAACATCGTTTCCTTCTAAGTCTAGAGTGGCCATTATGTTGAAATCTATAGGCGCCATCTCATGTTCCGTGACTCTGTTTTCTAGTGCTGGCTCCTCTAAGGATTCATCATTGCAAAGGATAAAAGAGTCTAAATTTGTGTGCACAGAGTACAGAGGAGAATTTTCAAGCTTTTCAGGGCTGCTGACCAGGAATTTCATTTGGGCCTCTCTATACAGTCTTCTAAGTTGGCTAAAAATAGGAATTGTGGCATATGCCCCATCCATCTGCATTGTACCTTGCAGCTTGGCTCCCCATGACCTTGACAACAACATGCCATACTTAGGTGGCACATCTGCCACTACAACATCCATGACCATACACTTGGCTGGAATCTGGATAAGGCTTACACATAGGTCTTTGATCAGGCCAAGACACTCTACCCTGCTAGAATCAAATGAATAGGGGTCTTTATAGGGACGGGTTATCTCTAGGCCTAATCTCTCCATGACTACCTTAGGCATCAGGTTGTGTGAGGCCCCAGAGTCATACATTGCGTTGTGAAGGATCTTGTCGTGGATATTGATACTGATATAAAAAGGAGGTACTACCCTTTCCTGAAACTTCCCTTCTATCTTTGGACCAAACAAAAGGGTTGGTTGATCATCACTCAGATTGACCGTGTCATTGTTTTCACCTAGATTTAAAGCTTTCAAAATTTTGCCTTTATATACATCTTGAGTGGCCAGCTCAGAGAGTGGGACAGAGATTTTAATTTTCGCAATCTCACTCTCCAAATTGAAAGTGGACTGACTCTTTGGAATGTTCAACTCTGTTTTGTTCGCCACCACCTTAGTGGCAGAATCAGTGGGCTGATTCTCACTATGTACAGTGTTTGTGATAGTTTTATGAGGAGCACTAACTGCAGTGCTAGTGCTGCTAGTTGGTTGACTTTGTTTATCAGTGTTTTGGTTGTTCTTACCTTTATTCTTCCCATAACCCTCATCTGCTGATTTATTACTTTCATCCGTTACTTTAGAAGTTTTCTCAGGCCTTTTCTTAATGGTGATCTCAGAAGTTTTGGGTTTGGAATTATCTAATCTCTTTTTTCTTTTAAGTTCATATTGTTCTCTGACCTGCATGAGGGCACTTTCAAAACCTAGCCTATAATCCTCAGATTCTGATCCTTCCTCATCCCAATATGAGGATGAGGACTGATCTTCCTCTATGGAACAGTTGTGGATTGAGTTTTCTATTTCAAACATGTTTATTGTAGTTCCCTCAGACTCTTCTATGATTCCCTAATCTTCATCAAGAAAGTTCTCTTAGAATGGGGGAATAAATTGCTGATCTGAGTCTCTTTGTCTGTTGGGAGTGGTGTTATTTCTTCTGAAGCTCTGGTTTTGGTTATGATTTTGGTTTCTGTTCTGATTACTAACTATGAAAACCATTTTTTCCATCATTTGTTGTAGTTTTTCCACATTTTTAGATAGACGGTCATAATTGGGGTCAGATGTGGAGGCTATAGTGTCATCTCTATATGTTACCCTTTTCTCAGCTCTCAATCTTGTTTTTTTCTCAATCAGATTAGCCTCTACACTCACTGCTCCCTTTTGCATGTCTTCCAATCTGTTGTAATCTCTCTCCCTAAGCTGGTAGGCCATGTCAGCATCAAATCCTTCAAGGTATTTCACTAAAGCCATACCTTGAGGGGGTTTCATGTGTGGACGAAGAGAGTTATAAACGCTGTTAAACCTTGTAGAGTAGTCATGGACACTCTCTCCTACATTCCTTTTCAGGTTCTTGTATTCTGCTAAGATTTGGAGAGGGTTGGCCTTAACTTCCCATTTATTTATGAAGGTCTGGTATAAGGAGGGTAGATCTTGTATGCTATTAGGAGGTAGGCCTTTAAACCATTTCTTCACATCACCTCCTAAGATCTGGGCAAAGATGATCATTTTGACTGTATTATCATCTATCTCCATGTAGTCAAAAGAATCTTCCATCCTGTCTACATGGTGCTGGGCTGTGGTAGACTCCTTTGCAATGAAGTGTGGGATCTTTGATTGATAATCGTTGGGTAGGGGCACTAGAGGTTGGGGTAAAACCAGAGGTGCATACCAGGATGCCATGATGGTATTTTGAGGAGGTAAGGGGTTGGCTTGAGCAACTGGTATATGGATGGCAGGGATACTAGGACCAACAGAAGTCTGTTGAGCAGATTTAGGGTGGCAGAGCCCCAAGTTTTGAATGAAGTGAATATCAAGAGGTGTAGATGGCGGGGTCTCTCTGTCCCTAATGTGTTTACCACTTTGAGGTGGTGAACCAAGAAGCTCAAGGTATGGCTGGTCTAGAGCATTGAATGACCTAGTTCTAGGTAAACTGTTTTGAGAGTCTAGGTCAAAAGGTGAGTATGATAGAGCTGTAAAGTCTTCCGGTGCAGAGTTAGCTCTATGGATGTGGCTGGAATAGTTGGTCTTTTAGGTGTAGGAGATTTCTTGAGGATGCTCTCAAGGTTGTCAACTATTTCAGGTGGGTATGGGTTGGGATAAGCTCTTGTGTGAATGGTTCTTGAAGCCAGAATGTTGTTTTCCAACAAAGCAGCTTAACCCTACTTGTTACTTCTATTATGGCTGATGTTGTTATGGAGGCTGGTCTCCCAGTGGAGTCTTATGTGAACCAAGATAATCAGCAGGCCTACTGATCACCAGTGGAGTATTTGATCTTTAAGGAACTATGGAGTCGCTAGGTGGAAGGTTTAGGAGGTTTTTGGGGGTTCACTGTCCACCATAGTGCTTATGTAATGTCCCTTTTCAAGGATATCCTCAAAACACAACAAACTCTAACCAGAGATGGACTGGGAGGGCTTTTACCAGATATTCCACCTCTGAAAGAGAGTGAGATCTGGAGGCTATCTGGCCCTTTCCAGACTCTGTCTAAGAGTGTGGGTGAAACACAACAAGTGGTGCAGAAAGTGAATTTGCAAGTGGAAATGTTTCACTGCCAACCTAACCAGAGATTGTTGGCTTTCTGAGGCTCTTGTAATGTAGTAAGATGGAAAATACTCAGAAATTCCCCAGTGGAGTCGCCATTATGTTGGTGACTACAATGGGACACAAGACCAGATATAGCAGTTAAGGGTGCTCAAAATTTGTTGTTCCCCAGCAAAGTCGCCATTATGTTGGGGTTCCCATGTTTTCGCCAGATTGGCAAGACCAAAAGATGAGACAACATCAAAACCACTTTTAGACCTCAGGATCTAGCCCTCCTGGGTCTAGAGAAGGATCTCTCTATATAAGCAAAGGTTTTATGTCTTTGAAGCTTCTGTGTTAAGATATTAGGCTAGTTATAGGCACGGGTTTGTTTGGTTGTTGGGAATCAGGAAAGGAAGGTTTCAATATAAGGCAAGGATGAGCAGAGAGGAATTTAGGCAAAGGAGAGATAACTCAGAGAACACTCGAGACCATTGGGCAATGGAGTCAGGACAGCGTTTACTTGCTATTCAATGTGCATGCTTTCAGTTGGGCTAGTCATATAAAGCATTGGATCTTAAAGATGATAGTGGGGCATGGAAAGAAAAGAGGGAAGGTGAAAGCAAGAAGACCTCCAAGGTGACCTTTTAGAAATCAGATCCAAGGACAGGACATGCCATTGGACAACCTGTGATCCAGAACCTAAAAGGTTAACTCTTCACACAAGGAAACATTAAAGATTTAGAACACAAGTTGAAAACCTAAGATCAAAGAGAGACTTTGAACTCTCAATGCTTTGGCCTCCAGCTTGAGGAAACTTAGAAAGGTTCAATTAATTGAAAAGGATCCTAGTGAGACAGAGACAGAGTTCTAAACTCCCAGTATCCCCAATTCATTCAATTAAAGCCTAACAAGAACATCTAAGAACATATTCATTAATTCATACATCAGCTAGCAGCATATGTTTGGCCACTACATTGGCTAAATTAGCTTGAAATAAACCCTCAAATAACACATTCAATAGAAAACATTGAAGGCAGGGAGAGCAGAAACATAGGGTACCTAACAAGGGTAAATCCTATGCTAGATTTCTGATGCGTGAAAGAAGAAATGAAATGTAACGAACTACAAGGTAAAACAAAGACAAAGATAGGAAAACATCACTGCAGCTTTAGATCAGGATCCAAATAAATGTGCTTGTCATATTAAAGAGCAACACCAGTCATGTACAACATTGCCAACAACTTGATATTCAGTCTGAAAACATCTTCCTTAGCCTATCTTACAACTTTACACAAAGAACATGTCTCAAGAGAAACAACTTGCAGTTCACAGATATCCGACCGACAACCCCTTTACAATGTTTTCTCAAGAGTTTTTCTATCAGAAAGAGAGGCAGAGGAGGTAGATGAAACACTAAATGAAACATTAAACAGAGTCGGAGCAGTGGGTCGAAACCCATTTTGTTTTAATGTCTATGCATTGAACTTTTGTACTCTTTGGGTGAAAGAGTGGTCTTCGGCAGGCTGCAATTTACTCCAAGTATGCCCTTGATGTGTTCTCAGCTGCAGTATTCACGGTACTCTGGTGAATTAAACAAAAGGTAGAACAATGATTCTAGGGTCTGCCATACTGTGTAACCAATGCTTCTGGCAGCAACAGGACAGTTGTCAGGGCAGAAATCTTCTCTGGAACACGGTATAGAATGAAACAGTATGGGCACTTTTTCCTTTCATGGGGGGAAACCCCTGCTGATGTGAAACACTGATGATATTGTTTTCTGTGCGCCAGACCTTCACTAGGCCCTCTGTGATAATCGTGAGGTCCTCAATTTGGTACAATTCCTCTTTAAGCATCAAATTCAGGCTTAAAAAATCTTCAATCACCGGCCTTGAATTCTCTGATCCTTCACTGATACTCTTTGCTGCTCCATTACTGTCTCTGACTGTGAAAACTTGAGCTTTAATGGCGCTGGAGAGGTTTTTCAGAGTTGAACTCTGTCCACTCAATGGAGAATCATGTTCTAACACCTTCCCAGGCCTTTCTCTGTGCTTTGTGTCACTAAAACAGTGACCATGAATCATGGCGTTTATGCCTGCCTGTAACCATGCAAAACACGTAAACACGTTAAGAAATACATGCATGGGGAAGGTGGATGTAGTGGAGGATTGGAGCACAGCTGGTGGAACTGTGGAGGGATGGTGAAAAATGCAGTGGAATGGTGAAAACATGCCGGACAATGCAAAAATGGTGGAAGACTAGACAGATGGAGACTTAATGGAGAAATGCAAGGGGACCGTTCGATCATGCATGGGGGGCGATGATCGACGATGAAAAACGAACGATGGAGGGCTTAGGAAAATGGGCGAAATACAAAATAAATGGGAAAAATCCACGAAGGTGGGTGACGTGGAGCTCTGGCGGTGGGACATGGTCCACGGCGGGGGCGAAGATTTGATCCGGACCGTCTGATCTCAGGAGGAAATCTACGGCTGTAAATGCATTGGAAGGAGACTGATGGTGGGCCATGGGTCCTCTTCACTTTTATTATCTCCCGAGCATATTTGGGGCACGAACGCCATCGGATGGCCGACCACAAATCGGACGGTGTACAACAATATCGCACCGGGCCTACAGTCGACCTTTAACGTGCGATGAAAACGGTTTTTAAAACAACCCGAGGCCACATGTCGGCCAGTGGCGTTGATCGCTGACGATCGGAAAAAACCACCCTCATTCCAAAAGCGGTGAGATAAAAACCCCCGGGTTTGTACAGTGCTATTGCGGGGACCACCGGGGCGTGATGAAAAGTGGGTCGTTGATCTGCAGATCAAATCGACGGTTGTGATGTGATCGTAGGGGTGAACAGAGAACGAAGGTTCTTGCGATGGCCGTCGGATTACCGGGAAATCGACGGTGGATAGCACTCCCAATACTCATTTATCCAATTGTAGTAAGTGCTTTACAGGCTAGCGCTGGGTTTTAGCGCCCGGGTCATGTGGGGAATGGTTTTGGGGGCTGGCCGAAGGGGGCTAAACATGATATATGAAGAATATGAGTTTTTTTGCCCGTTTCAATGCAATTTAAGGCCAAAAAGGGATAACGATAGAGGGAAAAGGGGTTATTTGGCCAAACAAAGGCATTTGTGAGGCTTAGAAGGGATTTGGGATGATTTAAAGGAATTAAGGGAGGGAAGAGGAGAGGGGAACAGAGGATTTAAAACTAGGAACAACTGTGGGGATTTTTCAAAGGACTCAGGCATAAGGAGGCTTTAGGGATGATGTGTTTTCATGGGAGATGCATTCCTTGGAGGCTCAACAGACCATTTAGCCCCTTGTTTGCTTGTCAAAAAAATCATAGGGGGCTAACACTTACTACACATGTTTATTGCTTACTAAATGTCTGATGAATGAATGATGCACTGGTCTAAGTAAAGTTACTAGAGATTTATCTGGATTATTAGTTGATCGGGAAAATTCTAGTTTCCTGCATGAAAGTTGCGTACATATGCTAGTTGGCTTAAGTAAAGTCATGTATAGAATTCAGTAAACAAAATAAAAAGTCTGTGTGAGTTTTAAATATTGATTCACCCTCCCACTCAGTATTTTTCCCAACAATTGGTATTAGAGTAGGTCCTTTAGTAGAAGAAGCTTGATCGCTTGAAGGAAGATCTACCAAGATGAGCAATCAAGACGGAACAACATCTATTAGACCTGCACTCTTCAACGGAAATAATTTAATATTCTGGAAGACAAGAACAAGATCCTATCTTCAGTCTCATGGAGCAGATGTTTGGGCAATTGTTGAAGGAGGTTACCAATATCCAACTGTAGTTCCCACAGATGCAGCATCAAAGAAGACATATGAAACCAATGCGAAAGTTGTCAATGCATTATTGGAAAGCTTGACCAAATCAGAATTTTTCAAAGTTATGCAGTTAAATACATGGGACAAAATCATCCTAAGCTATGAAGGAGATAACAAGGTAAAAAGTGCTAAACTCAAAACTCTCAGAATGCATAAATATGAAAGTATTGCTAGTTTATTTCTACATCTAGATGAGATTGTAAATCACATGAGAAATCTAGGTGAAGACATAAAAGGCACAACTTTATTAGAGAAAATATTAAGATCTCTAACTCCTAAATTCAAGTCAAAAGTGTCTGCCATTGAAGAAAAGCAAGATTTGTAGACTCTTACCATTGTTCAACTTCATGGGATCCTGATTGCTTTTGAAATGAGAAAATGAGGTCCCTCAAAAGTCAGAGAAGACGCATTTAAAGCAGCTGCAAAAGGAGAGGAAAATGAATAACGCAAGGAATCAGGGTATGTATCACAAGAAGATGAGGTGAATTTTGTAAAGAAACTTCAACTTGGCACCAGAAAGTTTAGAGGTAAGCTTCCCTTAAAATGTTTTTCTTGTGGTAGAGTTGGTCATTATACTGCTAAATGTCCTCAAAAAGATAATCATGACAAGGGGAAGGATATTGCCTAAGGTAATAGGAGATGATTTGGCAATAATAAAAGTTATTATACTCATGAAGATAGTGATGGCTTGTCAAATAGTGAAGGAGAATCTAATCGAGATCTTAAATTACTCATGGCATTTGAGAAAAGCACTAATGAGTCTAATGATAACTTTATAGATGCTTTAGAAGAAGAAAAAATTCTTTGAAGAAATTACTCAACTCAAAATATACTTGGAAGAAAACAAAGAAGCCATAGATACTCTAAAGAATCAACTCATAGAAAAGGAGAAGCATAATGAGAAGTTAGAATGTGGAATAGTAAGTCTAAGAAAGGAACTTGAGAAAATAAAAACTCTAAATCTTAGATTTGCTATATGATCTCAAACCTTAGATGAAATTATCAAGGTTCAATGCTCTCCTCTTATGAAGACAGGTCTTGGATACATTGGTGAATCATCACAAACATAAAAATCCTCAACCACAACCAGAAGCTGTTTAAATGCAAAAAAATCCAGTCAGCAAAGTTTCAACCTTCAACAGAAGAATAAAGGCACTTCACAGGTAAATCATGTTCACTCTAATTCAAGGATGAATAATAACAGAAGTATCAGTCAAAAGGTAAACAATACTAGATGGTTCTATGATCAGATAAATTTCTTCTTAAATGGAAAATGTTTCTCATGTCATAATTTTGGTCACAAACATGCTCAATGTGTTGCATACAAAACCATCATGAATAGAGAAGAAAAAAAACAAAGGAATGCAACAGGAATCAAGAAGAATACTTATAAAAATTTCTCTCTTCTTAAAGATGAAATTGAATGCTCATTTTGAAATAACTTTGGACATGAGGAATCTGAATGCAAGAGCAAATATCAAAAAATTCTAAGATATGGAAAAAGGACTTACAATCTGAAAGCTGCAGCATAGCTTTATTTGCAGAAGGACAAGAAAATAAATGGTACATTGATAATGTATGTTAAAAACACATGACAGGTGATAAAGATAAACTCATTTCATACAACACATTAAAGAAAGAAAAGAATGTCACTTTTGGTAATGACTCCCGTGTTATCATTAAGGGTAAAGGATCTTTTTTTTCTAAAAGAAAAGGTTAAAACTGGTAATTTTATGTATGTTGATGGTTTAAATCATAACTTGTTAAGTGTTAGCCAAATGTGTGACCAAGGAAATGAGGTGGTCTTCCGATCAAAAGAATGTGTGGTTCGTGAACTTGACACAGGAAAGACCATAATAGAAGGAACAAAAACACCAAGCAATTTGTATATATTGAAAGGTGGAAAAGAATAATGTTACCTTGGAAAAACAGAGGAAATCTGGTTATGGTGCAAAAGGTTGGGACATCTAAGTTTTTCTCAAATAAGAAAATCACGCAGGCTCAAAGTTGTTTGTGATCTACCCAACATCACCCTACCAGAAAGTACCATATGAAAGTCATGTCAATTCAGTAAGAAAACTAAATTTCAATTCAATTGCAAAGAGGGATCAACAAGTAAGCCTCTTGAACTTATACATATTGATTTGTGAGGACCTGTAAGGAAAAATTTACCTCGTGGAGAAAAATACTATATCTTATTCATTGATGATCTTTCTAGAATGTGTTGGATCGGTTTATTGAAACACAAAGATGAAGCATTTGATAAATTTAATGTCTTCAAAGCGTTAGTTGAAAATGAATTAGATCTAAAAATAAATTGTCTCAGATTTGATTGAGGAGGAGAATACATATTAGATGATTTCTTTGATTTCTGTGAACAACATGGCATAAAAAGAGAATTTTCTGTAGCCAGAACTCCTCAAAAAAATGGCGTGGTAGAAAGAATGAATAGAACAGTTCAACAAATGGCTCATGCTATGCTTGATGAGTTTGGAACTCCTGACACCTTATGGGGTGAAGCTGCACATACCGCAGTAAATATGCTCAACAAGGCTCATGTTCGTGTGAATAGTGATAAAACTCCTTATGAACTATGGTATGGAAAGCCTCCCTCTGTAAAGCATTTTAGAGTTTTTGGAAGAAAATGTTTCATAAAAAATAATGATGAAAAACTTGGTAAATTTGAAGCTAGAGCACATGAAGGAATACTTATTGGTTACTCATGTAGAAGTAAAGGATACGAATGCTACAATAAGAGACTTCGGAAAATTGTTGAATGTATTGATGTTGTGATTGATGAAGCATGCACAACTCCCAAAATGGTAACAAAAACAAAAGAGGATGATGATGATGAATGCTTTCCCACATCAAATCGCAATGATATAGAAGAAGAATCTAATGAAGCATCATAAGAAGAAACATCAGATAAAGAAAAGGCTCCAACCAGGTATGTTCAAAAGGATCATCCCGAAACTCAAATTATAGGATAAAAGTAATCTGGGGTACAAACAAGAAGAACCCTTGTAGGATCTCCTAGTTATCTAGCTTTATTATCCACCATTGAACCACAAAATTTAAATCAAGCTAGTAAAGATGAATGTTGGGTTAAGGCCATGGATGAAGAACTTGATCAAATTGAAAATAATAATACTTGGGAATTAGTTCCAAGGCCTCATGATAAAAATGTTATTGGGACAAAATGGATATTCAAATTTTGGAAATTTTGTAAAACTCTAAAATGCTTTACAGTGGGAGGCTTACCATACCAGAGTTCAGAAGAAATATTGTAAATTTTTGAAAGTGTTCTATGTTTGATGAAAATTTACTTCAAACTTCTAGGGCTCGATACCAAATAGAAATCACATAAACATGAAATTAAAATGCTGATAGTACATACCAATAGATCGACGGAAGAAAATCCAATAATATACTTATATTTTGTCAAACAAAGATGAAGAATGGTGGCGTTACGGCAGTCAACAGGATGCTTCAACCAGCGAATAATTATTAAGTTCAGCCAACCAAATGTGTCACACAACCCTCAAGACAACAACATAAAGTCAACCCAAAGTCAACGAAATTCAACGCAAAACAACAGCAGCATAAAGTCAACGCAACAAGGTCAAAGTCAATGTTAAGCCTCGGTATGTGTGCCAATCAATGCGGCCTTCAAAAATCATACATTTGGTGAAGTTTGGAGGTCAATGGACCAAGCGTTGACCAAAGTCAATGCTGGTCAAACCTGCGGTGAAGCCCTAGACATATCCGCACCAAAAAAACCCAACCTACTGCTCCACACGTGTGAGAAGAAAGTGCCTCCAAAAGTGATCAAACCAATCAAACACAAGAGAGAAGTGTGTGTTGATCTGATGATGAAATGACCTCCAACTCTTTCCAACTTATATCTATCTGTGAGGGTGTGTGACACATCTGTTGGGCTCTCAAGCCTACACTACAAATCTAGCCGACCATGCACATAAGTGGAATAAATTCAAAATAAATCTTTTGCTCATCCAATCAAGATGATCTTTAGATCAGTCTTGCCCCTCTTTGAAAGAGGAATCCAATAAAAATATTGGCATCATCATCTGAGTAGTACAACATGGAGTTTGGACCTAGTTGCCCAAAATTAATACTCCCTCTCAACTAGGGAGAACTCCATCCACCAGTGCCATCCAAACATCGTGCGTCATCCTGCCGTAACTTGCTTTGTTGGCTTCTTTATTTCAAATGGTGAGTCACAAAGACATCACTCCCATTTGACTCGAAGTTAGCTCAGAGGTCTGAAACCTCTATAGGACTCAAAGGAGTCTCATACTAACCCGAAGTCAGTTGGAGGTCCAAAACCTCACATGGACTCAAAAGAGTCATATACTAACCCGAAGTCAGTTGGAGGTCCAAAACCTCACATGGACTCAAAAGAGTCATATACTAACCCGAAGTCAGTTGGAGGTCCAAAACCTCACTAGACTTAATCCCAGATCAAGTGGTTGGACATGTTCATTCCTAGACATAGAGAGTACGAAAATATTTGATGCGTCCATCGGTCTCTATCTACATTTCCCACCTCATTGGCCAAGATGAGAGGTACTTCCCATGAGTCTGAAACTCCATGGGTAGGATGCATACGGGGCACAAATCAAAGAGAGGTGAACCAACTCAATATCATCACGGTGGGGCGAAAGCACACCAACAAGGTTTGGCAAGCCTAGCCTTGTGGTTGCTTATAGCTCCAAGAAGCTATCCTCAAACCCCCCTGAAGCTCCCAAAGCTCATCGTCCAACATGACCCTCAGAATAGGGTCGTTCCACGATTCCAAGATTCTCATGGAAGTTTAGGAACTTGACCTTCCCCAAGGGCTTAGTGAGAATATCCGCGACCTTCTCATCAATTCCTATATGATCGAGCCTTACGACGTCTCAATGTACCATATCCTAGACAAAATGGTACCTGATATCAATATGCTTGGATCGATCATGGAACACGATATTCTCTGACAAACAGTTCCCACTCTGGTTATCACAAAGGATAACGATGATATCTAGCACATACCTGAACAACTCACTGAAGAGATTTCACAACCAAATAGATTCACAACAGGCCATACTCGCTGCAATGTATTTGGCCTCAGTGGTGCTCAAAGCCACCAAATTCTTCTTCTTGCTCATCCAAGATATCGAAGAAGAACCAAGTGTGAAGCAACATCCAGATGTTCTCTTGCGATCCACCACACTTCTAGCCCAATCGACATCAGTATATCCATGGAGTCTCAAACTCCCAGCAGTGTATCTTAGCCCATGGTTTATCGTGCCCCGAAGATATCTCAAGAGATTCTTGGCACCAACCCAGTGAATGTGATGAGGATCAACCATGTGTTGACTCAAAGTGTTCACTGCAAAACATATGTCCAGACAGGAGTTCACTAAGAACATCAATGCTCCTATGAGTTGACGATACTCAGTAGGATTTCCCAATGTGAGCCCAACAACATTTCCACACAAATTCTTGAAGTTGAGTTCCATCGGTGTCGACACAGACTTACAGTTCACCATACCAAATCTCTCCAATAGCTTCACAATGTATTTTCCTTGAGAGAGGAGAATCTCACCAGGTCTCTGCCAGACCTCTAAGCCTAGGAATTAATAATGGACTTGTACTCTTCATGCATAGCATCTTTCCAAACTTGATGCTTTATAGCATCTTCAAATGATCCAGGCTCAGATTGTATGATTGTACTCATGGCTGCTAGATACCCTTGGTATCTATTTATCTTCTTGCTTTCACGGAATGTCTCCCTCGGGGACATATGTCTTTCAACATCCTCGAGAGTTTCCCTGAGCCATGAGGTTCTTCTCTACATTGAAGGAGGTATGTTTATAGGGTCCATCGGTATCTTGATCTTCTTTCCTGTTTGATTTTCCACCAAGGCCTTGAAGGTACGAAACCATTTGAATGCTTCGTCCTTCTTCTTCAAGAAATATATCCAGATCTTGCGCGAGAAGTCATTTATAAACTTCATGTAATAAGAACATCCTCCTAAGGATTTCATGGGAAACATACCAGATAAGTCAGAATGTATCAATTGCAAGACATCATATGTCTTTGTGACACTTGAGGGGAAAGGTCCCCTTGTATGCTTTCATTCGACACAACGTTGGCATACACCTTCATGATCATTTTTGAATTCAGGCATCCTTGTCACCACCTTCCTTGCTTCGGGAAGGGATTTGTAATGAAGGTGTCCAAATATTTGGTGCCACAATTTGGTTTGATGAATTGTATCACGTGTCATAGCCCCCAATGGACTTCCTCCAACCTAGTAGAGTGTATCAACTCTAAAACCAATAGTGAGAGCTTCCTTGAAGCTCTTCTTTTAGATGCGTAACTTTCCATCAATGAATGCCACCTTGAAACCTTTGTCTTCCATGGCCAAACTAGCCACAAGGTTCTTCTTTAAATCAGGTACATACAATACATCTTGCAAACAGAGGACTTGACCTTGAGATAAATGGAGGGTCAAAGTCCCTGTCCCTTTCACGGGATAGGTGGCATTATCTCCAAGGATAATCTGCAGATTAGTATCCTTCTCAATCAAATTAGGGAGAGCTTTTTTAAAACCAGTGAGGTGCCTTGAAGCACCATTATCCATCAACCAGACATCCATGGTGTCAGGTGGAGATGCAATAGAGAGGGTAGATACAAGAATGAATTCATTTCTTTTATTGTCAACAACATTAGATTCATCATACTTGGAATTTCTTAACCTTTTTAAAGGTTGCCAATTTTCATTACGACCACAGGGAGCCCTCCTCTTTCCTTTGAACTTGTTTTTCCTTTGATTTCCATTCCCCTTGTTGTTGTTGTCATCATCCCTTGGAGAATCCCTTCTATTACGACATTCTCTAGCATAGTGGCCAAACTTGTTACATGTGTAACATCTTCCTTTATTTCCTTTGGTCGTTGCTCTTCCATGGTTCCTCAGACCACCATCGTTCTTCTTCTTAGCACGAGCGGTGAAGGCAACATTATCTTCATTTTCATATTCCATCATTCTTGTCTCCTCTTGAGTGCATCTCGACAATAATTCATCAAAAACATGAATCACATTATTATTGAGAATGGTAGTATTGAATACATGCCATTCAGGGGGGAGACCTCCAAGTGTAATGAGAACCATTTCTCGATCAGCGATTGTTTCCCCAATAGCGAGAAGGTTATTCCCGATTTCGGTCAACTTCAGAAAATAGAATTGAAAGGATTCATCCTTGCCTTTCTTGAGATTATTCAATTGGTTCTTAAATAAAAGAACTTGATTTGCATTGTTGGCCCTGAACATGTTGACCAACTTATCATACATCTCTTTATATGTGCCCAACTCAGAGATGTAATCAACCTGACTTTTATGGATGGAATCCTAGATAATCAACTTAGCTTTGATTACCCCTTTTCTATACTTCGTCTTTGTGGAAGCGAGTGCAAATGATGGAGACTCTTGGATTTTTCCTTGCACATAGTCCATGACATCTTGATCTTCCAATACCAAGTCCAAAGACATCTTCCAAGCATGATAGTCAGAATTTTCAGTCAACTTATCATCAACTTTGAACCCATTATAATTTCAGGTACCCATGGGTCCTTAACAAATTCTACTTCTTCGGTGATTGCTCTGAACACAAGCTTGGGCTTTGTCTTCACCTTAGCTCTGATTCCATGTAAATTTTGAAAGTGTTCTATGCTTGATGCAAATTTACTTCAAACTTCTAGAGCCCGATACCAAATAGCGTTAATCACATAAACATGAAAGTAAAATGCTGATAGAACATACCAATAGATTGACGGAAGACAAGCCAATAATATACTTATATTTTGTCAAACATAGATGAAGAATGGTGGCTTTATGGTAGTCAACATGATGCTTCAACCAGCAAAGACTTCTTAAGGTCAACTAGCCAAATGTGTTACACAACCCTCAAAACAGCTCCATAAAGTCAACCCAAAATCAACGAAATTCAAAAATGTCCAGTCAATGCAGTCAATGAAAAACAGTAGCAACAAAAAGTCAATGTATCAAGGTCAAAGTCAACATTCATCCTCAGTATGTGTGCTAATCAATGCAGCCTTCAGAAATTGGAATTTTGGTGAAGTTTGGAGGTCAACGTACCAAGCTTTGACCAATGTCAATGATAGAAAAACCTGCGTTGAAGCCCTAGAGAGATCCTCACCAAAAAATCCCTAACTGTTGCTCGACACGTGTGGAAATAAAGTGCCTCCAAAAGTGATCGAACCAATCAAACACAAGAGAGAAGTGTGTGTTGAGTTGATGATGAAATTACCTCCAAGTCTCTCCAATTTATATCCATCTATGAGGGTGTGTGACACATCTGTTGGGCTCGCAAGCCTACATTACAAATCTGGATGACCTTGCACACAGGTGGAATAAATTCAAAATAAATGTTCTTCTCATCTGATCAAGATGGTCTTTAGATCAATCTTGCACCTCTTCGAAAGAGGAATCTAATAAAAATATTGGCATCATCATCTGAGTAGTACAACATGGAGTTTGGACCTAGTTGCCCAAAATTAACGAGTATATATTGAACAACCAGAAAGATTCATTTTGGGTAATGATGAAAACCTTGTACGCAAAATATGGGCTAAAAAAAGCTCCACGGGCATGATATTATTGTCTTGACAGGTATCTTCAACAACAAGGCTTCACAAAAGGATCTACAGATAACAACTTATACGCAAAAAATGAGATTGATAAACTGCTAAATATTGTTGTTTATGTTGATGATATCGTCTTTGGGAGTAATGAAGAATCTGAGTCAAAAATTTCTTCTGTTATGCAGCAAGAATTTGAAATGTATTTGCTTGGGGAACTAACATATTTTCTTGGTTTACAAGTGCAACAAGCAAAAGATGGCATCTTTCTCTCACAAACAAAATATCTCAAGCAGATTTTGAAGAAGTATGGGATGGAAGATTGCAAACTTGTATGTACTCCAATTATGACATCATGTAACCTCAGTTCTCATGATGATTCTCCCACTGTAAACCAACTAGAATACATGTCTATGATTGGAAGGTTGCTTTACCTAACATTTACTAGACCATATATCATGCATGCAGTTGGGATTGTTTGATGTTTCCAAGCCAATCCAAAGGAATCACATCTTTAGGCAGTAAAGAGAATATTCAAATATCTCCAAGGAACTCAAGACTTTGGTCTATGGTATCCTAAAAATGTTGATCTTACTCTTTATGCTTACACAGATACAGATTGGGATGGAAATGTTGATGAACAAAAAAGCACTAGTAGAGGTGCATTTTATATGGGGCCCTGATTAGTATCTTGGTTCAACAAGAAACAAAGTGCCATTGCCTTATCTACAATAGAAGCAGAATATGTGGTTGTTGCATCTTGTTGCACACAACTTCTCTGGATGATGCAGACATTACAAGATATTCAAATTTAATGTTCTCCACCCATCTCCATCCTATGTGATAATACAAGTGTTATTAGTATTTCGAAAAATCTTGTTATGAACTAAAAAAAAAGCATATTCCTATTAAGTGCTTGAGAAAAAGGTTAAATTGGAGTATGCTCCCTCCAAAGAACAAGTTGCTGATATATTTACTAAACCTCTCCCAGAGAAGCATTTGAATATCTCAGAAAGACACTGGGAGTTGTCTCTGCCTCACTTTTATGTTAATCCAATCTTCTCATTCTATAGGAAAAAATTCAGAAGGTTGCTTCTTGTACGTAGGTTTCATCGAGTATAGTCGTGTATATACGCGAGTTTCTTTGCAGACAATCGCATATTTTTTTCTATAATAGAAAAACAGTGGGATAGACCTAAGAATAGACTCTGAGATTCTGCTGACAATTATGTTTTGATTGGTCTACAGTCTGTTGATATGGTATTGAGTTAAGATTTTTCATTGATATATATCTGATTTATGAAGATGCTTTGATGAGTTGTTGACAATGAACAGTCAACACAGGTTTAGGGGGAGCACTAGCCTTGTAGAGTATAATGCATTGTTGGCATTATGGTTTCTGAATTATGTTCAATGATCTCTTATTATTAAGGTCTTTTGGTCTTGGTTATAAAATTCATATATGTAATTTGATGTAAAGATCATGTTGAGACCTATGATGTAAATATTATCTCTTTCAGTCATATATGGACTTTTAAGGTCATGTCAAATATGTAATCCCACTTGGTTGGGTGGTTGAGTCAAATATGTAACACCACTTGGTTGGGTGAGTGACGTATGTATGAGTCCTTGGTGATAGGAAAGGTACTACTCTGTTGAGTTATAGAGTCATCTAATTCATTGAAAATATTTCTGACAATTCAGCATGTGCTCAGGGGAGCGTAGTCAATTTAGCACATATCAGATCTACAGAGCTCTTGTATTCAACATTTGTCCACCCTTTTCCATTGCTGTCAAAGGGGGAGAGTATCTTGGTGTTTGAAAATGCTTACATTGATGTGTCTAACAAGTATTTACAAGTTTTTATGATGAAACACCAACTTGGTTGCCATCAAGTCCAAAGGGGGAGATTGTTGGCAGTATGATCAGTAGCAGATCAAAATCAGAAGTTTATTAAAGGTGAATATTTGAAGATCTATACGCGGGTTTGTCAAGTCAAAGTCATGTATACACACAAGTACAAAGACACAAAGTCACACATATGATGTCGAACTAATTTAACAATACCAAGGGTACGTACCATGGTATTAGCCCACAATATTGATCACAATAATGACTATTCGATCCCGTCCAAGAATACCATTGACACTTGTGTGGTTTTGGTTCATGGTATTGGCTAAGGCTCTAACTATATAAGGAGGTGAAGATCAAAGTGCTAAGAGTGTACGAGTAAGGGTAATGAATGAATACTTCAATCTGAAGTATATTTGTATGATTTTGGCTATAGTTGATTGATAGATCTAAAATAAAGATGCACTCATGAATACAATGATGGATCAGGATGTCTAGACCTGAAATGACTATGTATTTGCATGATCTGTTTATGAGATGTTTAGATCTGTAACCTGACGAATGTTTGTTGTAGTGAAGGGTATCATATGAGTAAGTTTGAAGTTCTAACGTATTGCGCAATCTTGAATTATTTATAGATCTATACGCGGTTTTGTCACGACGAAGGCGCGTATACACACGAATTTGGTTTTGCATAGTAGTGTATATGTTCAGTAATATGTTGAGATCTATACGCGAGTTGGTTTTGGGATAAGCACGTACATACACGAATAATTCTACTGGAAGGCATGTATGCAAGCCAGGGTTTTGCTGAAAAATGCTAAAGAAAATGTATGATCAGTTTTGTTGTGTTTCTGTTGTCTGTGAATGATGTCTTCATATAGATATAGGTTGTTTGAGTATTGAATATGTTGTTTGTTGATTGTGATTAAAGATCAGTGATTGGTTGGTTGATTGATGATTCAGTGAATGATTTGGTACAAATATATGCTTCAGTGTGATATTGAGCTTAAATGAGTGTAGTGGGTCTAGTCTGAAAATATGATGAAAAGAGGCCTACAAGTTGTGATGTATTGAATCTAGTCGATCCAGTGTGAAAATTTATGAATCATGGTCTGTGGTGGTGCTGAGGGTTGGATCCTTCAGTGAGGAAGTCGAAGCTTCCTTCCAGTGGTGGCTGGTAAACGAGAATAGGGTGTTGGAGGTCCTTTCTAGTAGCAGCTGGAGAATGAGTGAAGGTAGCATCCTTCTGCAGGTGGGTGCCTGCTGTTCGTATGAATCTTTCGTCGTAAAAGATCACTTTAGCTACGCATAAAAAATAGCCCTAACATTGATTATGGCTGCAAAATATCTATAACTCTGCTGCACAAATTCAAATCTAAGCACAAAAAAGACATTAAGCAGATAAAATACAATATGGCTCCATGCATCCAATAGACAAGGCAAGAACAAAGTGTTTAAAAGAATGATTTGTATTATATTAAAGAATGGGGCACCTGAGAGGAAAAAAAGAAAGGTGTTTTCCGATTCTCCTCAATGGGATGGGTTCTTGAAAGTCCTCAGCGTTTCAGATCTAAAATTCCTCTCTCTTATTGTGGTAGAAAACCCTGACAAACATAGAACTCAATGGGAGCTCATAAAGCAAAAATGAAAAATGGTGACCAAGAATAGATCCAGTGTGATCTAATGCAATGAAGGTGACTAATGAATGGGGAAAACCCTTCTATTTATAACAAAATATTGGGGTGTTCTAGAACTCGGTGCATGAATAAAATATTATTAATCAAATTCTAGAATCACCCTTTAGGAATATTTTATTATATTTGTTGGAGGGAAAAGGTCGTTTGACTTGGGTCAATTCCTTTATTTATAAACAATAAATAAATAAATGATTTATTTATTATTTTAGGGACATGATGGGAATATAATTAAATAAATAATGATTCATTTAACTATTAAAAAATGATTTAGTCAAATTTAACTAGGAATGTTATTTAAATAATGATTTGAATAACTTATTCCTAGGAAATACTTAAATAAATAATGATTTATTTAATTGATTTCCTTGTTTTGGGTTAAATATGACCAGGAAATATAGATAAATGTTATTTTATATAGTGAAAGCAATTTTACTTAGGGTAAAATTGGTCTTACATGGTGTACTTGGGTTCATCTAATGATAATGAGTTAGATGACCAAAACATTGGTGTAACAAATTGCCCCCCAACGTACGAGTGTTAGGAGCAAATCGTATGACCGAAGTACGTTGTAAGAACTCAATCACTAGGCATCAAGAGGGAAGTGAGAGAGAGGAATGTAAAGTAGTCTAATGTGCTAAAGGACTAGACCCGAAGGAGACGAGACTTACAGGTGCAACAAGTCTCTAGGTGATGAAGTAGTACCAGTGTGAAAGGCGGCGGGGGAGGCATACCTATGCCCGCCGATAAAATAGTACAAAGAATAAGGCGCCTGGAAAACCACGAAATGCAAGGATGAAGTATATGCTGGCTTCAACATGAGCCAGATAAATAAAATGATGAATCCCACATACATGCAATGCCTGGAATAACTGTCAGGACTTATACAAGAATATTTTAGTACATGAGATACAAATATACACAAATGTCCCCTACACACGGGGAAGGGCTCACAACATCTAACTAGTATATGCAAATCGAAGAGGCGCTGCAAGCAGTGGAGGCCGATATCCTCAAATGAGAGGAGCTGCATCAAGGGCGGAAATAAAAATGTCATCCGGGCATGTGGGGGGCTACTTGCAGGGCCACCCCCTCATGAGGGTTGAGACATCTCACACACGCCCGGGAATCACCAATAGCTGCTGCTACATCACTGGACCATCAAGTGTATAGATCACTATCATGCTAAGAAGAGCTCGAAGCAAGGTACACTGCCCCCTAGACCTAGCTTCTAGAGTAAATGAGCTGATGTCGACAGGAGTAGGTCCGCCATAGGTGAGGCAATAAGGGAACCCCAACTAAGGCACGAGGGAAAATAGTAGAGCGACGAACAGAGAGACACTAATGATGATGATGGAATGAGGGATATGGAGGAGTGGTTGGACAACTTCCATTGTTAGAGTGTGAAGGGCATGAATGGCTTGGCAACGACTGACACAATATCAGGAGGGATAGGGGACAAGGGTGCGGAAGGCCATAATGTGCGGTATGAGAGAGGGATCAAGCAAGACAGGAGGGAGGACTATGGTGGGGTACAAAAGGATTCGAAATAGGCTCCATGAATGTGAGGATGACTCGAATGGGATGCTCTAAACAAGGGCGACTCGATGGTGTTTCCTCATAGTAAGGATCCACTGGGGGACCATAAAAGCATGAGTACAATAGGGTAGCTCATGACGAAAATCAACACGAACGAAGACAAGTAAGAAGGCAAAGTGGTGCCCCGAGTACAAGTGTCGTAAGTGAAGAAATTCGATTTTGAGAAGGGGGGAATAGATCCTTCATGGACGAAATGTGTCTTGGTGAAGTATAAAAACGTAAAAAACTGACAAATACCATTTGAAAGCTCGGTGAGAGCTTTCCAACGGTGCAGATGGTTTGTCAAACGGGGCTACAGTTTCGTCGTAGCGGGCGAAAGAAAAAAACAGGGGTTTTCTTCTAATAGGGCGTTTTCCCTCCAAAATCATTCATTTGCTTGTGTAGCTGTGGTGAATGTGGAGAGGAGAGGAGGCCCTAAATCTTGCGGCGATCGTAGCGGAAAAACTGACCGTTGGAATTGTGATCCGTCAGTTGCAGGTAAGAGGCCTAATACTAAGATTTGTTTTTGATGGATTCAAATTGCAGATTAGGGCTTTAAATATTAGTAACTGCCCCTACTTCATCATTACGGTCGGGTCGCACTTTTTGGGGAAAAAGCTGCGACCTGGGACGCAGGTTTTGGCCTGAAAAGTGCAACCTGGCCCAAGTCTTGCCCAAAAAGTGTGACCTGTTAGATGTGGGGCGTTTCAGTGCTGTCATGGCTGAGATTCTGTTTTGGTGTAAGTTAATGCAGTTTTGTTGATCTGGAGGCTGACAAAAATGATGTTTTTGTGCAGATATGGCAGATATACGGATCAATTGGAGAGAGAGATACTTTTGTACATTATGGACGAAAATCTAGGTGGATCAGGGTGTCCGTCATGCACTGGCTAGGTATGGGGTTCTAAAATTTGTGGAGAACCCATTGATGAGGGCTGGAGAGCCTTTGTTGGCCCGGATTATTAGTTATTGGGATCCAGATCATGAGGCGTTTGTAGTGCAGGGGCACAGGATCGAGCTGACGGTCCAGGATTTGTATTTCTTGACTGGTCTCCCACCATTAGGGATGGTGGGAAATACACAGCCAGTGTTACCATAGGGGCATAACATTATGGAGTTTTTTGAGCGGCATTGTCAACCAGGTGTCTAATTCAAAGGGACTCGGATATCCATTGGTGATCTAAAGAGGTTGGAGACCCGAGCAGTGGCCGCAACAGTGTTGCAGATTTTGGGTAGCCAGGGGTTCCATCACATCACTGGAGGGCAGATGATGATTGTGGAGAGTGTGCTGAGTGGGACCTACTATGGGTGGGCCCATATGATGTTGGTGTCGATGAAACGACAGTTGTCGCTATGCAAGCGACAAGTGAATCATGATTGTGCCTATGGGACTGTTTTGTGTTCTTTCTTCTTTGAGAAGATTCTGACCTTGTGACCTCGTATACAGTTACCTGATGGAGGTTCGAGAGAGCCTCGGATGTGTCGGTGGGGATGATTACTGTGTAGAGGAGGAGGAGGGGCAGTCGGATGGGTGTTCTGACCAGAGTTCTTTGCCCATTGGGATCAGATGCCACTATACATAGACGACTATCCCTATAGTGGGATGAGTTATTGGGGAGATCCGGACTTGCCGCTTCCACTTGGTCGAGTGTGGGGGCCCGATGGTAAGTGACAAGCAACTAATCTGTTATGTGCATTTTATATTTTGTGACTAGTATGCATGGTACTAATCGTTATATGTTTTGGAATGCAGATATAGCTCTGGTGAAACCGGCCGGATATATGGGGCGACCGGCAGCAGCAGGAGCTACAGGTGCGAGTGGATCAAGGACATCACATAACCGAGGATATGGCCGTTCTGGTGGAGGACATCCGTCGTAGATGTGAGGGGTTGTTGACCGGTGTGTCGGAGCGTGGTTGGCAGGATTTAGATGACCAGTACATAGAGTTATGTATTGGGCTGCCCTTAGAATGGCGAGGTATCATGCGACGCATGGCGATGGCCGGTCAGACTGTGCATGATCTACGAGCTGCGGGAGCAGAGCCATTGGCTCGAGATCCTCCGGAGAGTGATTAGATGTAGGGCAGATGGTGGCCCCCAGTGTTTTTGTAGGGGCAAGTGGTGCCCCCCATTTTTTAGTTTTTCTTTTTGTACCATGCTATGGGCATGTGATATGTTTTAGAGCAAATGGACTCTAAAAACACATGTTATATGATATATATGATTGATGTATATTTTGTGGATGATGTGAAATGTTATTGTCTTGTGTGTGATAAATGCCAGTCTAGAACATGATTTGCAATTTGATCGATGTAGTGATTTTGATGTCGAGGGATATGGTGGAAAGTAATAGATGTAAATGCATGTATCAAAAGTTTCACACGTAAATATTGTCTAAATAGAAGAGGGTTATGTACACGATAGACACCATTAAGTTGTAGGACAAGAAGCAGGGAATCTAAATGAACATGCAGATGGAGGATGTGATGAGAGAGGGAATCGACTAAGAGACCACGCACGACATCATATTCGGCCTGATTATTGGTGGCATTACCAATGCAGACCCCATTTGCAAGAACCAAGGTATGCAAGGGGGTAAAGATGGCCCATACTGCCGAAGCGAGATTCCGGGAAGAGCGACTTGCCCCATTGGCATAGCCAAGATAATTGGTGGAGGAGAGGGCCGATGTAATAGTGTTGTGGGACATCAACTGGGAGGGATGAGAAAAAGGATGGTAGCATGAGTAGAGGATAGACATCCACTGACGGCTATGGGAGGGAGCAGTCTGGGTAGGAAGTCTAGGACTCATAGATCGATGAGAGGGAGATGAATGAGAACTATGGGATGAAGAGCGGGAACTCAGGCTACGAAGAACATTGAAGATACGGATGGTATGATCGTGAGTATGGGAGGGAATGGAAGGGCCAAGGGGACTATACGACGCTGAAAAGTTACCGAGGTCAACAGTATGGGAAGAGAGGCGCAAATATGGGTCATCATGGGAAATGACAGAAGAACAGGTAAAAATATGGTCAAAACATGAAGAGCTCGAGAATGTGTCTGAAGGAGGATTAAGCAGAACAGATGGAGTGGATTTGAAGGGAATGTACTCAGATGGTTGTGTGGATGATGATAGGTGTAGGAGGGGAGCAGCAGATTCAAACATTTCAACATCAAGGGGAGGAATTTCAATGGTAGCAAGAGGATCCTCGAGTAGACCTGACGCATATTGAGCAAGGATGGGAGAGGCGGATTGATTTTGTTCAATTTTGTACTCGCGAATGGCCTCTAAAGAGGCTCGGTAATGCATGAGGTGAGGAAAATGGTGAGATTAATGGCCGTGGACACCACACAGAGCACAGGGTTTGTTGGTGCGAAGAGTATTTGAGGTCTTGGCTGCGGATGAGATAGAACCAAAGGTTTCAGGGACCGTCGATTCAGGGAACGCGACTTTAACCATGGGTTGGATATGGGGCAGCTCAGGACAAGTATGGGTGGGGTGTCCGATACCATCACACAAGGCACAAGGCTTGGCAGTTTGGGGAGGGGGATGGGTAGGGTCGGGTGCGGTGGCCTTGTCTTTGGATGCCCCCTTTCGAGTTTTTATTTTCTTGCCTGTAGGGGTTGTCACATGGGGAGGGTCCTACGGAGGGACTAGGGGCACTGTAGCAGTAGAAGGAGCGAAGGGAATCGGTTGCACTGGTGTCACAGCTATGTATGGTTTGGGGTGGCCTGGTGGGGTCTCGGCTGGAGGAGTAAGATACCATACTAGTATTCCCAAGGTTAAATTAGGTAGGGAAAGGGTGGCCATGACGGGGATCGAGTAGACGCTGGGGGGGGGGGGGGGGCAAGGAAAGGTATTTGACCGGCGGGGTAATGACCAGAGGAGACGACTCCCATATGGTGGAGACCTGAGGGAACGGACTCAGGAGGGTAGGGGGGTTCTTGAGTGTGATGGGAAGGGTCAGGTGAAAAAGGTTCGGTTGACTGAAGTGAAGGGCTAGGAGCAGGAGGCAGTGGGCGAGATTGAGGTTGCTGACTAGCCGGAGCAGGCTGTGGAAGGCCAGCCTGAGACGATTGCATCATGCAAAAATTCGCTAAGCTGGGGTAAAAGACAGGAGGAGGGGGAGGACCGGGAAAAGTTCCAAGCAAAGAGGAGTCTTTGTAGATGCCAGGGGAGACACATGTCAAAGAATCAACAGTTGGTTTATTGGTGACAGTAGAGATGGTGGACTCAGGGGAGGTTTGAGATTTTGGTTCATGGTAGGTCAATTGGTCAATGGTGACAATCTTGCCATTATGAGGGAAAAACATCTTGCAGTGGACTGCGGATGGGATAGCTGACATGGCATAGGTGTAACTACGCCCCAAAAGGATGTTGTAGTCAAGAGGGGTGTTGATAACTTCGACGTCGACACAAACAGTCTTGTCGGCAAGGGTGATAGGACAGTTACGGAATAGTCCAATGGGCTGGGAGGCATGGCCATCCCACACGTGAAGGGTGATGGTGGAAGGGGCCAGTTCAGGGGATCCGAGTTGTTTCCAAACCGAAGTGGACATTACGCAGGTAGATGCCCCCTCATCAATAATACACCGAGCAACATTGGCGTTTCGGATTTTGACTGGGATTTGGAAAGCAACCGAAGGAGGAAGAGGGGGATTTTCTGACTGATGAGCGTCGAAAACAATCAATTGGTCATTAGCAGGATCTACAGTGCCCACGGTAGATAGTAGAGCCCTCTTTTGAGAAGGACACGACTGGAGGAGTTCCAGTGTTGAAATGGCAGCAGGAGATTGGGCCAGATCATCTACTATGATATATGAATGGGCAGCCCGACCAGAGGCAACATTTCGGCGTAATGGTCCCTTAGGAGGCTTGGGATGAACCTCGGCTTTGGGCGGATGGAGTTGCAAGGGACCATTGGGTGTCGATAGAGGCTCTATAGGACCTGATGATGGAGACTCAAAGACAGATGGAACGGGAGGTGTGGAATACTGACGGGACCGAGTTTGAAGGTTGAGGTTGACAGTGAGAGGTGGGTCAGAGGCCATCATGAGAATCTGGTAATCAGAGGAACCAGAAGGGGAAGGTTGAGTGGTTTGAGTGGTCACAAATCCTTGTTGGGGGAAAGGATTGGTAAACACAACGGGTTGAGAAGTAGTTGGGGTAGGAGGGACAATAGGGGAGGAATTTTGTCCCCGCACAGTGGCCTGAGAGTCCCACATTTGCCACATTTGTGGTAATAAGGGACAATCGTGAGTGTAATGACCATAAATGCCGCAACACAAACAAGGCTTATTGGTGTGAAGTGGCATGTTCGGCTTGGGCTGAGAACCCTATGGCTGGGTTGCAGTGTGAGGATCAATACTTGAAGGATTGGGTCCACGATTACTAGGGGCAGATTGATTTCCTTTCCTCTTTCTTTGAGAAGGAAGAAAATTAGGTGCCCCCTGCTGTGTAAAGACTTGCCCTGGAGGGGGTAGTAAGTGCGGTTGCATGGGTGGAAGAGGCAAGGGAGTGGGAGGTCCAAATGCTGGAGGGGGTGGGACACCAGGCTGCGGATACGGATAAGGGGTAGGGTGGGTAGCAGTGAGGTAAGCAAGAGGGTGGGAAAAAGGAGGAGGCGTGCCATATCCTGAATACATGCTACCTGGAGGGGAAAAAGTGCCAGAGAGGTTGGCCCATGGAGGGAAACCATGGCCCGGGAGAGGTTGGGCAGAGGTATGTGACAGGGCTCCAACGATACCATCGGCAGAGTGAGATGCCCCCAAGGCATTAGGGCCACCGGGCTTGGGAAGGTCAGGGAGGACGGTATAAACATAACCAGATTGGGCGTAGATAAGGTCATATTTCAAGGCTATTTGGAGGGCGGCTTCTTCGGTTTGGGGAAAATGGGATGCAACATCTTTGCCAATGGGAGGTAAGAGAGAGCGAAGGAACCAGTCCATGTAAACTCGATCTTCAAAGGGGGGAGTGTGACACAAGCTCCGTCTTTGCTGCCATTCCTGGACATGAGCAGAAAAGCGGGTCGAAGAGGATTGATGGAAAGAAGTTAAGAGTTCAGTGCCAGTGTCGTATCGGAGAGGGAGCTGGAAACAGGATAAAAAGGCTTGGGCAATGGTCGCAAAGGTGGTATGGGAAGATGTGGCTTGATCAACATACCATTTGGAAGCGTCACTGGTAAGCGTGCGCTAGAACAAATGAAGACAGATGGAGTCATTGGTGATGGAATTGGAGGAACACCACATGTGGAAAGATATGATATGGTTAGAGGGATCTTCACTAGCAAGGCCTTCGAACTTGGGAATGTCAGAGGGGAGCTTGGTTGGCATAGCAGGCCAACTAACATCATGGCGAATAGATCATTAATCAGCTAATTGAAATCGGGGAGACTGAGGCCGGCCATATAAGGGAGTAATGGGGCAGTCGAGTTAGGTCCCGTAGTGGTTCCACTGGAAATGGACCCAGCGGTAGAACTGGCGTTAGGGCTAGGTCCTAAACTAGACATGGTGAAGGTAAAAGAGGGAGAACCAGAAGTAGTGGGAGAACCCAAACAATCAGAAGAAGAGTCGGAGTGCGGACTCAGGGGAGGACTTACTCGAGGATGATGGGAAGGAGGAAGTCGACCGAGCGGAAACTGAGGGTGAAGGCCAAGAAGTCTCTGGGAGAAGTGCCTTGGGGGCGCAATGATGACGGGAAGAAGAAAAACTGACAAGGGCAGGGAGGAATAAAATCAAGTGAGGTCAAGGGCGGAGAGGTGCAGTGACAATTGATTTTAAAGTCTTTTCCAGGCGGTGTTAACCAGGCTCTTCTTCAATTAGGGTCAGTGTGTGGTGTGCATTAATTTTAATTGTTTAAACCCAGACGTTTTGAGAGTAAAAGAAAAAGGGTGTTGTGTAACTGAAAATAAACCTGCAGTAAATAAAACGAAAAGAATAGAAAATTAACAACTACTAATGCATCAATTTAACCCAAGAAGGCGAGTCTCTCGAAACTAGTCTATAAGAGGGAAAAAACTAAGCCAAGCACGCAAAAAAGGAGGCCAAGAGATCTAATGTTAGGAGGGACTGGGATCTAAAGGAGAAATCTGTTGAAAAGTGGTGCAAAGAACAGCAAATAGGCAGAGGCAAGGTTGCTGCTAAAAAGGAGGAGATCAGCCAAAAAGAGAAGAGACAAGGCGATGGCCGTGGAAAGGAACCCAAACAAAATGGTATGAGGTGATTTGAGAGGGAGAAGAGCTGATCTAAAGGGATCTGAAAAGGAGGTATTAGATCTGAAAGAAATAAGGCTGAAACTCTAAAAATGCAGACGTCTGAAATAGCAAAGACTCTCCCACAAAAAGTGGAGGGTAATAGAGCCCTAAGGGGCAAGATTCCCACTTAGTTGAGTGAAACAGATCAGAAACAGGTCTAAACGGGCAGAGACGGAGGCTGGAAAACCCTGACAGAAGCTGCAGACAAACCTAGAAAAAAGCGCGGAAAAATTTGCATAAAAAGTGCAGGTCGCAGGTTCTGACCTATTTTCAGTCCAGGTCGCAGGTTTGGGGCAGAAAAGTGTGTCCTCAAGCTCAGGTCGCACTTTTTGGGCTGATAAGTGCGACCTGCAGATCCGACTCTTTCGGCGGCAGATTTTAGAAAAATTTGTCATCTCAGCTGCGGCTAATGTCTGTCACCTGCGCAATAAGGCCAGAAACACACGGAAGTTAAAAAATTGACTGTTTGAGGGTTTTAGAGGTGAAAAGCACCATAAAAATAGGAAAAATAGGAAATTGAAGAGAAACCCTAGGGTCTGAAACAGCTGGATATGCAGGAATAGATAAAACGATAGTGGTCGTAAAATAAAACCCGTGTGGAGTCGCCAATTATTAGTATGAATATTTCGTCGTAAAAGATCACTTTAGCTACGCATAACAAATAGCCCTAACATCTATTATGGCTGCAAAATATCTTTAAGTATGCTGCACAAATTCAAATCTAAGCACAAAAAAGACATTAAGCAGATAAAATACAATATGGCTCCATGCATCCAATAGACAAGACAAGAACAAAGTGTTTAAAAGAATGATTTGTATTATATTAAAGAATGGGGCACCTGAGAGGAAAACAAGAAAGGTGTTTTCCTGTTCTCCTCAATGGGATGGGTTCTTGAAAGTCCTCAGCATTTCAGATCTAAAATTCCTCTCTCTTATTGTGGTAGAAAAACCCTGACAAACATAGAACTCAATGGGAGCTCACAAAGCAAAAATGGAAAATGGTGACCAAGAATAGATCTAGTGTGATCTAATGCAATGAAGGTGACTAATGAATGGGGAAAACCCTTCTATTTATAACAAAATATTGGGGTGTTCTAGAACTCTGTGCATGAATAAAATATTATTAATCAAATTCTAGAATCACCCTTTAGGAATATTTTATTATATTTGTTGGAGGGAAAAGGTCTTTTGACTTGGGTCAATTCCTTTATTTATAAACAATAAATAAATAAATGATTTATTTATTATTTTAGGGACATGATGGGAATACAAATAAATAAATAATGATTCATTTAACTATTTAAAAATGATTTAGTCAAATTTAACTAGGAATGTTATTTAAATAATGATTTGAATAACTTATTCCTAGGAAATACTTAAATAAATAATGATTTATTTAATTAATTTCCTTGTTTTGGGTTAAATATGACCAGGAAATATAGATAAATGTTATTTTATATGGTGAAAGCAATTTTACTTAGGGTAAAATTGGTCTTACATGGTGTACTTGGGTTCATCTAATGATAATGAGTTAGATGACCAAAAAATTGGTGTAACACCTGCGTGCTGGTATGAGTCTGCGTCAATACAAGATTGTAAATTTTTTTCTATATAACAAATATTGAAGAAAGAGATGATATTAGTGGTGGTTTTCTTCCACATTGGATTTCCACCTTAAATCTTGGTGTTCATGTGTGTTGCTTATGTGTGATGGTTTATTATGTTATTACTGCACATGTTTACTGCTTACTAAATGTATGATGAATTAATGATGCATTGGTCTAAGTAAAGCTACTAGAGATTTATCTGAATTATAAGTTCACTGGGAATACGCTAGTTTCCTGAATGAAAGTTGCATACATACGCTAGTTGGGTTAAGTAAAGTCACGTATAGAATTCAGTAAAAAAAAGTAAAAGTATGTGTGAGTTTTAAATACTGATTCACCCCCCCCCCCCCCCCCCCCCTCTTAGTATTTTTCCCAACAATCTAAAGATGATCTCATTCGGACAGACATAAGTGTGATTTTCAATTTTTGACCACATGTGCAAGTTGTTCAGGTCGGCCTCAACTAAATGTAGGCTCATGAAGCCCAATGCATGTGTCTCTTCAAACACAACGAATAGTATAAATACAAGTGACCTCACACCTCATTTGACATCACCATCACTCACACATTCTTCTCTCTCTTTATCGGATTGGTTCGTACAGCTATTGGGCAGCCTCTGTCTCACCCACGCGTGGCAAAGAAGGATGATTTTTTCTGGGAAAAATAGCAGAACCAAAATTACATAAATTCAAACAGTTTGACCAGTGTTGATAGAGGTGATTTTGACCAATTTTGACTGTGGTTTTTGGGGTAGAATTCTGAATTCTCTAGGTTGCATTGACTGGCACAAGAATCAAGGTTTTATGGGTTGTCTAACCTTTTTTGACTGCAGAGTTTCCCATAGGTTGACCAAGTTTAACTATAGCTTTTGTGATTGTTTTGGGTTGACTTTGACCACTGCTAAAGGTTGAGTTTGACTACCTTTGACCGAGCTTCAAAGGAGGCTTTTGAAAATTGTTTTGACCAATGTTGACTTTCTGGTTAGGGCTCAAGGTTGACTGTAGTTGACTACATAATTTGATAGGGTTGATTTGACTTTATTTTGGGCTAGTCAATTTTACTTTTTTACTTTCTTTGATGAACTTTTGACTAATAATAAGAATAATTGATCAAAGGGTTTTCCCCACATTGGGGTTTTTCCCTGGCATCCGCCAAATCCAGTGTTCTCTTGTCTTGGCTTGTCTTTTTCATTTTGTTTTATGTTATATCTACATTTACTGTCAACGTGATTAATGATTAATGTGATTTCTACTGGAAATAATTGGAAATTGTCATTAGGCTACTAAAGGAACATTGAACTAAATTGTGTTAAGCATAGAACATACCATTGTTAACTAAAATTAACAGATCACCGATTAAGCTGCCCTAGGACCATTTTATGTCATTTTAATTAAATTGACTAATTACAAAAAAATGGCATATGCACATGTCATATGAACATGAGTTATGGTTTTTTGGTCATGTGGTATTAGTCAGCCATGGTATTATAAAAAATCCGATTAACAAGTTAAGAATTTGCAAGGTAAAGTCGGGGTAAATATTCATGGTTAAGAATATTGTTACAATTTTTTAAAAATGTATATGTGTTTAACTCATATATAATAACAACAACAACAATAATAATAATAATATTTTTTTTTCGGCCAAAATATTTTCATTAATTCTTCAAAAAGATATTGCATATAATCTTGAATCCACCTGCTCTCCCAACTTCACCCGATTGGATTTGTTAGCCAAGAGAAAAATATGAGAAGATATTTCCATTTTTGCATGAACCCCATATACAGAAAAGCCACATAGCCCAAAACACTTAGAGAACAAAAAAAACAACCATCCGACAACATATTTCAAGCTAGAGGATCCAGTGCATGAGAAACACCCATGGCCATAAGAGGGCCATGACCTTTGTGAAAATGAAAATCAATATGAAAAAGACATGCCTCTATCATGTCTAGCCATTCACTATCTTGATGTTGACTTTGTTGCATAGACACCAGGCATCCAAAACGTCCTCCTAGCTATATTGGATATCATTTATTTATGTAATAGTATTTTTTCTATCTTCACATCTCTGTTGGTATATGACCTCTAAGGTAGTTGAGATATCTCGTAGTTTTTCAGCTATAAAGTCTAGTGTGGATGGATGTTCTACACATCCTAGTGATTGGGCTCAAATGTGAGCAACTTCCCCTTCCATTTTCATGCCCCCGCTACATCCTCATTCATCACCTCGCGTGACCTACTCCCAAGTTTTCCATGAGGACTTGCTCCTTGTCGGGTACGCCCACTCCGACATAACATAACCACCAGGTGGTCTAAAAACCAGGTCGTCAGAGAGAGAGAGAAAAACAACCCACTCCCGCAATTCCAACTATTATATCCCTCTTAAGGGAGAACAACCACACTATAAGTCCAATGTCCACTGGGACTTCCAACACACTGGTTGTGATTCAAATTAACATTGTCACCCAAAGATGGGTCCTTTGTAGAGCCTTCAATACAGAAGGGCCACCTAATTTTTCCTCTCCAGAACCCCATAATGAATCTTTTCCACATAACTCGACCCTCCCAAGAAAGGAACATAGCTGAAGTAGCCAAAAAATGTCAAAATACATAAACTGAAAGGTAGTTATAACAAACAGGAAATATCTAGCTTACCAGCTTTCCATGGAGGACTTGGAGGCTTCGCTTAGGGAAAAATGTTGCAACTTGAAACCGCACCATAGAAGCTTCACTCGATGTTACAAGAACACACTGTGTGCACCCCCGAATCCACTTCATTGGATCCCACACCACCCTAATAGTCACTCGAACAAGTTCCACACCATAAACATAACACCCGCAACCAACATCCTTTGATATAAAGCCACCCAAACCCACTGGCATGCATAGGTGAAGAGCCCGTGCACACTTAACCTCGGTGAAACTGCACTCCCTATCACCCATGCCAAGAAACCAAAAAATGATAAAAATTTTGAGCTTCCCTGGTATATAGCAAGCCTTAATCTTCTCGAGGCTTCGATCTGAATGACGCCACTTGGCTCGAAAACCTCCCCACCTTAATGCACACGTCATATGGAATTAATTCATCCACCGAGATCTAGGCTTTGTACGCTCCATTCACCCTCCCCCATCATGGTTTCTAGGTCAACCTCAAAAATATGTTTTAGTTGGTATATCCATTCAGAGGTGATAATGGGGGCCAGTTTTGATAAATCGATAGGTTCTAGACCTGACTGCCTCAATTCAAAAGTAGATTTGTCGCTTTCTTTCCTATTCTCGATGAATGGGAAGTGATGACATAAGTGATTGAGAGCACTAAGGACTGAATCCTTTGTACTAAGGGTTCCAATCGCCAACTCTTGATGACCTTGTGCATTGTAGATCCATTCAACAATGTCTTAACTGTTGAAACCACTGGCAAAGAGTCCCCATGCAACTAGAGTCTGCAATATCCCTTCTCCGGTATGATGGTAAGACCTTGAGCAAGGGCTAATAATTTAGCTACATTGTTTCTTTTTCTTCCAAAATAACTCATGTAAAAACCCAGCGAGTGGCCTTCATCATCATGAAATATTCCTCCACATCCCGTTGGGCTTGGGTTTCCTTTAGAGGCGTCATCGAAATTAAGCTTAATGAAGCAGCGGGGAGGGTAAGTAAAGAGCTCAAGCGATTTCCCCACCAACTCCACCTATCTAACCAAATCCAAATAAGCCAAATCATGCAAGATCTCCATTTGTTTCAGAATTTGGGCCTCTAGCCCCTCTACCTTCCAAACGCGCCCCGCCCCCCCCACCCCCCAAACCAAGTCTCTGAAAGAACCATTTCTTTGATGTTTAATCTATTTCTATCCAATATCTCATCTCCATAACACTTGTTATCTTTAAACACAATATTGTTCCTCGCTTTCCAAACATACCAAAGGATGAGGCATGGAATAAAGATCTTGACCCTATTAACTATGGGGTAATAATAATAAAATTATATTTTCATGAGGTAAGTGTTAGGACCCCATAATGTACCATTTTGACCATACATTTTGTTATCATTCCACTCTTTTCCAGTCCATATTTAAAGCTCATACTATCATTTTCATCCATTCTTCCAAAGGTATATAAAATTCTTCTCTTTACTATATTTTAACTTGTTTTACATATAATTTTACATTAATTTCATATTTAATAATTAATCGAAGATATATAGTTGCTGAGACAGTTTGAAGACTGCAGATAATCTATCCTGGTTGTCTGAAGACCGCGTTGCTAAAACAGTCAACATGGTATGGAAATCTCGTTGCTGAAACAACCCATGATTTGCGATTTTGAAGCAACATTTCAAGAATGACGACAACAAGAAAAGACAAGTAAGGAAGTTGTTACACGGGCCACTTTGAAGCCAGTACCATCGTAACCATTGTAACAACATTTTGCTATGGAAGAACAGAAAGGTCCTATATCAGTATAGAATATCAGATTGGGTTAAAAATAGGATTTCTATAATGTAAATCAATTGTAATAGATGTCTTCTCTTTAAAAATAGGAGACATCAACATTAGGGGGGAGTTTTAGAGACTACGGGAGGTTCATTTTTGAACAGAGAAGGAACGTGATTCCTTTGTAATATGTACTTTCGACAGATGAATAAAAGTTTGTTCTGAGTAATTCATTTTAATTCTTTCTTCTGGGGAATATTGTGAGAAGGAAAGGGCTCGCCTTGTTCACAAGATTCATCCATTTGTTCATGTAGTTTGTTAACTATTTTTTTCATTTATGCCTTGATTAAACCCTGTTTACTGAAGTCATTTATGCAGTATTAGAATTCTGTTGTCTATTAATGAAGCTCTGTTTCCATTACTTGTTGCATTGATTTCATACACTTCATTCTTGAGAAGTTGTGGATTATTTTAATTAGCAATCTTGTTTATAGAATGAGTTTGTGAAAGATTGGTAATCAGAAATAGGTGCTGAAGATTCCTACTTGGGGAATAGGGTCCTATTCTCTGTTATAGCATAATTGGTCTTCCTTTTTGCAGATTGATTTCCTTTCCTAGATCGTTTTTTTTTTAATGTAATCCAGGATTATTTTAATGATTGTCTGCAATAGAAATATTGTCTTTGCTGTAACTCAAGTAGACTTCAGTTTGTTGAAGCAAGGTGTGATTAGTGTAATTTTTACTACAACATTTCATTGCTTTTGAGATTGAGCATATACAGTGTGTGATTGCCTTTGAAATAAATAGACTTCCCTGGGTTGAAAATTTATGTAGCACTTGAATTGTTTAATTTGATAAACAATTAAAGTGACCAAAATTTTGGCACCGTTTCCGAGGAAGGAAATTATAGGTTTCAAAAGCATTGATGTTTTTCTTTCAGATGTGAAGATTGCATGAGAGGACGTGGAACCCATAAGAAAACTAACTCTACAGGTGGCAAGGGCAAAGGAAGGGGAGGAATAAAGACCTTTATTGATGAGATCGTATCAAAAGCTAAATCTTCTCAGAGACTAAGCTCTCGAAGGCCAAAGCCTCAACACTCCCCTCAATCAAATTATGAAACAGAAGAAGTTGTGAGCCCTGAGAACGTTGAGGAACCAACAGCAAGTGTTGAAGAACCAACAGGAAATGTTGAAGAACCAGTAGAAAGCATTGAAGTGTAGAACTTTTAATAACTGATATGTTATCCACCGAGATTCTCCTGATCACACACTATTTTAACTTCATGCACAATACATAATCTCTTCTACCATTGATCATTAATTGCGGAAATAAAAACAATCGCATGCGCACATTAAAACCATAAAAAATCACACATATGAACACAATATTTATGGGAAAGCTTAAAGATGAAAACCCCCAACTATCTATATATTATATGTCATAGATATCATGTAGCAATCATTATACAAGTCTCCTCACAAAGCTCTTATTACAATCTCCAATTGCTACACACTAATCAAGCTCGATCTAGCAAATCACATGCTCCAATCTCTGCCACCTGATAGCCTGCCTCTACTGCGTAATCACTGCTGAAGAATGGCTCTGAATGAACTCGAATTGGTCCAGCCTTTCTCACACAATCCTCATTGCGATCTCCAATCACTAGTTTTTGCAAATCATGCAACAATATAGTCACAACTGATAGTCACACTACTCTTTCACCTACCTCTTCACTGGTCTCCACTGAAACTGTCCATGCACTATAGTTAACTGATGTATTCTTTAGTTGATTAATGAGTTAATAATTAGTGAATTAATTAATAATTAATTCACACCACTCTCACTAGTGTATCAATCAGTTAGACTAGATACAACTAGCTCAACTATCTTTAACTCAGTTAAACTGAACACAACTCCACCAACTACCTCAATAACTCCACCAAACTCTGTCACATGAGTTCTAACTGAAGTATCCATGCAATAGCTCCACTTAACCCTCAGGAATAGCGTAATTCCTTCTGTGAGCTCCTGTGCCACATCTGTGCACTTAACTGAAGTGCTCCAAGAGAATAAGATAATTTTTATAGTCCAAATATTATTAAGAGCTAATAATATTCAACATATCTATTTTTAGACTGGCAATCTAAAAATAGATTCCGCCCAATATGTCTAAAAATAGAAGTCCATCTATTTTTCTAACTTGACCAACCATCCACAAATAGCATCCTGCAACTCATAGAATATGATCGACATGTCTAAAAATATACATAGTCTAAAAGTAGACTTGCGCCAAAAATAACCTGCGGGCCCACTTAGTGAAGGCGAATTCTTTCCACTAAGCTCATCATCTTGTTGCAATATCAACACTCCCTCTCAACAAGATAAGGATTATCTGCCACCCCTATCCTGCCCCTGTGGTATTCGAATTTTATCTTGGTGAGCGCCCTCATCAAGATAGCAGCATCCTGATCCTCCGTGGGAATGTATGAAAGTAACATGATCTTCCGCTGCACACAATCTCTGATATGATGATACCAAATGTAAATGTGTTTAGATCTATCATGAAATACTAGATTAACCGAGTGTTTGATGCAACTCTGATTATCACAATATATCACAGTAGGATCTTCATATAGCCTCGCATGTAGCCAAACTCACTGCCATATACTCGGCCTTTGCTGAACTGAGTGCCACAGATCTCTGCTTCCTGCTGTACCAAGAAACTGCAGTCGACCCGATACTGAAAATCCCTCCAGATGTGCTCTTTCTGTCTGTTGGGCTCCCTGCCCAATCTGCATCTGTGAAGCCACACAACTTCACCTCATTCGACTATCTTTACAGTTAGGAATCTATAATTTTTAGCAGATTGGTAAGACTAAAACTGCAGAAGCAACATTATTTCAACCAACTTGGGGATTCTAGGATCTAGCCCTCCTGAATCCAGAGAGGGATCTCTCTATGAATGAGTTTAAAGATATGATATTTAATAGCTGAAATTATGATATTAGGCAAGTTATGAAGAGCTTGGGTTTTGGTTTTGTTTGTTTTGGTTGGGCAAGGACATGATGAAGGCGAAGGCAGTTTCAAAATGAAAGGTGAAGGTGTATGTGGATGAAGGAATGATTTGGCTGATAGAAAAGGAAAACAGTTTTAACCCATGGGCTATGGAGTCATAGAAGGATTTTAATTGGACAACAAGGTTCAAGCAGGATCCATGGGGCAATTCACTTATGTCAAAGGATCTCTTAAGGTGATTTTATGGAATGAAACAGATAAGAAATGAAGAACAAACAAATGAAGATATAGTAAAACAGCCTAAGATCAAGTAAGTTCTTTTAAACTATCTTTCTTCAGCATGTACTTAAAGAAAAACATAAGAGTATTCCGAGATCAGGTTAATACCTTTAAGCTAGCCTGCTTTGAAGTACTTTCAGTTAGAAAACATTAAAAGAAATTTGAACAACTTAAGATCAGGTAAATGCCTTTAAACTACCCTGCTTTCAGCATATTCAATGAGAGAAACATAAAAGTATTCTGAGATCAGGTCAGTGCCTTTAAACCCACCTGCATTGAAGTAATTTTAATAAGAGAACATTTACAAAACAATTGAAAAGCTTAAGATCAGGTAAGTGCCTTTAAACTACCCTGCTTTCAGCATATTAAATAAGAAAACCACAGATAACAGTGACAAAGAGAAATTTAGATCAGGAAAGTGCCTTTAAACCAACCTGCATTAATGTATTCTTCAAAGAGAACTTTCAAATGAAGAAAACATAGACAATAAAGCTTTCAGTAAGAGTAGGGTACTATTGAGAGTAAATCCTAGCTCTATATTTGCTGTTCTTTATCAGAGAAAATGAACAGGATGGAAACATTAAGAAAAATAACAATTGACAGTGAGGAACACATCACCATTGACACAAATTAGGATCCCATAAATCAGTAGCTTGTATTTGATGTTCGAAACAGTTACAATCAGCAAGCCCGGTGGGTCTTTACAACTTCAAACTTATATCAGCTTATGTATCTTCAAGTTGCAAACATGGCATCAGTAGCTTCAGAAACTATTAGATACATTCAGATGTCCAGAGACCAACATTTGCTCATCTTCTACAGAAGTATTTATAGAAGAATGAAGAGGTGGGAGGATTTCCCAGGGGTCAAGTATTATTAATTATGTAATAAATGCAATTTCTGGCCTTTGGGAACCAGGCAAGGCATAAGGTGGGAATGTAATAGCTTATAACTCTGCTTCATAACTCTGTTTGTGTCGTGATAACTAAAGGGGTCCATTTGCCTCATTTTGTGGCGGTGGAGGTGTTCCTATTGACAATACCCTTTAGATCTTCTGTAAACTGTGTTTTACTTGGGGATTAGGCTTTTGATAAGCATCTTAGATGTAATCCCCGTGAAAATGTCTTTAATCCTCTGTTCTGATGCATTCTGGTCTTCGGCACTGATACTCTTTGACTGTGCCAATTCATAGCTTTCTTGGTGGTGCGCAGGGTTTATAAGGCATCCATGCCTGAGGAAACACTGAGAAAACGTGAATTTCCACCCTGTGGATGATTTCCTTTGACGAATTGAAGACGGGAGGGTCGTCACCCTCCGGCTCTGAATCTTCTTTGAAAATCGTGAGAAAATGATTTAAAACCCTGCAAAATACAAAAACTATTATAAAATCTTGCTTTTATAGGTTAACTGCATCGGAAGGCGTGTGAAGAGAGCGAGACCATTGGATGGCATCATCTAACGGTCAGGATTGATCGGGAGAGATCGTAGAACAGGCGAAAGAAAAATTAAATCCAAGCCGTCGATCGTGCAGAGATCGACGGTCGAGGTTGAATGAGGAGGCAGAGGAGTAGGATGAATCTGAGCCGTCGATGGCGCAGAGATTGACGGTCGGGATTGGAGGTGTGAAAGTCAAACGGAGAGGTCGGGCGATGAATTGTGGGTTGTCGATCTGCAGATCAGATCGACGGCGAAGATGGTGTTGCCGCATGTACGATAGCCCGGTTATTGTGTGCTCATCTTCGTTAACCATCAGACAACTTCGGCAAGCAATCACCATTGGATGAGTGGGCCCAGATCGGACAGCGCACAGCAATATCACTGGGCGTCCTGGTCCGAATGATAATGCGCGATGGACGGTGGTTTCCGAAACAGTGTCCAGGATGCGTGTCATGCAATGTATGGAATCGCTGGCCATCGGGCGAAAACTGCCCTCCGCTCGAAGGCGGTGCGATGAAAACCATATGGTTTTCGGAAAACGGTGCACGGCTGGCGGGGTCCACGGGGAGATGAATTCTGCACCATCGGATCTGCGGATTAGATCGACGAATCTGACGATGCGGAGTGGCTGAAAATTCGCGCCGGCAGAAATAATATAAAATAATTAAAAAACCCAAAGTTTCGAATAACATAAGGTTCTTTAATATTTTTCGGGCGGGATATGTATTATGTGGCCGGGCGCCCGATTGTGGGGCCAAAGGTTATATGAAGGATAATGTGACTGGGGGTTAAAGAGGAGGGGGCTAATCGCATATCGGGAGATCGGGTATGGAATTTTCAATCAACCCATTTGATTTATGCGATGCGATGGGCGCTGGGACTTTAGCTCTTGGTTTTGCTCAAAGAAAGCATGAAATCTGGATTTTATAACAAAGGAGGCTGATCGCATTGGGTTCTAAAGTATATAGTCTCATCGCATCGCAACTTTAGAATATGGCAAGACATGTGCACTTGGATATTTGCGATGCGATAAACGCCCCCAGAGTTGGCGCTTGGTCCGAGGGTGTAGGCATATGATTGGAAGTGGTTAAAAACTTAGCCCAAGGGGGCTTAAGCTTTATTAATAAAAAGATGATTTTCAATGGTTTTCAAAGGGTAATTGAGGGTTTCGATAGAGTTTTAAAAGGAGTTTTAAACTCTCCAAAGGAAATTTTGTGAAGGGGAGATGAGGGAAATGGAAAACGGAGGAAAATGATGGAAAAAGATGAAGGTTAGTTTCTGAATGCAGGAAGGGGAAAAAGGGGATTTTGCAACAGTCTTTCTCATGGAATTCAACAGAATTTTCTGAGCTTGAAATGGGAACATCAATGAAGATTGAAACAAGGATATGATGTCTTCTAGAGGCTTCAAGAGATACACTTTTCTATAATGAAACTGTTCCTTGAAGGCTGAACAATGTTTTGGCCACATTTTGACGGGACAAATTTTATAGGTGGCCAACAGTGGCTCCACTTTGGGATGGTGCCTTCTTGAAGGCATCAAGAACTTCAGACTTGCATTCTCTGGGAGGTTGACCTGTGCCTGCTCCCTTATGTTCTCTGGGAGGCTGACCTGTGCCTGATCTATTGGGCTGCCCTTCCTTTGCTGGGATGATTTTGCTCTGAAAACTTTTTAGCAGCCATGAAAACAATGGATTTTCATCAACACAAACTTTCTACCTACCCAATCCTACTGATCTAACATTTTTTCCTTCATTAGAGTGCACTTGGATTGACAAACTCTTTTACAACATTTTATTCTTTTGAAAGCAGTAAATATAATCTATTTATACTCCTTATTTCTCCCTGAACTCAGATTAAACAGTTGAGTTCAGATGTTTCTCTACCTAATCTACCATCTGTTGGGATTAAACTGTCCAACAGATTTTCATTCTCTAAATTCTAAAAAATCAATTTAAAAACAGTCAAGTCAAGATTAAGTTGTTTGACTTGCTGTGATCTATGGCATAAAAACAAGCTGCACATAGACATTTATTTTGCAGAAAATTTTAAAACAAAAATGATGAAGGCTTAAGATCTAAAAGTTCATGCACTTCCTTCACCTTTTTACAACTCTATTTTGAATTTTATTGAGTTGTCTTTCCTTTTTCTCTGGTTCAGATTTTGAGCTGATTAGAACCAAATTTTTACATCTTTTTGACTCAGAAAATAAAACATATTTGAGTCAACTCTCTTGGGAAACTGAGGTTCAGGTTTTGAACATGTTTGAACCTTTCATTTCTATCCTAATCTATCTATTGATAAGCCAAGATTAAACAGTTTGGCAAATCGAATTCACTATCCTATCAGCAGAAAATTTAAAGCTAACCAGTCAAGATTAGACAGTTTGACTAACTAGAAGTGTGTTATTCAGGAGTGGCATTTAAGCTTGCACACTTTCAAAATTTCTTTCTTTTTTTTGGTATGGGGCTATACCTTTCTTGTTTTCACAATCTTCCCTCTTTTCTTTTCTTTTTATTGTTTTTGTACTTTTTCTTTCATGAGACTGAACAAAGCAAATGGTATTTACAATGGAAATGAAAGCTTTAAAATGGAACTCAGCAGTAGTAATGCTTAAGGATCCTGCCATTGACAGGGCCCCCAAACATATCTGTGCCATCTAACTTTTGTAGAAAAAAGGCATTTGGACCAATGGTGGACTGAATGATGTAAGGACCTTGCCACAAACTATCAAATTTTCCATGTTTACCCTTATCCTCTCTTTTGGAATCCCATTTGAGTACCTTATCTCCAATGTTGAAAACACAAGCCTTTGTTCTTTTGTCAAACAACTTCTTTATGTTTTCTTTCACCTTCTGAGCCCTATTGTAAACCTCTTCCCTTGTCTGTTGGAGATGTATTGTCTGACTGATCCTCCTAATAATGCTGTCCTCTTCTGACTGTATTTCTTGGATTAATTTTATTACTGGTACACCTAGGCTGGTGGGAAACACTGCATCTGCTCCAAAAACAAGCTGGTAAGGGGACATTCCAATGGACTTTTTTGTGGTCAATCTGTCTGCCCACAGAGCATGCACAAACTTGTTATGCCATGATTTTTTGTTCTCTTCAAGCAGCTTCTTGATGATGGTCACCAAAATTTTATTTGATGATTCTGCTAGCCCATTACCTTGAGGGTAGTAAGCATTAGAATGACCAAGTGTAATATGATACCTGTGACAAAAATCAATCATCTTTTTGGAACAAAAAGTAGCAGCATTATCAGTAATAATTTTCCTAAGGCTTCCGAATCTAGACAAGATATGGTCTTCAAGGAATTTTATAATGACAGAATCTGTGGCATTCCTAGAAGGGATGGCTTCAATCCATTTTTTGAAGTAGTCAGTGGCTGTGAGAATCCATTTGTGTTGGGCAGACGAAGCAGGATGGATTTCCCCTATGAAATCTAGGCCCCACTGTTGAAAAGGAGCTTCAACAGTGATAGGTTGTAATGGTAAAGGAAGAAGTTTTCTTTTTCCTTCAAAAATCTGGCATTTGTGACATGCAACTATCATTTCATGGACATCCTGGAAGAGGGTGGGCTAGTAATAACCAGCTCTAAGGATTTTATTGGCTGTGGTTTTCCAGTAAAGATGACCTCCACACTCTCCTTCATGGAATTCATGTTTTATCCTCTCTGCATCAACTTCAAGCAAACATTTAAGAAATAAACCATCAACATTTTTCTAGTATAAACATTAATTTAAAATGCAATAGTTCCTAGCTTTCAACTTTAAAAACCTTGCCTTTGTTTTTGACAAATCAGGAGGAGAATTAAGATTTGCAAGCACATACAAGATATCAGTGTACCAAGGTGAGTTTTGAAACTGCTTTTCGACAGTGGGAGCAGGTAATTCTTCCTGTTCATCCAAGGCATCTACCATGTTAATGTCAAGGGCTTGTAGATTAGATTCAACCATTAGTTGAGCTAAGCTTTGACCTTTAATAAGTTTGGTTGGTCTGATTTCCAAATCATACTCTAAAATAGCAGCAATCCATTTACCTCTCTTTCCATCTGGGTCTTGTGACAAGATGTCTTTTACCACTATATTAGGTACATAGGCAATGATGTGGGAATGTAGAATATACACCCTGAAGTCTTTTAAGGCCTTTACCAAAGCATAGGCCTGTTTTTCCATTATGTTATATTTCAAGGGTGCATTCCTTAAAGCCTTGCTGAAAAAAGCAATGGGCTGTTCCTGTCCCTCTGGGTTTTTCTGCAACAGAACTGCAGCCACAGTATGCTCTGAGGCAAAGGAGAAAATAAGAAACTCTTTTGAAAAGTCTGGGCTGATTAGGACTGGTGCCCGGGTGAGTGCATGTTTTACCAATTCGAAGGATTTTTTGGTTTCTACAGTCCACTTCACTCCTACTTCTTTCTTGAGCATATAAGTCATGTTTCTAAGGAGCTCTGTTAAGTTGGGAATAAACCTCCTTAAGAATTTAATTTTTCCAATAAAGGACTGCAATTCTTTTATGTTCCTTGGTTGGCTAATCTGTAGTATTCCCTCAACTCTATTTGGATCTATTTTAATCCCTTCTTCTGATATGATATGGCCAAGGATTTTATTTTCCTGAAGGACAAACACTGTCTTTTTGGGATTTAAAGATAACCCAAACTTTCTACACTTTTCAAGGATGCTCTTCATTGGATTTGGAATAAATTTTTATGTCATCAAGGTAAATTACAATGAAGTTCCCTATCTCCTCTGAAAATGCAATGTCCATGGCCCTTTGGAAAGTGGCCTCAACATTCATTAATCCAAAAGGCATTTTCACATACATGAAAGTGCCCCAAGGAGTGGTGAAAGTTGTCTTGAGTTGGTCTTCTGGGAATACTAAAACCTGGTTATACCCTGAAAAACCATCTAACAGAGAAATCCTCTTTGAACCAACTACCCTTTGTAGAATGTGTTCCATTTTGGGTAAAGGGTAATTGTCTTTTAGGGAGGCTCTGTTAAGGTTTCTGAAATCAATGCACAATCTGATTTCTCCTGTCTTTTTCCTCACGGCTACAAGGTTAGAAACCCAATCTAAAAACTTCACAGGCACAATGATTCCTCCCTCATACATTTTCTTGATTTCATTTTCTACTAGAGGCAGTTGTATTGGATTAATTCTACACAGTTTTTGTTTAAAGGGTTTTTGGTTTTCTTTCAAAGGGATCTTGTGCTGGATGATTCTTGTATCGTAGGCTTTCAAGTCTTCATAGCTCCAGGCAAACACATCGACAAAATATTTAAATAGGTCAACGTATTTCCCTTTCATGTCTGGTGGCAAGGACCTAGCTAATTTAATCATTTTAGGCTGATCCTCGGTGCCTATGTTGCATTCCTCGACCTTAGACTCTGTGTATTCTATGGTGGGCTTCTTTGCTACATCGTTAAAATCAAAGAGGTCTTCTAACGGTGCTAGCCCCCTAGGTATGTTCTTGTCTTTTGACGACAATACCTCAATGTCTTCATTTTCTGTGTCGTTGTATTCTTCAGTATGAGTGTCAAGTTATTTATTTAACATGTTGATTTCTATGGGACCAGATGGTTTTTCTTTTTCAGGGGACTTTTTGTTTAGAATATTTTCATCGGATTTAGAATCTGAATCCGATGACTCAAATTCGTTCCTGCCCAGTAGAAAATCCTCTATCTGTTTGTCACCTTCAAAGACCTGCCAATATTTTTCATTATCTGGAACTGCTGGTCTAAACTTAATTTGAGTTGTACAGTCTTTGGTTTCAAATGGCGTTAAGCATGTTCTAGCCGCAAAAGCTAAATTTTGTGCGGCAATATTTCTTTTTCTTGGAAAAAAAATAAATTTGGACTCCTCAAAAGTTTTTAAAAGGTCCATGACATCATTTCGATAAGCTCTAAGCCTGGGATGATTTGAGTTATATTCCCCATTGACTTGTTTAATGACTAGTTTTGAATCCCCATACACATTAATTCTTGTGGCTCCTAACTTTTTTAATAGATGTAAGCCTAAGAGAAGGGATTCATATTCCGCTATGTTATTGGAACACTGAAAGTTTAATTTGCAGGAAATGTTTTCTGTGTGGTTGTTTTCAGTGTTGGTAATCCAGACACCTGCACCAACATTGTTTTTATTGCATGACTCATCAAAATACATACTCCACAGGGGACTATTTTCGGTTTCGGTTCAACCAACGTGCTCAAGGGTAGTTGTGAAATCTCAGCACTTAGTTGTATTTGTTTCACCTTCTCATGTTTGTCATGGAGCTGAGCGTGAGGGGCAGTATGTTGTTTGCCATCTTGGCTTTGTTCACTCTGGTCCGTTCTTTCAACGCACTGTTCCAAAATTTCTCTCTCGTTTTCTTCCATATCTAGAACTGCATTTATTTCTAGATTTGAGGTCTCTAACTATTTATCTGAGTCACTATGTTCTGGCTCTGACTGTTTTGTGGATTCATTATTGCAAAAGATAAACGAGTCTAGGTCAGTATGGACAGAATAAATGGGAGAATTTTCATGCTCTTCTGGGCTTCTGACCATGAATTTCATGTGTGACTGTCTGTACAGTCTTCTGAGCTGTCTAAAAATAGGGATAGTGGCATATGTCCCGTCCATGTGTATGGTACCTTGGAGCTTGGCACCCCATGATCTTGACAACAACATGCCATATTTAGGATGCACATCAGCCACCACAACATCCATCACCATGTACTTGGCTGGGATTTGGGTCAAACTCACACAAAGGTCTTTGATCAGGCCAAGGCACTTTACTCTGTTTGAATCAAAAGAATATAGATCCTTGTAAGGTCTGGTTATTTCTAATCCAAGCCTTTCCATTATAACCTTTGGCATAAGGTTGTGTGAGGCTCCAGAGTCATGCATAGCATTATGCAGGATCCTGTCATGAACATTAAAACTCACATAAAATGGAGGTATAGGTCCCACTTGATATATACCTTCAATCTTAGGACCAAAAATGAGCTCTGGCTGGTTATCATTAAGATTGAATGAGTCATTATTATCCTCAATATTTAAAGCCTTCAAAATTTGGGTCCTATATACATTCTGGGCAGCTAACTCAGTCAGGGGAACAGAGATTCTGATCTTTGAAATTTCCTGCTCTAGGCTGAAAAGAATCTGGTTCTTTGATGAAATTGTCTCAGCCTTATTAGCTCCCAGTCTATCAGCAACATCCGCTTGCTGATTTGTTCTACTCGTTTTTGACAAAATGGTCTTAACAGGAGTACTAGCTGAAGTGGTAGTACTACTAATGTCCGCACTCTGTTTTTCATTATTTTGAGTGCCTTTCTCTCTATCTCTATCAGAATTCACAGCTACTGTTTTATCCTTTTGTTTGAAAATTTTAGGCTTGGTTGTAGTGTTGTTTTGTGAAGATTTGTCAGAGGTTTTGGTGTTGGGAGTTTGTTGACTGGTTTTGCTTCTAAGGTCATATTCTTTTTGAGGATCTATGATGACATTTTCCATGTTCCGAAAATAACTTGCATTATCATCTTTGTTGTCATCATACGGGGTATGAAAACCTTGTTCCTTATCAAAATGAATCTCAAAGTCATCATTATCTACTCTCAACATGTTGATATCATCTTCCTCTGTTATCTCCTCTGTTTCCTCAACTTCACTTATATAGTTTTGATGAAAGGGAGGAGTGATCTGTTGATCATCTTCCCTAGGTTTGTTTGGAGGTTGGTTCCTTCTAAAATTATGATTCTGGTTCTGGTTCTTGTTTTGAGGAGCAGTTTGGTTTTTACTTTCTTGTGCTCTCTCAATGATGCTCATTTTCTTCATCATCTCCTCCATCATTATTTCCATCTTTGAGTTGGAAGTAGAAGGGAAATTTTCCTCTCTAAAGGATACTCTATTTTCATTTTTCATTCTTGCTCTCTTCTCCATTAGGTTGACTTCCATAGAAAGAGCACCCTTTTGCATATCTTCAAGAGTTGCAAAATCTCTCTCCCTCAGATGATAGGCTATCTCAGGATCAAACCCTTCAGGAAACTTGTTTAAAGCTGAGCCTTGTGGAGGTTTTAGTTCTGGGGAAAGTGCATTATACACACTATTGAATCTAGTGCAATAAGCTTGCACACTTTCCCCAGTGTCTATATGGAGATTTTTATAGTCAGAAAGGACTTGGAGAGGGTTTTTATTTACTTCCCATTTGTTTAATAATGTTTGATGAAAGGCTTGTAGATCGTGGATACTATGGGGGGTTAAACCTTTGAGCCATTTCCTCACTTCTCCCCCTAAGTTCTGAGCAAATAACCTAAGTTTGACCGAATCATCATCAATTTCATTTTTGTCAAAGTAGTCATTCATCTTATCCACATGTTGTGATGCAATTGTAGCATTGTTAGCATCATATAATGGAATTTTGGACTGATAGTCCCGTGGAAGATTGACTAGTGGTACAGGAAGGACTAGGGGAGCATACCATGCGGCCATGGCAGGAGGTGGAGGTGGATTTACAAGAGGGGCAGTGGGCTGAAGTGGGGTGGTTTGAACAGTGGATGTAGGGTGAGCAGAAGTGGAAGGACCAGGAATAGACTGCTGATTTGATCTTGGATGAGGGGCACCTAAGTTGTGAAGAAAATGCAAATCAGGAGGTGTTGTTTCTCTACTACCAAGAGGTTCACTTGTTTGTGGAGATGATAGTGAAGACTCAAAATCTAACTGATATAAATCACCAAGAGACCTAGTTCTAAATGGATTTACTAAGTCGACTTGAGATTGTTGTAGAGCTGAAAGATTTTCAGGGACAGAATTGGCTCTCAAGGGTGATCATTAATTCTGGAAATAAAAACAATCGCATGCGCACATTAAAACCATAAAAAATTACACATATGAACACAGTATTTATGGGAAAGCTTAAAGCTGAAAACCCCCAACTATATGTATATTATATTTCATAGATATCATGTAGAAATCATTATACAAAGCTCCTCACAAAGCTCTCAGTACAATCTCCAATTGCTACACACTAATCAAGCCCGATCTAGCAAATCACATGCTCCAATCTCTGCCACCTGATAGCCTGCCTCTACTGCGCAATAAATACTGAAGAATGGCTTTTAATGAACTCGAATTGGTCTAGCCTTGCTCACGCAATCCTCATTTCCATCTCCAATCACTGGTTTTTGCAAATCATGCAACAGTATAGTCACAACTGATAGTCACACTGTTATTTCACCGACCTCTTCACTGGTCTCCACTAAAACTGTCCATGCACTATAGTTAACTGATGTATTATTTAGTTGATTAATGAGTTAATAATTAATGAATTAATTAATAATTAATTCACACCACTCTCACTAGTGTATCAATCAGTTAGACTAGATACAACTAGCTCAACTATGTTTAACTCAGTTAAACTGAACACAACTCCATCAGCTACCTCAATAACTCCACCAAACTCTGTCACATGAGTTCTAACTGAAGTATCCATGCAATAGCTCCACTTAACCCACCCGGGGAACTAATAATTCATACATCATCTTACGTACCCTCTCTGCTGGCACTTAATGAAAATGCTCTGAAACAGGATAATATTTTATAGTCAGAAATATTATGGGAAGCTAATAACCTTCGACACTGTCTGTTTTAGTTTGGCATTCAAATAAATTCAAGCTAATATGTTGGAAATACGAAGTCCATATATTTTTTAACATTGTATCCAATAGCATCTACAGAGTCACAGAAACCTGATGATTATGTCAAAAATGAACCTGAGTCACGTTGTGGTGTCTTGCAGCTGCATTGGGCGGGGGATGCCTGGCTGTGTGTGGGTTGGTGTGTGGCTGGGGGGCAGGGTGGGGTGTGCTGCCACCATGGCGGGGGGTGGGGTTTTGCTGAGGTGGTGTAACGGGGAGCTCATTCCTGAAGTCACGCTGGAAGCGCATGAAACAAGATGATCTTCCATTGCACCTCCCTGACTATGACAACTCTGGATTTCAATGTTGACATATCATCATGAAACCTGAATTAATGAGTGGTGATGCCATCTACGATTATCACAATATATCATAGTAGGATCAGTGTGAATCGAGCAACCGACCGAGGATCTTCCTCATCCATAAGCTCGCATCGACCAAAATCAACGCCATATACTCGGCCAACTGGCAGGCCCAGGCCTACGGATCTCTGCTTCCTGCTGTACCAAGAAACTACTATCGACCCGATACTGAAAATCCCTCCAGATGTGCTCTTTCTGTCTGTTGGGCTCCCTGCCCAATCTGCATCCGTGAAGCCACACAACTTCACCTCATTCGACTGTCTGTACTGTTAGGAATCTGTAATTTTTAGCAGATTGGTAAGACTAAAACTGCAGAAGCAACATTATTTCAACCAACTTGGGGATTCTAGGATCTAGCCCTCCTGAATCCAGAGAGGGTCTCTCTATGAATGAGTTTAAAGATGTGATCTTTAATAGCTGAAATTATGATATTAGGCTAGTTATGAAGAGCTTGGGTTTTGGTTTTTTTTTGTTTTGGTTGGGCAAGGACATGATGAAGGTGAAGGTAGTTTCAAAATGAAAGGTGAAGGTGTCTGCGGATGAAGGAATGATTTGGCTGATAGAAAAAGAAAAGGCAGTTTTAACCCATTGGGCTATGGAGTCATAGAAGGATTTTAATTGGACAACAAGGTTCAAGAAGGATCCATGGGGCAAGTCACTTATGTCAAAGGATCTCTTAAGGTGATTTTATGGAATGAAACAGATAAGAAATGAAGAAAAAATAGATGAAGATATAATAAAACAACCTAAGATCAAGTAAGTTCTTTTAAACTATCTTGCTTCAGCATGTACTTAAAGAAAAACATAAGAGTATTCTGAGATCAGGTTAATACCTTTAAGCTAGCCTGCTTTGAAGTACTTTCAGCTAGAAAACATTAAAATAAATTTGAACAGCTTAAGATCAGGTAAATGCCTTTAAACTGCCCTGCTTTCAGCATATTCAATGAGAGAAACATAAAAGTATTTTGAGATTAGGTCAGTGCCTTTAAACTAGCCTGCATTGAAGTGATTTTAATAAGAGAACGTTTACAAAACAGTTGAAAAGCTTAAGATCAGGTAAGTGCCTTTAAACTACCCTGCCTTCAGCATATTCAATAAGAAAACCACAGATAACAGTGACAAAGAGCAATTTAGATCAGGCAAGTTCCTTTAAACCAACCTGCATTAATGTACTCTTCAAAGAGAACTTTCAAATGAAGAAAACATAGAAAATAAAGCTTTCAATAAGAGTAGGGTACTGTTGAGAGTAAATCCAGCTCTATATTTGCTGCTCTTTATCAGAGAAAATGAACAGGATGAAAACATTAAGCAAAATAACAATTGACAGTGAGGAACACATCACCATTGACACAAATCAGGATCCCATAAATCAGTAGCTTGTATTTGATGTTCGAACCATTTACAATCAGCAAGCCCGGTGGGTCTTTACAACTTCAAACTTCTCATATCAGCTTATGTATCTTCAAGTTGCAAACAGGGCATCATTAGCTTCAGAAACTATTACATACATTCAGATGTCCAGAGACCAACATTTGCTCATCTTCTACAGAAGTATTTATAGAAGAATGAAGAGGTGGGAGGATTTCCCAGGGGTCAAGCATTATTAATTATGTAATCAATGCAATTCCTGGCCTTTGGGAACCAGGCAAGGCATAAGGTGGGAATGTAATTGTTTATAACTCTGCTTCATAACTCTGTCTGTGTCTTTCAAGGCCTAATGATTGAAAAGATCTGCTTCTGGACTATTCTTTAACCTTTAAAATAGTTTTGCCGACAATTTGGAGATAAGACCCTTGATTAGTATTATTTGTTCGGAAACCTTTGAGTTTCTATGAGGCTGTAGGTGCTTGATCACTAAATTCAGCTTCTAATTGAATATTTTGAGGCATAGGTGGCGTCGTGATAACTAAAGGGGTCCATTTGCCTCATTTTGTGGCGGTGGAGGTGTTCCTATTGACAAGACCCTTTAGATCTTCTGTAAACTATGTTTTACTTGGGGATTAGGCTTTTGATAAGAATCTTAGACGTAATCCCCATGAAACTGTCTCTAATCCTCTATTCTGATGCATTCTGGTCTTCGGCACTGATACTCTTTGACTGTGCCAATTCATGGCTTTCTTGGTGGTGCGCAGGGTTGCGCAGGGTTTATAAGGCATCCATGCCTGAGGAAACATTAAGAAAACGTGCATTTCCACCCTCTGGATGATTTCCTTTGACGAATCGAAGACGGGAGGGTCGTCAACCTCCGGCTCTGAATCTTCTTTGAAAATCACGAGAAAATGATTTAAAACCCTGCAAAATACAAAAACTATTATAAAATCTTGCTTTTATAGGTTAACTGCATCGGAAGGAGTGTGAAGAGAGCGGGGCCGTTGGATGGCATCATCTAACGGTCAGGATTGATCGGGAGAGATCGTAGAATGGGCGAAAGAAAAATTAAATCTGAGCCGTCGATCATGCAGAGATCGATGGTCGAGGTTGAACGAGGAGGCAGAGGAGTAGAATGAATCTGAGCCGTCGATCGTGCAGAGATCGACGGTCGGGATTGGAGGTGTGAAATTCAAATGGAGAGGTCAGGTGATGAATTGTGGGCCATCGATATGCATATCAGATTGACAGCGGAGATGGCATTGCCGCATGTACGATAGCCCAGTTATTGTGTGCGCATCTTCGTTAACCATCGGACAGCTTCGACAAACGATCACCGTTGGATGAGTGGGCCTAGATCAGACGGCGCACAGAAATATTGCTGGGCGTCCTGGTCTGAACGATAATGCGCGATGGACGGTGGTTTCCGGAACAGTGTCCAAGACACGTGTCACGCGATGTATGGAATCGCTAGAAATCGGGCGAAAACCGCCCTCCGCTCGAAGGCGGTGCGATGAAAACCATATGGTTTTGGGAAAACGGCGCATGGCTGGCGGGGTCCACGGGGAGATGAATTCCGCACCTTTGGATCTGCAGATCAGATCGACGGTGCAGAGTGGCTGAAAATTCACGCCGGCGGAAATAATATAAAATAATTAAAAAACCCAAAGTTTCGAATAACATAAGGTTCTTTAATATTTTTCTGGCGGGATATGTATTATATGGCCGGGCGCTCGATTGCGGGGCCAAAGGTTATATGAGGGATAATGTGACTGGGGGTTAAAGAGGAGGGGGCTAATCGCATATCGGGAGATCGAGTATGGACTTTTCAATCAACCCATTTGATTTATGCGATGCGATGGGCGCTGGGACTTTAGCTCTTGGTTTTTCTCAAAGAAAGCATGAAATCTGGAGTTTATAACAAAGGAGGTTGATCGCATCAGGTTCTAAAGTATATAGGCTGATCGCATCGCAACTTTAGAATATGGCAAGACATGTGCACTTGGATATTTGTGATGCGATAAACGCCCCCAGAGTTGGTGCTTGGTCCCAGAGTGTAGGCATATGATCGGAAGTGGTTAAAAAATTAGCCCAAGGGGGCTTAAGCTTTATTAATAAATAAATGATTTTCAATGGTTTTCAAAGGGTAATTGAGGGTTTCGATAGAGTTTTAAAAGGAGTTTTAAACTCTCCAAATGAAATTTTGTGAAGGGGAGACGAGGGAAATGGAAAACAGAGGAAAATGATGGAAAAAGATGAAGGTTAGTTTCTGAATGCAGGAAGGGGAAAAAGGGGATTTTGCAGCAGTATTTCTCATGGAATTCAGCAGAATTTTCTGAGCTTGAAATGGGAACATCAATGAATATTGAAACAAGGATATGATGTCTTCTAGAGGCTTCAAGAGATACACTTTTCTATAATGAAACTATTCCTTGAAGGCTGAAAAATGTTTTGGCCACCTTTTGACGGGAAAAATTTTATAGGTGGCCAACATGTACCATAATCCATATCCCGATGTGCCTCTAAGATATCTCAATACATGCTTGCCTGCCTTCCAGTAGAGCTTGGTAGGCTTAACCATAGCTTGTGAAAGCTGGTTAACAGCATAGCATATGTCGGGTCGTGTATTGACTAGATACATAAGCGACCCCACCAACTGTCGATAAACAGTGGCATCCACTACCTCTGCTGATGTAGCATCCCCTTTCCTCCAACCACCAAGAAGAGGAGTTTCGATAGGCTTGCGGCCATGCATGTTGAACTTCTCCAGTATCTCCCAGGCATACTTACCTTGAGACACAAACAGTCCATCACTGCGGTGCCAAATTTCCAATCCCAAGAAATAATGAAGGAGGCCCAAGTCCTTCATCTCAAACTCCTTTGCAAGATCAGCCTTGCATGAGTGTATCAACAGTTCATCACCCATCAAAATCAAATAATCTACATAAATCACAATGATCAAAAACTTACCCTCCACCACAATCTGGTATAGGTTCGGATCTGCCTCACTCTTGGAGAATCCAAGTTCGGTAAAATAACTGTCTATCCATGTGTACCAAGCACGAGGTGCTTGTTTCAACCCATACAACGCTCTCTTGAGCCTGCACACATGCAACTTGCTACTGAAGATCTCGAAACCTTCGGGCTGCTCTATGTACACCTCCTCCTCAATCACTCCATTGAGGAACACAGTCTTCACATCCATCTGATTAATGTGCCACCCCATCTGTGCTGAGAGAGAAAGAATCGTCCGTATGGAATAATACCTTGCGACAGGTGCAAAGGTTTCCTCATAATCGATCCCCTCAATCTGTGAGAAGCCTCGAGCAACAAATCTTTCCTTGTACTTCTCCACACTCCCGTCAGCTGCTTGCTTCACTTTGTAGATCCATCTCAAACCTACCATTGATTTCCCTTCCAGCCTTGGGACAATCTCCCATGCACTGTTTCTAACAATCGAATCATACTCTTCCACCATTGCATCTACCCATGTGGGGTCCTCCACAACTTCCTCGAATGAGGATGGCTCTGTCACGATACACTTGCTCATAAGAGCCATGTATCCAGTATACTGATCAGGTGACTGTCTTTGTCTGCGCTGTGATGTAGGTGCTCCTACAACCTTCTCTGCATCTTGAGCCAGTCGCTCAGCTTCTGTAGTGTGCTTCTGCCCTCTGATGGTTGGCGCTGCATGAGTGGTCTCTTCCACTCCATGAACCTCCTCTTGTGGCTGATCCACATCACGAGGCTCATCCTTGACCAGCTCCTCATACTCTTGTGAGGTTGGTACCCTCTCGGCGAACACTTCATAATTTTCTCCTCATGGTGATATCCCCGCCACTGGCAGTCTTACGGCCAGCGACTCCCCACGATTGTTGTGGGGTGTCGATGCCCAAAATATCCCAACCTCTGCAGTCGGCTCCAGATTCTTCCTGGCATCCTTAGTCACATGAATGTAAATAGGTGAACCAAAAATCCTCAAATGGGAAATATCAGGCCTCTTACCAGAAAATGCCTCCTCGGGTGTACTCATGCCAAGTATCCTGTGAGGACAACGGTTCTGCACATATACTGCAGTATTGCATGCCTCAGCCCACAAGTGTATGGGAAGGCCCTGATCATGCAACATCACCCGTGCAGCACCCTCGATCATTCTGTTCTTCCGCTCAGAAACCCCATTCTGCTATGGGTTATGAGGTGCTATGATCTCTCTTCAAATTCATTCCGCGCTGCAAAAGTCCTTGAATTTTCCAAAGATGAATTCATCACCATTATCGTTCCTAAGAGCCTTCACCTGCTTCCCTGATTCTTTCTCAACCGGTGACTTTAACTCACATAACTTTGAGCATGTATCGCTCTTCTTCTTCATGAAGAAGATCCCGCACTTCCAAGAAAAATCATCTAACAAATATCACATAATGCCCCGTGCTTTGCTCGAAGCTGCGAAGGTCACACACGTACGTGTGAATTATCTCAAGGATCGTCGTGGCACGACTATCCTTCTCGTAGAAAGGTGGCTTTCACAAATTTTCCCAGGCATCCTTGCTGCCCGGTTGTTGTAAGAGTACCTTGGGAAGCCAGTGAAAATCTCGCCATCATCCCGGCTCACCACTCCTTCTGCCTTGCCTACCATTGTGAAGCCATCTACCTACAATTGATAAAGGTTCTTAACTCAAACCCCTATCCTCCGGGTTTCACCAGTTGCCTCACTGTGCAGGAAAACCTTTCCTTCGCAAAAGACAACATCATATCCCTTGTCTTCTAACATCGCCACAGAGATAAGATTATTCTTCAATCCTGGAACATGCATCACTTCCTTCAATACGAAGGGTTTACCAGACTCCCTCTCAAAGGAAATGGTACCGATACTGGTCGCACTGTATCTACCATCATCACCCATCTCGATGTGCACTCCAAGATCTTTCTCATCCAGATCAGTAAACAAATCTTTGTCTCCTGTCATGTGAAAAGACGCACAACTATCAAGAAACCACACTGAACCCATCATACTTGAGACCAAGCAAGCGATCAGCGAAAAATCCAGCTCAAAATACGAGGCTAAGGCCTCTCCAGCTATAGATCCAACAACTTGCTTATTTTTCTTCTTCTTTGGACAATTAGTGGTGTAATGTCCGTGTTGATGACAGTGAAATCACTTCACCTTGGACATGTCCTGCTTCTTTCCTTTCGCACCGGATTGAGAAGAATTATTCTTGCTCTTTCCCTTCATTGCTTTGGCATCCAAAGCGCAATTTTCTTCATCTGAGTTCTTTGATGAAGATCCATCCCTGGTACTTCGCCTTATCTCCTCTTCCACAAGATCCGACCAAAGTCACTCCCATCCTGGCAATTTCTCCCGACCATTGACAGAGTCCTGATAGGAATGCAAACTCTTTAGAAGCCCAAGGAGAGCCAAGCTCACAAGGTCCATGTCATCTACAGTCACCCCCACACTTCCCAGCTCATCCCTGCATTGGATGAACTTCGTGAGGTACTTGGGCATACTGTCGCCTTTCTCCATTTTTATGTTCCTGAGTTTATCCTTGAGTGCCAACTTCCTTTGGTCGCTCTTGCTTTGGAATAAGTCTGTCAATGCTTTCCACATCAATAATGGAGAAGCCTTACCATGAAGGCTGGAAACTATGTGATCCTTTATGTTAGCGCTCAAATCTACCTTAAGCTGAAATAAGGTAAAACTCAAGGCAACATAAAACCAAACTCAGCCTCGTAGCTAGCCCTACGAGGACAGGAGAGGGCTCTCTCCGGGTCTATCTCAGCAAAATGTCTTCAAAAGGGGCTGAGATGACTTATAATGGACACTGATTTTAGGCTAGTAAATAGATAGGAAGGTTTGATTTAAATTTTTTGGGTTTTTGTTGAAAGATGGGAAAAACAATTTTGGGCTCGGGGATGAGGCCAGATCTTTGCAGAATTCGAATTGGGGCAAGGTAGGCAGTAGTCTTGATGCTTTTTGATTATGTGCATGGATGGATCAAAATGAAAAGGAGATGAAGAGGGCAAGGGAGAACAAGGATCCTCTCCAAATTGGCGAAAAAATATAAAACTAAACAAATTTAAAGGCAGAGCACTGGAATCAATGGATTCTACCTCATTTACTCATTCATTTAGTTTCAGAAGAAAAAGAAGGGAATGTCATACATTAAACATTAAAGAACTTACAAATAACTGAGAGAACACACCATCAAAACTGAAAGCCACAAGAATCCCAACAGGTGCTGCAAAACCTCTGATATTTCCTTAGCCAAAAATGCAGAAAATATGTACAATAGTGTGCCAAGTTTTTCCCAAGAGTCCAACCTGTCCAACCCCTAAAAATGACTCAGAAAATACATGATATAGACCAGCCTAACCCCATCCCATGCCTCTAAGGGTCGAGCTCATCCTTCTAGGAGCAGTTTGAACCAATTCTAAACATGGATCTAAAATCTAGGTAGCCAAACAACTTGCCTCTATATGCTAGGGAACTGATCCATTCACTTGACTGTCCTTTTTTGTGAATGAATCATCTAGAACTAGTAAATAAGTGCCAAAGTTACATCATGTACATCAAATTACATGAAGAAAAACCAAAAATTACATCAAGAGATGAAACTAGTCACAACTGGCTGAATTCCTGAGCTGGAAGGTAAAAATTTGGTCAAAATCCTCTATGCGCCGCGCTCCAAAGCTCTATGCGTCGCGCTACTTTGAGCCTGCTTTTGGGGCACTTCCCGGAGTCCAAATTGAGCTCATGATAGCTCGTTGGAAATCCCTGGATGTTGGATATCCAACCCAAGTGGAATTTTTCAATTTGGAGCTCATTTTACCCTACAAAACTTCATTCTCCCAGAAGTACTTCCCGCTGGTGCAAAAGGTGGCAGAAAGGTGGTTTTCATGGTGTTTTTGGCCCTTTTGATCATCCAGAACTTGATGAAATGCTTCGGCCATTCATAAACATGCATAATTTACCATGAAAAATCCAAAAATGCAAAAATTTCCTCCAGAAGATGTCTCAAACGTAAGCGCGCGTCGGGTGGCGCGACGCGTTGGGCGGAAAAACCTGTTTTGTGACCAAAAATTTTCAAAATGACAAAAAATTCTCCAAATTTGCTGAAATTTGGAGTGAAGATCCCCCATCATGCCTCATTCTCAGCCAACGAAGCCTAGGCCAAGATCCGGAGTGGATCAGGCCTCTTTCGCCGTTTCAGTGCTCTGCTCAACCTTCTCTTACAGATCTTCATTTTTGCTCTGCAAACGTGCATGCGGGCCCAATAATGATTCTTCATCTGACGAAGCATGTCTTTTTCCCTGTTGGCCTTTGCCAACAACTTCTCCAGATGAATGTTAACATGCGTGAGGCAGGTCTCTCACTTAATCGGTGTCATGTCACCTGGTCTCTTCCGGGCCAATTGTCGATCTTCACGGATTTGCCGCAACTCTACAAGTGTGTGATGATCCTCCAGCTATTTGTTTCGCTGCTCCAAGTAATTTATCACCCACTGTGCTCTCTACAATTTCTCTGTCAAAGTACCAATCTCAGCTTTATGCTCCTGGATGACCTCCCTCAGTTTCGAGCTAGGAGAGCTCGCATCAACATCGATGAGTATAAAATTAGTGTCTCGACCTCCTGAAGGGCCCTCATCGTGCATAGGCCTCTTGCCTCTATCATGAACCTTTACCTGTGCTAATGTCGAAGGCGAGACCCCTTCCACACCATGTGGAGATAGTACTCGCACTGCTGATGAAGTCAACGAGACCCCTTCCACACCGGGTGGAGATAGTACTCGTCGTGTAGCTGCAAATAAGGCTCTATGGCCTCGCTGATATGTCACATACACTGGAGCACTGATATGCTCAGTCTAAGGAATATAAAATTGGTGTGAAGGCTCTCCCTCATCATGAACTACCTAGGGAGGCGGCTGTGGCGCTGCAAAGAAGTCACGGGAGATGAACTCCTCCCAAGCAATGCCCTGCTGTGCGAGCTGATGTACCACCATGATTTTGATCAGTGCGTAATGATATATGCTGTTATGCTGCTATGCTGGGGTCTTCTTCTGTACAAGAAATGTCATCCGCTCTATGTTACGGTACATGAAGTATGGAATGCTCATCAACTGCACTCTCGTGAAGTGCATCAACATCCGGATGTGATATGCATACAAGCGTGAAAAGCGCCCTTCACAACTGAAATAACGAATGATGAGTTTCATTAATGGTGCATACTCATCCTTCAGAAATCAGAATGGAAATACCCTGCTCAGCTGCCTCATATATCTAGGTCTGATATATGGCTCGTAATAGGCTCTATCCAACTACTGCCGCTTATTCCACTCTTCCCCGATGTTTGGTATCCCAGTCGCTTCTGAAATGGTCTCTCGTGACAAAGTAAAATCCACCCCAGCAAGGTTTACACGACTGTTATGCAAATGTAAGACAAATAGGTGAGCTAACTCATGATGATGCTGAGTTCAGGAAATCATCTCACAATAATGGAAACATGACTGACGCTGAAAACAATCCATTGCAAGCGGGCAAGCCTGCAATTGGGTCAAAGAAGTGGGCTCCTCCCTGACATGCCTGCCACTTTTGCCACTTTTGTGAGACCTACTTGGCATATTAACCTCTGTAGATGAATCACTGTCCTGCTCATACCCCTGCTCATAAGGTGAATCTGCCTCTGACATGGCGCTGAAATCAAGATGTTTGACAAATATATGCTGATATAGGTATGGTGAAAACAAGCGTTAGGAGTATGTCTGAAAATGATGAATTGGTGCTTTGCCTTTCAATATCAAATATGCCAAATGTTTCTAACATGGAATGGGGACTGTGGGAAATGTCACAATCAACACAATGGACTGTCAAGTGGCTTTGGAAAAGACAAACAATTTACTCACTGCTTTGGAAAATGTTGGGATTACACACCTTTACAAATGGTATGGGAAAGAGTGATAGTAATAGGACTTGCACTGTGATAGATATAAGAGTTATTCAAATGGAAAAAGTACAGTCAAAGACAAGAGGACAACCATTGATCCTTATGAAAACTTGAAATTTTATCAATGGCAGGGAAAGAGGTAACAAGTAGGGTTTGGAATTTCACATGGGGATCAAAAGTATAAAGGGATATGGGAACAATGAATATGGGACTGTGGCTGTGGGACTGTGGTAAATCTAACAGTGACAATAATGACATTCCATAACAAGAGCATATATGTTATTGAAACAAGTTTGAAACACCAACTTCCACGTTTTGAAAGACTTCCCTTTAAACCCTTGGAGAAATTTTGGATGTAAACATGGGGTTTAAACTTTTGACAATTCAAACATTTGTTTTCTCCACCTTTAAACCACCACAGCGTATCCAAAAAACATTTGGCAGGCGTGGATAACTTACTTGAAGCTGTGATATTATTTGAATTTGAAAAATTTTAGAGTTTGGGTGAATTTTCAAGCTTGATGGCTCAATGCGCCGCGCGCACTCCCAGTGCGCCGCGCTGGTTTGGTGAGCTGCGCCCACACAAAAATACACTGAAAAACTATGCCCAGTGCACCGCGTGCATTCTATGTGCTGCGCCCTCCTTTGTATGTGTCGCGCACAAACTGTCAACACACAGTCACGACCCTTCAACACTGAAATTCGCTCTTCAACCTCTAAATTCGGCTTTGCTCTGAAAATTTGTGAATGTAATTTGAAAAAAATGATTTACATAGCCTTGGAACATATCTTGCAAGAGTTGGGTTTAATTTTTACTTCCTCCACAACCCACTTTGTAATGTTTTTCATTTGGCACTTTATCCTTTCATTGAACTTCTGTCTTTTGGCTTTTTACACTGACTTTCTGAGTTTTGGACTGATGAAATGATTTGATTTTTGCAGGGACATTGGCGTTTGGAATTCGACAAAGACCAGAGGCTGCATTGAAATTTTTTATGGTAGAAAAAATACATGATTGTTACAAAAAATGAATTTGACAATTTCTTGTTCAAAACAGAGTTTTGAACAAGAAATGTCCTCAAATGTGTTTGATGATGAAAATTTGAATTAAGAACCTTTTCGAAACCATCCTCATGGCCTGCGGGCATTTATTAAATATATCGAAAGACTGAACCCTAGACTCTAGAACTGAAAGACTCTTGTTGACCAAAATAATCATTTATGACCATGGATGACGCGAATTGAACTTCGATGAATTTTGAAGAGTTTAATTAGCCCAACAGGTACAAGCATGAGGGAATACAAGAAGACCAAACCCTCTTGTCATTCAATGGCATGCCCCTAGCGAAATGCAACGAAGTGAAGTGAGCGAGACGCCTAAAAATGATATGCAAAAAGCGAAATGATCTCTGACGGAGGGCTGTAAGGACCGACTCTAACATTGGCTCCAATGGGGATGGTGGCTCCAAGGAGATGCCAAGAACGGCAGATCTCTGGAAGAGTTAGACAGTGCCTTCATCCATTGGGCGATGGAGTCATTATTTCAACAGATAACACAAAACCTTTGACACATTTATTGACTGAAAACTTGACTGAAACCTGAATGAAACTGACTCAACTTTAAAACTGAAATGACTGATAAAACTAACTTGAAAAAATTCAAACCAACTAACCTCCCTTTTCAGAATTATAGCCTTCGCTTCGGGCCCCAGACCGAAGAAAAGAGATTAGTACACACTTGCGATGAAACAGAAGTAGAACGATATATACAATGAAAATGAAATCAGCAGAAAATACTCAGAAATGGTATCGCTTGAGCAGCCGACCATTGATCGGCCCTCCAGGACAATCATCCCCGTTCATTTCCTTGAGAAGGAAGGCGTTCTGACCACGATACGCTGCAATCTTAAAAGGACCCTTCCAAAGGTTTTCAAATTTTCCATGCTTGCCTTTTTCCTCATTCCGAGCATCCCACTTCAGGACCACCTCATCCAATTGAAACTTATCTGCTTTCACCTTCCTGTCATAAATCTTCTTAATGCGCTCCTGCAACTTGAATGTATTTTGAAAGACCTCCTCCCGTGTTTGCTGTAAATGAATCATCTGATTTATCCTTCGCTGCATAGGATCTTCCTCACTACCAGCTTCCTGAAGCAATTTGACTACTGGGACAGCAAGAGAAGTGGGAAACACTGTGTCTACTCCATACACCAACTCAAAGGGAGACATACCGATGGATTTTTTCTGACTTACCCTATCAGCCCAAAGCGCATTTACTAATTTCTTGTGCCAGCCTTTCTTATTGATTTCCAGCAATTTCTTAATGATATTTACCAAAGACTTATTTGAAGATTTCGCCAAGCTATTTCCTTGCGGATGGTAGGCAGTCGAATGTCCTAAGATGATGTTATACTTATTGCAAAATTCAACCATCCTTTTTGACTTGAAGGCCGCTGCATTATCTGTGATTATCTTACTAGGACAACCAAAACGTGACAAAATGTTATTCTCAATAAAAGAAATAATTACCGCATCCGTAGCCTGTCGGGTGGGAATTGCCTCGATCCACTTCGTGAAGTAATCCGTTGTTGTCAATATCCATCTATGCTGACTTGAAGATGCCGGATGGATTTCCCCAATGAAATCCAATCCCCACTGCTGAAATGGTGCACTAACTTCAATTGGTTTAAGAGGCAAAGGCTGTAATTTCTGTTTCCCTTCGAAAATTTGACATTCGTGACAATTCTTAACAGCCTTATATACATCAGAAAATAAAGAAGGCCATAGTATCCCGCTCTCAGAATCTTATTAGCTGTGGTTTTCCAAAATAGATGGCCCCCGCAGTCTCCTCTATGAAAGTCCTCCAAAACTCTTTTGGCTTCTTCCTCTACCAAACAATTCAATAACATTCCACCAGGGTCTTTCCAATATAATGCAGAATTCAAAATACAGAATTTTGCAGCCCTCAACTTCAAGGTTCTACTTTTATTTCTAGGCATCCCGGGTGGCGGAGACAAATTCTGAAGTACATATAAAATGTCAGCATACCAAGGGGAAGAAACAAAGATATCAGATACCTGAAATGATGTACTCTCCTCATCCTCATCAGACATAGCAGCGATCAAATTTATGTCTAAAGCATGCAGATTTGTTTCAGCCATGAGCTTGGCTAATCCCTGTCCTTTGATAAGCTTGGTTGGTTTAATCTCCACATCATATTCTAACAACGCAGCGATCCACTTACCCCGTCTTCCTTCCGAATCTGCTTGTACCAATACATCTTTGACAGCTGCGTTAGGAACATAAGCTATAATGTGGGAATGTAGTATATACACACTAAAATATTTCAAGGCCTTCACAAGAGCAAGTGCTTGTTTCTCAATAATGTTATATTTCAAAGCTCCGTCCTTTATAATTCGACTGAAAAAAGCAATGGGCTTCTCAACTCCATCTCTTTTCTGCATTAAAACGACTGCCAAAGTGTGCTCAGAAGCAAATGAAAACAAAATGAAGTCCTGTGTGTAATCCGGGCTGATTAAAATGGGAGCTGAAGAAAGAGCTAACTTTACCAAATTGAATGATTTCACCGCTTCTTCTGTCCACTTCACTTGACTGTCCTTTTTCAGCATGTTTGTGATCTCTCTAAGATGCTCAGCAAGATTTGGAATGAAACGACGCAGAAAATTCATTTTACCATTAAATGACTATATTTCTTTCTTGTTCCGGGGCTGTTCAATTTGCTGGATTGCTTCAACATGTGCAGGGTCAACACGAATGTCGTCTTTCGATATGATCTAGCCAAGAAGTTTGCCTTCATCCATGGAAAACAAGCTCTTTTTCGGATTCAGCGAAATGCCATATTTTCTGCACTTCTGAAAAACAACTTTCAAGTGATACAAATGTTCTTCATCAGAATTTGAAAACACCGTCAAATCATCAAGGTAAACAACCAAAAATACATCTTTCTCATTGGCGAAAGCCATGTCCATTGCACGCTGAAAAGTGGCACCTGCATTTTTCAAACCGAACGGCATCTTGGCATAATGAAACATTCCCCATGGAGTGGTGAACACGGTTTTGTCACGATCGTCCTCATGCTCTAAAATTTGATTATATCCTGAATAGCCGTCGAGTAGTGACATCCTTGATGCTCCAACTACTCACTGCAATATATGGTCCATTTTTGGCAGCGCATAATTTTCCTTCAATGACACCTTATTCAAATTTCTGAAATCAATACACAAACGAATCTCACCTGTCTTTTTCCTCACGGGCACCAAATTGGAAATCCAATCAGAAAATCTGATAGGTACAATGATTCCTGACTTATACAACCTGTTTACCTCCTTCTCAATAGATGGTAGCAGCTTCGGATTGATTCTCCTCAACTTATGATGGAAAGGCTTCTGATTTGGTTTAATATGGATAGTATGCTGAATGATATTAGTGTCATACATTTTTAAATCTAAGTAATCCCAAGCAAAAGCATCAGCAAATGAAGACAACAATCTCACATATTCAGCTCTTACCTCCGATGACAATGACTTGGATAACTTTACCATCTTGGGGTTTTCAGCTATCCCATTATTTACTTCTTCAACACCCTTTTCAGTCGGCCTTAATGTCGATTTGCGGGCTACATCATCTTGATCAAAGAGTTCCTCTAAAGGAATCAATCCTTTAGGAATGATGTTATCCTTAAGCTGTAGCACTTCCATTTGATTTATTTTCATATCATCATTACCATCATCATGTTCTGTATCTATGGAGGTATCTTTAAACTTACCCTTGTTTTGTAGGAAATCATTAATCTCCTCATCATCCTGAAAAACTTGCCAACATCTCTGATTATCCAGAATGGTAGGGCGGTGCTTCACATGGATCTCGAACTTATTGCTAGAATTCATTGGGATTTTTAAATTTCTTGCTGCTTTAGCAAGTCCATCAGCAACACCATTTTGGATGTGAGGCACACACGTCAAGGTATAATCTGAAAATAACTTCAAAATGTCTAAAACTGCATGACGGTAAGCCCTCATGTGAGGATGCTTGGCTTGAAACTCACCCTTTACCTGTTTTATCACCAATTCGGAATCACCATAGACTGTAATTATTTTCGCGTTCAGCTTTCTTAGAATCTTTAGGCCAGCAATCAGAGCCTCATACTCAGCCTCATTGTTAGAACAATCAAATGCTAGTTTGTAGGAACATACTCGCACATTGCTCGGGACCTTATTCGGAGCGGAAAATGGACTGCGTATCCAAACACCAATTCCAGCACCATCACTACCCACTGCGCCATCGAAATCCATGGTCCAAAGACCATCTTCATCATCCTCTAAGTGCTGAAATTGCGCCAGCTCTGTTTTTTTTGTTTGCTGCCCATCGTCTTTAGCTGATTGCTCAACAGTAGCTTTCTTTTCCTGTATTTCTTTCTGCAGAACTTCTCTAAAATTCTTGGTAATCTCTGGTATATCTTCTGCTTGAACTAACTGACTATCTATATCATTAAAACTATCAGCAAACAAAACAAAAGACTCTAAGTCGGTATGTACATAATTTACAGGATGATTGATTGGTTTCTCCTTGCTTGTTATCATGTATTTCATCTTCTGTTCTCGATATAACTTTCTCATTTGGCCAAAGACAGGAATTGTTGCATAGGAGAAATCTAACTGTAGTGTACCTTTCAACTTTTCTCCCCAAGATCTAGAAAGGAGCATCCCAAATCGGGGAGGAATGTCTGCCACAACCACGTCCATCAAGACATTCTTCGCAGGAATCTGATCTAAACTTACAACCAAATCTTTGATGAGTCCGATACATCTCACTCGGCTGGAATCAAATGAGTACAAATCATGGTACTTCCTTGTAATGTCTAAACCCAACTTTTCCATGATTTCTTTTGGCATAAGATTGTGCGAAGCACCGGAATCGAACATGGCATTATGCAATACATATTCATGCAACCTCAAACTGATATAAAAGGGAGGAACATCACTGTCAGGGGACTCACCATCTAAAGCAGGCCCAAATATCAATTCGGGTTGATCATCTTCAATATTCACCGTGTCAAACATTGGATCAAAATTCAGAATTTTAGAGACTTGACCTCTATAACTGCTGTTCTTCATAATTTCTGTCAAGGGAATAGATACCTTCAATTTAGAAATTTCATTCTCCAAACTAAAAGCTGAAACCTTTTCAACCTCTTTGACTGGAACTTCTTTCCTTTCAGCCTTATCCTTCATTATGCTTGGCTGATTTGACTTTTCTGCTGATGATGATTTGTTAGCTGCGGGATCAATTGTCTCTTTTCCTTTCTTCGGTGCTACAGGTGAATCTAACTTCGGTGCTGAAGCCTCTTTTCTCTTCTGAATTGGGTTTATGGGCACATCTCTGTTTCTTAATGAGTATTGCTTCTGCTGAGCGGACAAAGCATTCATATACCCTCTTTGGTATTCATTTGATTCTTCCTCCAAAACTACATCATTTGCTAAAATAAAATCTTCATCTTTCTGTGCAGCTGAACTTTCTGCATACTCTTCATCTTCAGTGATGAAAATGGGCAGATCATCGGGAGTAAAGAAGTGGTTTTGCTCTCCTACTACGTCATCGTCATCGTCTGAATCTTGACTCACAAAATTCTGCAGAAGAGGTGTTTTAACTTGCTGCTGGGCTGCTGGCTCTTGTGCTCTCTGTTCACGCTGCTTAATTCTGAATTGTGGCTGCTGCTGGCCACGGTAGTTGGGATTTTGAATCTACGGTTCGAGCTTATCAAGCATCATTCTTTTGAACATTTTTTCCATCTCACGAAGCAAGTGCTGTTCTGATGTAGATGTGGAAGCTTCTTCCTTTATGGTCACTCTCTTCTCTGCTTTCAACCTGGCTCTCTTATCATTTAGATTCGCCTCAACACTAACAGCAATCTTCTGCATATCTTCCAAGGTAGGCGGATCTCTGTCTCGTAATGAATAAGCCATCTCCGGATCGAAACCATCCGAGAATTTAAGGAGAGCTGACTTTCTAGATGGTCTTAAGTCATCTGGAATTGCATTATAAACTGTATTGAATCTGATAATATAGTCTTGAACGGACTCACCAGGATTGCGCTTGATGCTGTTATACTCGGCATTGATCTGAAGTGGATCTTTTTTATTTCCCAACGATCTAGAAATTGTTGGTGAAGTTCTGCCATTGTAGTAATGCTTCTTGTTGGCAAAGCTCTAAACCATTTTCTTACCTCCCCTCCGAAATTTTGCACAAAAATTATCATGGTTACATTCTCTTCATCGATCTCATGAAGATCGAAAAAGTCTGTCATCTTATCTACATGTTGTTGTGCTGGAAGACTCTGCGGAGTGCCATCAAATATTGGAATCTTGCTCTAATAATCTGCAGGCATATCATTTAAATGGTGCGGTAACGCGAGAGGAGCAAATCGAGTAGCCATGGCTCTCGGCGGATTTATAATCTGTCTTGGAGAAACAGCTGGAATGGGAGCAGTAGATGAACGAGTTGTATGCGGTGGAGATGGAGGGGGAACTACCGCTGATTTCTGATCAGAGATCTCAAGCTGTACGGGAATGGTAGGGATAAAGGGAGGTTCAGCGGGAATCTGTGAACCGGATGCAATTTCAGATGGCCCAAGAGTTTCAGATGCAGATTCAATGAATTCAGGGATGTTGGTTGCCACAATGGAGTTTTGAAGATTCAGAATATAATTATCAATAGATCTATTTGCTTGTTCAACTTCTAGATACTTGATAAACTCAGGATTGATGACGGTAGAACCAGTAGCGCTTTCGGACTTGGTTTCAAACAATGATAACTCGAACTGATCGTCAAACTCAATATCTTCAATGTATTAAAAAACAATGGGGTATGAGTGAGATTTGACCAAAGGAATGATGGGAGCTTCTCGACGGAAAATTCTTGGGATTAGGTTGGGGTTTTCATATACTGGAGGCGGATTTGGATCAGGATTTGATCTAGTATGCCTTTTTGAAGCTAGTGTATTGATCTATTCAAAAATCCAAAGGACACAACCGATTATTTTCAGCCTATCGACTTCTAGACTCAATCATCCAAAAGTCTAGAACGAACAAGTGTACTGGGGTAATTTTCAAATCAAGTGCTGCATTCACAAGCTAAACCGGAGATCGACTGAAGCAGCGTTTATCTACTTCCGCTTAAGCATAGCAAAAGCGTTTCGAAAGCTACCTGGCGTGACTTCAAACTTCGTCTATAACTCATGAAATGAACACACCAACAAGCAAACCATTGATATTTTCCCCAGTATGGTCGCCACTATGTTAGCGCTCGAAACTACCTTAGGCTGAAATAAGGTAAATCTCAAGGCAACATCAAACCAAGCTCAGCCTCGTAGCTAGCCCTACGAGGACAGGAGAGGGCTCTCTCCGGGTCTATCTCGGCAAAAGGTCTTCAAAAGGGGTTGAGATGACTTATAATGGATACTGATTTTAGGCTAGTAAATAGATAGGAAGGTTTGATTTAAATTTTTTGGGTTTTTGTTGGAAAAATGGGAAAAACAATTTTGGGCTCGGGGATGAGGCCAGATCTTTGCAGAATTCGAATTGGGGCAAGGTAGGCAGTAGTCTTGATGCTTTTTGATTATGTGTATGGATGGATCAGAATGACAAGGAGCTGAAGAGGGCAAGGGAGAATAGGGATCCTCTCCAAACTGGCGAAAACATATAAAACTAAACAAATTCAAAGGCAGAGCACTGGAATCAATGGATTCTACCTCATTTACTCATTCATTTAGTTTCAGAAGAAAAAGAAGGGAATGGCATACATTAAACATTAAAGAACTTACAAATAACTGAGAGAAAACACCATCAAAACTGAAAGCCATAAGAATCCCAACAGGTGCTGCAAAACCTCTGATCTTTCCTTAGCCAAAATTGTAGAAAATATGTACAATAGTGTGCCAAACTTTTCCCAAGACTCCAACCCTGAAAGTGTCTCAGAAAATAAAATAAATAGAAAATTCTAACCCCTTCCCATGCCTCTAGGGGTCGATCTCATGCTTATAGGAGCAGTTTGAACCAATTCTAAACAAAGAGCTAAAATCTAGGCAGCCAAACAACTTGCCTCTATAAGCTAGGAAACTGATCCATTCACTTGATTTTCACTTTTTAGTGAATGAATCATCTAGAACAAGTAAATAAGTGCCAAATTTACATCATGTACATCAAATTACATCAAGAAAAACCAAAAATTACATCAAGAGGTGAAACTAGTCCAAACTAGCCGAATTTCTGAGCTGGAAGGTGAAAAACATGCCAAAAACCTCTATGTGCCGCGCTCCAAAGCTCTATGCATCGCGCTACTTTTAGCCTGTTTTTGGAGCACTTCCCGGAGTCCAAATTGAGCTCATGATAGCTCGTTGGAAATCCCTGGATGTTGGCTATCCAAAATAAGTGGAATGTTTCAATTTGGAGCTCATTTTCCCCTCCAAAACTTCATTCTCCCAGAAGTACTTCCTGCTGGTGCAAAAGGTGGCAGAAAGGTGATTTTCATGGTGTTTTTGGCCCTTTTGATCATCCATAACTTGATGAAATGCTTCGTACATTTCTGAGCATGCATTAATTACTATGAAAAATCCAAAAATACAAAGTTTTCCTCCAGAAGGTGTCCCAATCATAAGCGCGCGTCAGGTCGCGCGACGCGTTGGGCGGAAAAACCTGTTTTGTGACCAAAATTTTCAAAAATGACAAAAAATCCTCCAAATTTTCTGAAATTCAGAGAGAAGATCCCCTATCATGCCTCATGCTCAGCCAACGAAGCATTGGCCAAGATCCAGAGTGGATCAGGCCTCTTTCGTCGTTTCAGTGCTCTGCTCAACCTTCTCTTCAGGATCTTCATTTTTGCTCTGCAAACGTGCATGCGGGCCCAATAATGACCTTTCATATGATGGAGCATGTCTTTGTCTCTATTTTCCTTTTCCAACAACTTCTCCAGATGAATGTTAACATGCATGAGTTCGGTCTCTCGCTCAATTGGTGTCATGTCACCAGGTCTCTTCCGGGCCAATTGTCGATCTTCACGGATTCGCCGCAGCTCTACAAGTGTGTGCTGATCCTCCAGATGTTTATTTCGCTACTCCAAGTAATTTATCACCCACTGTGCTCTCTGAAAATTCTCTGTCAAAGTACCAATTTCAGCTTTCTTCTCCTGGATGACCTCCCTCAGTTTCGAGCTAGGAGAGCTCGCATCAACATCGATGAGTATAAAATCAGTGTCTCGGCCTCTTGAAGGGCCCTCATCATGCATAGGCCTCTTGCCTCTGTCCTGAACCTGTACCTGTGCTGATGTCAAAGGCGAGACCCCTTCCACACCATGTGGAGATAGTACTCGCGCTGCTGATGAAGTCAACGAGACCCCTTCCACCCTGGGTGGAGATAGTACTCGTCGTGTAGCTGCAAATAAGGCTCTTTGGCCTCGCTGATATGTCACATACACTGGAGCACTGATATGCTCAGTATCAGGAATATAAAACTGGTTTGAAGGCTCTCTCTCATCATGAACTACCTCGGGAGGCGGCTGTGGCGCTGCAAAGAAGTCACGGGAGATGAACTCATCCCATGCGATGCCCTGCTGTGCGAGCTAATGTACCACCATAATTTTGATTAGCGCGTAATGATATATACTGTTATGCTGTTGTGCTGGGGTCTTCTTCTATATAAGAAATGTCATCCGCTCTATGTTACGGTACATAAAGTATGGAATGCTCATCAACCGCACTCTCGTGAAGTGCATCAACAGCCGGATGCGATATGCATACAAGCGTCAAAAGCGCCCTTCACAACTGAAATAACGAATGATGAGTTTCATCAATGGTGCATACTCATCCTTCAGAAATCAGAATGGAAATACCCTGCTCAGCTGCCTCATATATCCAGGTCTGATATATGGCTCATAATAGGCTTTATCCAACTACTGCCGCTTATTCCACTCTTCCCCGATGTTTGGTATCCCAGTCGCCTCTGAAATGGTCTCTGGTGACAAAGTAAAATCCACCCCAGCAAGGTTTACACGACCGTTATGCAAATGTAAGACAAATAGGCGAGCTAACTCATGATGATGCTGAGTTTGGGAAATCATCTCACAATAATGGAAACATGACTGACGCTGAAAACAATCCATCGCAAGCGGGCAAGCTTGCAATTGGGTCAAAGAAGTGGGCTCCTCCCTGACATGCCTGCCACTTTTGCCACTTTTGTGAGACCTCCTTGGCACATTAACCTCTGTAGATGAATCACTATCCTGCTCATACCCCTGCTCATAAGGTGAATCTGTCTCTGACATGGCGCTAAAATCAAGATGTTTGACAAATATATGCTGATATAGGTATGGTGAAAACAAGCGTTAGGAGTATGTCTGAAAATGATGAATTGGTGCTTTTCCTTTCAATATCAAATATGCCAACTGTTTCAAGCATGAAATGAAGAACTGTGGGAGGTATAAACAGTGGGCTAAAGGACTGTCAAATGACTTTGGAAAAGACGAAAAATTTACTCACTGCTTTGGAACATGTTGGGATTACACACCTTTACAAATGGTATGGGAAAAAGTGACAGTAATAGGACTTGTACTGTGATAGATATAAGAGTTATTCAAATGGCAAAGTATAGTCAAAGACAAGAGAACAACCATTGATCCTTATGAAAACTTGAAATTTTATCAATTGCAGGGAAAGAGATAACAAGTAGGGTTTGGGATTTCACATGGGGATCAAAAGTATAAAGGGATATAGGAACAATGAATATGGGATTGTGGCTGTGGGACTGCGGTAAATATACAGTGACCAATAACAATGAAAAAAACTCTAATAACAACGAAATGAGATTGTTTTGACAAGTTGCAGCTTTGACATACAATTTCAAAATACCATCACTTCTTTCTCTAACCCTATGGAGCGGATTTTGGAATGAATATAGGGTTTAACTTTCACCATGACAAACACTTGTTTTCTCCACCTTTATAACTTACTTGAAACTGTGAGATTACTTGAATTTGAAGAATTGTAGAGTTTGGACGAATTTTCAAGCTTGATGGCTCAACGTGCCGCGTGCACTCCCAGTGCGCCGCGCTGGTTTGGTGCGCCGCACCCACACAAAAATGCACTGTAAAAACTTGCCCAGTGCGTCACACGCATCCTATGCGCTACGCGCTCCTTTGTATGCACTGCGCGCAATCTGTCAGCACACAGTTACGGCCCTTCAACACTGAAATTCGCTCTTCAACCTTCAAATTTGGCTTTGCTCTGAAAATTTATGAATGTAATTTGACACAAATGGTTTATGTAAGCTTGGAAAATATCTTGCAAGAGTTTGTTTTAATTTTTACTTCCTCCACAACCCGCTTCGTAATGTTTCTCATTTGGCACTTTGTCATTTCTTTGAACTTCTGTCTTTTGGCTTTTTCATTGATTTTCTGAGTTTGGACTGATGAAATTTGTTGATTTTTGCAGGGATGTTGGCGTTTGGACTTCGGCAAAGACCAGAGGCTGCATTGAAAATTTTTTATGGTAGAAAAAATACACGATTGTTACAAAAAATGAATTTGACAATTTCTTGTTCAAAACAGAGTTTTGAACAAAAAAATGTCCTCAGATGTGTTTGATGATGAAAATTTGAATTAAGAACATTTTCAAAACCTTCCTCATGGCCTGCGGGCATTTATTAAATATATCAAAAGACTGAACCCTAGACTCTAAAACTAAAAGACTCTTGTTGACCAAAATAATCATTTATGACCATGAATGACGTGAACTGAACTTCGATGACTTTTGAGGAGTTTTAATTAGCCCAGCAGGTACAAGCATGAGGGAATACAAGACGACCAAACCCTCTCGTCAGTCAATGGCATGCCCCTAGCGAAATGCAACGAAGTGAAGTGAGCGAGACACCTAAAAATGATATGCAAAAAGTGAAATGATCTTTGACGGAGGGCTGTAAGGATCGACTCTAACACTTTACACCTTCCAACATAATTCTTCGACACTTTGCTGTCTTCTTTTGCCATGCGTCAAGTGCGGCAACATCGCTAGAAGCAGGTTTTGGAATTTCTGCGTCTATGAACTCCTTCAATCCATTGTCATCTAGCACCGCCTCCATCCGGTCCTTCCATGCAATATAATTCAAGCTTCCCTAAAGGGCATACTCCAATCGTAATCCATTGAAAGACATCTCAACTTCGACTCCAAGAAAACACTGCTGCAAATTCGAATTCCACCAGCTCAAAACTCAACCGCTTCAATGTTTTGCAATTGCTCCAATGATCAATATCGCTCTGATACCATGTAGAAATTTTAATAACTGATATGTTATCCACTGAGATTCTCCTGATCACACACTATTTTAACTTCATGCACAATACAAAATCTCTTCTACCATTGATCATTAATTGCGGAAATAAAAACAATCACATGCGCACATTAAAACCATAAACAATCACACATATGAACACAGTATTTTATGGGAAAGCTTAAAGCTGAAAACCCCCAACTATCTGTATATTATATGTCATAGAGATCATGTAGCAATCATTATACAAAGCTCCTCACAAAGCTCTCAGTACAATCTCCAATTGCTACACACTAATCAAGCCCGATCTAGCAAATCACATGCTCCAATCTCTGCCCCCTGATAGCCTGCCTCTACTGCGCAATCACTGCTGAAGAATGGCTCTAAATGAACTTGAATTGGTCCAGCCTTGACTGTGCAATCCTCATTGGCATCTCCAATCATTGGTTGTTGCAAATCATGCAACAATATAGTCACAACTGATAGTCACACTGCTCTTTCACCTACCTCTTCACTGGTCTCCACTGAAACTGTCCATGCACTGTAGTTAACTGATGTATTCTTTAGTTGATTAATGAGTTAATAATTAGTGAATTAATTAATAATTAATTCACACCACTCTCACTAGTGTATCAATCGGTTAGACTAGATACAACTAGCTCAACTATGTTTAACTCAGTTAAACTGAATACAACTCCACTAACTTCCTCAATCAACTCCACCAAACTCTGTCACATGAGTTCTAACTGAAGTATCCATGCAATAGCTCCACTTAACCCTCAGGAATAGCATAATTCCTTCTGTCAGCTCCTGTGCCACATCTGTGCACTTAACTGAAGTGCTCCAAGAGAATAAGATAATGTTTATAGTCCAAATATTATTAAGAGCTAATAATATTCGACATATCTATTTTTTGATTGGCAATCTAAAAATTTATTCCACCCAATATGTCTAAAAATAGAAGTCCATATATTTTTCCAACTTGACCAACCATCCACAAATAGCATCATGCAACTCATAGAATATGATCGACATGTCTAAAAATAGACTTGTGCCAAAAATAGCCTGCAGGCCCACTTAGTGAAGGCGACTTCTTTCCACTAAGCTCACCATCTTGTTGCAATCTCAACATGAAGAGCCATTAGAAATCGTTGAAGAACCAGCAGAAAACATTGAGGAATCAACATGAAATGTTGAAAAACCAGCAGAAAAAATTGAAGAGCCAGTAGAAAACATTGAGGATCGAGCAAGTGCAGTAGGAGATCAAACAATGGAAGGAAACAATGAAGGATTATTCGGCGGAGGACAAGTAGATATTGAAGGAGAGGGAAAAGATGAAAATTCTCTCTCTACCTTGGGATTTCCTATTGGTGATATCCCTAGAGGAGCAACTCCCATGAAGAATATCCCACTTTTAGCCTTACCTAACTTCCATGGTTTATCTTCTGAAGATGCTGACGAATTTCTTTTTGAATTTGATATATTATGCAGAAGTTATGATTATGTTACTAATGCCCAAAAGTTGAAGCTATTTCTAGCAACACTAAAAGGAAATGCACTGAGGTGGTTCATGAGTCTTGGAGGCCATGTAATCACAACATGGGAATAGATGAAACATAAATTTCTCCTTAAATATAAAGACTACTGCTGGACAAGAGAAAAAAGAGAGGAACTATTTAAGATGGTACAAAAGGAGGACAAGAATTTGGAGGACTTTGTGGAAAGACTACAGTACAACCTGCAGAGATCCAATCATCCCAATGTAAGTAAGGATATTCTTAAAACAATATTACTGAAAGGGGTGAGGGATGACTGTTTAGATATGCTAAATATGCTTGGTAAAGGGGATATATATAAAGAGTCATATGATGAAATTGTTAACCTCTGTAAAAGATGTTCAAGAGGAGCTGCAAGGAACAGGTCAAACAACAGAGATACCACATATTCAAGAGTTCAAAAATCAGCCAATTGAGGAGCAACAAGAGCCGAAATAGGTAATTTACTTAAAGAATTTAAAACTGAAATGTTAAGTTATTTTGCTTCACAGATTGACACCTTGCAAGTTAAAAAGAAACAAGCTGAAGCAGAAACAACTTTGGCTGTCTTTTGCCCCAAATGCAGAGATAAACATCCACTAAGGGAATGCCCATTGGAAAAGATACCAATTTGCACCCTTTTTGAGAAAGATCATGAAACACAAAAATGCCCTTCTTTACCAGGGATAAAAGAAACATTGCAACCAACCGAAGAAGAAGCTGAAGCAGTCTATCTGCTGACACAGAGAAGACAATGGCAACCACGAGGACAAGGTATGAACTGTAATATGCCATTTACATCTTCTAATCGTTGGAACAATTACCCTTCTTTTAGTCAAGCAAATTACCCTCCCTTTAACCAAATGCAATGCCCACCCTTCAATCAAATGAATTACCCGCCCATGCAACAAACAAACTCTCCCTTTGTAGATCTTGCAACGTTGACTCGGCCTCCACAACAACAATGTTATTTTAACCAATGGAATTCAAATTGGAGGGGTCAACAATGCCCGTTCCCAAATCGATTTCCTTAATTTCAGCAACCACTTCCTCTACCATCAGGTGCTCCACCAAATAATCAAATGATGAGACCCCAGCTACCTGTACAACCAAATATTAACCCCAATAATAAATTTGTGCAAGTTATTGATATTGAGAACCATCCTATATTTCCTGTTTTCCCTGCACAATGTAATTATATTCATTTATGATCTGGGAAAATATTTGAACCCATTATTGATGATGTTACCTCTTCTAATTCTGATAAAGAAGAAACTGAAAAACATGATTCACATAAAGAGGTACAACCACACTCTAAAAAGGATGCTGAAACAATAGAACCACCATTCCCTGAGCGTTTAGTTTTAACTAGAATGTCGAAGCCACCTGCTTTTAATCTTCTAGGGGAATTGCAAAAACTGTATGTTAAAATTCCACTTTTACAGGCACTAAGAGATTTACCAATTTATGCCAGAACGATGAGAGATATTTGTGTTAAGAAACCCGGTAGGAAAGCTAAAGATCCCCTTACAGTTCATGTTATGGGTGATCTATCTGCATTAATGTTCGGTAAATCCCCTCCAGTTAAATATGGTGATCCCGGCCATCCTACTGTGACAGTCCAAATCGGTAAAACAATAATCCCTCAAGTTCTGGTTGATTTAGGTGCTGCTATAAACATTATGACTCTTGAAACTTCACAATTGCTACAACTAAAGAACACAATAAGAGATACACCAACCATTCTAGAGTTAGCTGACCGTTCTACAATCAAACCAGAAGGAGTTATTGAAGACTTGGTCATCTCATTTGAGTCCTGGAATTACCCAGCTGACTTTGTGGTGTTACAGACTAAAACAAAGTTGGGGGGACATCCTCTAATTCTGGGAAGGCCTTGGTTAGCCATAGCCGATGCCTTTATCAGTTGCAGATCTAGTTCAATGACAATTTCCAATGGATATGAAACTAAATAGCTTACTCTCTACCCTCACGCTACACCCATGATTAATAATGAGAATTCTGTATGGATGGACTATGATGATCATGTTATTCAACCTATTTTTACTATTGGACAAGCTTTAAACCTTAAAGATACAACTGAGGATGAGGTAATTAATAATTTAATTTGTGAACCCTCCTCTGTGACTTATGAAACACATAATCAACTGGCTGCACTTTTAGAATCAGATACCCAGGAAAAGCTTAAATCTGAAGATCTACTTCAAACAACAACCACCATCTCTTCTAAAAGCATAATAGTAGAAATTGAACCTGGCAAAACACTGAACATAAATCCTGATCTGACAGTTGTTGAAACATAGTAGTTAATGAAGTTACTGATTGAAAATAAGGAAGCATTCGAATGGGACTATACAGATGTGAAGGGAATATCCCCTAAATTATGTACTCACCAGATCTATATTAAGGAAGGTTGTCGACCATTCTGTCAACCCCAAAGATGAATGGACCCTAATTTAAGAGAAATTGTTAAAGAGGAACTTCAGAAATTGCTTAATGTAGGATTTATATACCCTATATCTGACAGTGAATGGGTTTCCCCATTGGTAATAGTTCCTAAGAAAAATGGGAAATGGAGAGTGTGTGTAGATTATAGAGCCTTAAATAAAGCCACTCAAAAGGATCACTTTCCTTTACCGTTCATTGATCAGGTGTTGCATAGTTTGTCAGGGAAGAAATTCTTCTCCTTTTTAAATGGATTTAGTGGGTATAACCAAATCAGAATTGCACCCCAAAACCAAGATAAGACCACATTTACTAGCCCTTGGGGAACTTTTTCTTATAGAGTTCTTCCATTTGGACTATGTAATGCACCAGCGACCTTTCAAAGAGCAGTTATAGCAATCTTTTTTGATATGCTGAATGACTCCATGGAAATATTTATGGATGACTTTACCCCTTATGGTGTGTCTTTCGAAGATGCATTACATAATCTTGAGAAAGTACTTAAACGTTGTATACAAGCTCATCTTTCCTTAAGCACTGAAAAATGTCATCTGATGATGAGCGAAGGAGTAGTGCTTGGACATTTTATCTCATCTCAAGGAATTCAGGCAGATCCATCCAAAATAAAAGTCATTTAGAACCTTCCTATTCCTAAAAGACAAACTGATGTGAGAAGTTTCCTAGGACATGCTGGATATTACAGGAGATTTATTAAAAAAAATTCCAAAATAGCTTCTCCTTTGTTTGTGTTACTTATGAAAAATGATGAATTTAAGTGGACTAATCTTTGTCAGGAAGCATTTGTTGAACTCAAGCATCAGTTATCGACAAATCCTATTTTAAGTGGACCTGATTGGGTACTTCCCTTTCATATATATTTTGATGCTTTGGATACTGCAATTGGAGCTGTCTTGGGACAAGAGGAAAACCATCTTCTTTATGCTATCTACTTAATCAACAAGAATATGACCCCTGCTGAGCTCAATTATATAGTTACCGAAAAGGATTTTTTAGCAGTAATTTATGCTATTAATAAGTTTCGACATTACATTACTGGTTACTCTACTTTTTTGCACATTGACCACTCGACTATCAAGTATTTAATGAACAAGTCTGTCACAAATGCTCGAGTTACCAGATGGTTATTGTTATTACAAGAGTTTGATATTACAATTGTAGATTGACCAGCTAAAAAAAATGTAGTTGCTGATTTCCTTTCTCGGTTAAAGGCTGATGATAATACTCCAGTAGATGATTCCTTTCCTGATGAGTATTTATTTGCAATATCTGCTCACTCACCATGGTATGCAGACATTGCTAATTATTTGGTTGCAGGGAAGTTAACATCACACCTGTCACATTGAGAGAAAAGAAAAATCATTCAACAAAGTGCTCGGTATAGATGGATAGGTGGGTGTCTTTTCTATACAGGACTTGATCATGAAATCCGAAGATGCATTAGAGAGGATGAGGTGTATGATATACTAAAAGCTTGTCATGATGGCCCTTGTGGAGGGCATTTTGCTGATAAGAGAACGACACATAAAATTACTAGGATGGGTTATTATTGGCCCTCACTCTTTAAGGATGCAAAGAAATATGTTCAGGCTTGTGATAGCTGTTAGAGAATGGGTCAACCTAATCATAGAGATGAAATGCCATTAAACCCCCAAGTAATACTTGAACCATTTGAAATATGGGCCTTAGATTTTATAAGACCCATTAATCCTCCATCCAACCAAAGAGTTTATATATTAGTCTGCACAGATTATATGACTAAATGGGTGGAGGCCAAAGCACTTCTTAGAGCTAATGAAGAAGTTGTCCTAGCTTTCCTATTTGAAGAAATATTTGTTAGATTTGGAGTCCCTAGAGAGCTAGTTACATATGGAGGACCTCCTTTCAATTCTCATGGTTTCAAAGCCACCCTTCAGAAATATCACATTCATCATAGAATGACTACACCATACCACCCCCAAGCCAATGGGCAAGTGGAAAGTACAAACAAAGTAATAGAAGCCATTCTAACCAAAACAGTGAAGGATAACCGGAAGGATTGGTCTCAAAGGCTCCCTGAAGCACTATGGGCTTATAGAACTACCTAGAGAAATACTACAAGATTTTCTCCCTATGAATTGGTTTATGGTAAAAGTGTTTTTTCCTGTGGAATTTGAAATTAAAACCTTAGGGACTGCTTTAGCTGTTAACCTTGATTTGACTGATGTACATATAGCTAGGTTACAGCAGCTTCATGAACTGGATGAAAAAATATTAGATGCCATTCATCAGACAACTATGATCCAACAACAAAGAAAAAAGTGGCATGATAAAATCATCAAGCATAAGCAATTCCAAAAAGGTAATTGGGCTTTATTGTATGATTCTAGGTTTGAAAACTTTCAAGAGAAGCTACGTATAAGATGGCTGGGACCCTATGAAGTAGATGTTGTTTTTCCCAATGGAAGAGTAAGGCTCTTAACAATTGATGACTCCAAAACACCACTATTAGTAAATGGTCATGGGCTCGTCTGTACCAGCGCCCTATTTCTAAAGAAGATTTTAAGGCTACTTGCATGGCAGATGCACATTATCTCTTTCTAGGGGAGTCTTCTGCTCCTCACTATATTTGATTGTTTTCTGCACTGTATTTTTAGTATTAGATTAGATTTCTTAAACTAATAATCCCTGTCAAGGGCTGGCATTTTACAATTGATTATTTTGCAAATTCTTGATTAAGGAAAGGCTTACCAAGAAAGGAAAATTTCATCACAATAAGATCCAAGCTTCATTTTGAGAAGAATTGCTTCCCTCACTGAAACTCATTTCCCCATCTCCCAGTAACATTTCATCATTCATTCCCTTCATTCCTTTTTCCCTTTTCATATCATTTTCCCTATTTTTCCCATTGTTGAAACACCATTCTTTAGTAAATATTTTCCCTATTTTTCATTGCTGAAATACCATTCCTCAGCAAATATTTTCCCCATTTTCCCATTGCTAAAACATCACTCCTCAGCAACAATTTCCCTATTTTTCCATTGCTGAAACACCACTTTTCAGCAACATTTAATTCAGTTTCACGTTGCTGAAACACCATTTCTTTCTCCAAAAACATGACTATGCAACATTTTCTGTCATGAAATCATCTTCTTTAGTCTTTCATTTTCACTTCTCTTATTCTTTGTGTTAATCCTGTCTGTTCACTGCCTTTTCCTATGATCAATCAGACCTCTAATATGATCTCCCTCATGTTTCAAAAAGCTTCTAAAGTTCTTCCATGACTATTGAGCCAATATAAACAAGCACTATATATTTTGAACTACAAAGGTAAACATGAGGTATGTAAATTTTATGTAAATACAATTAAACTATGGTTTAAATAGAATATTTTGTTTATTATGACCACAATATCTGCACACTTAAAGACATCATTTCAACGTATTTGGGGGGGAATATCAAGATTATATGGCATCATTTCACAGCATGCCAATTACTGTCATTTTTCCTACCCATGACTTTGTCTCTTCACCGTTACTCCATGTTCTCATTCGCAAATTTTACTCTGTTCGAAGTCCGGTAGCTTCGATCTTTGACTCTGCATTTTACCAAAGCTAGTTAACTAGGGGAGGACCTGCTATTCGACATGAGCCTGGCTCAATAGCTCTGCTTGAATTATTCCCAGACGCGTATCAGATTTTTCAGCAGGCAGGCTGAGTAGGATATTTTGAGAGACTTCAAGAGTTTGATCCACAACAGGTCCTTGAATTTGCACAAAATCTTCAGGAAGATCATTCTACTGTCTAGGGAGTCCGAATTCCAGTTTCAGAGGGCGACATAGCACAGGTTTCAGGTCTATCGGTCACTAGTACTCGATGGTTTAGTCAAAAGCACATCATTTTGAATGCACAACAGGACTTTCTTCTGCCAGGAGAACACGTCAAGCTTAAAGGCCGGGGTGTTGGATTTCACTCATTGCCTCCTCCTTAGCCGAAATTTGCTGAATTCGTCAAACATTATCTCACTTGTGAAGGTCACTATCAGGTAGTATATTAGCATTATTTTGTCTTAATGAGTCATTTACGACATGGTAGACTAGTGAACATTCCTTACTATTTACTTGGATGCATTAGAAATATGTCATATTATTGTAGACGAGTGAAATTCCCACTCCTTTCCCTCACCCATCACCGCCTTGTTCAACTACTGATTCAGAGGGGTTTTGCTCAACAAAACCCTCCTCTAAACAACCTACCCCTACCCCCTGAGAAAGCTACTGAAATTTCTCAAGAAGCTGCTGAAAATCCTCAAGAAATTCCTGAACGTTCCCACGAGTAGAAACCAGAGAATATCCCTGACCCTCCATCAATTCCATCCATAGAACCAACTAATCCAATTAAGCTTTCTTCAAGTACATCTCACCACTTAGCAAAATCATCTGATCCTACCATCCATATTCCCTGTGATGACTCTCAGGCCGATACACCACCATTTTCCTCTATTCGTAAAAGGAAAAGGCGAATCACAACCGCCTCCCTATCAAAAAGACAAACAAGGGTCGCAACTAAAGCAGCTACCTTCTCTGATAGCCCTTCTCCTAGGGAAAAACCCTCTCATAAAATGAAAAAGAAAACTACTGCTTTCTCTGCTTTCTTACCTAGGCCATGAATGAGGACGTCTATTGAAGTAGAAATCATTCCTATTACCCCTGATCCCGCAGCCATTTTGTTAAAAATCCACACATCACCACCCTTCCAAACCCCGGAATTATTACCTGTCTCACCCCGTGGCACTGAAACACAAGAACCAGATGCCCAGGGTAATATAACATCATTTTCTATAGAACAAGTAGCTATCCCACAAGAACCAGCTACTCAGTCAGTAGCTGTCCCACAAGAACCAGCTACTCAGTCAGTAGCTGAAACACAAGAACCAGTTGCCGATGTTCAAAAACTAGACATCCAAGATGCTACTTATTCAGAAGCTGCCACAAAGGAACCAACTCTAGCTGTCACACAAGAACCAGTTACAGCCGAAACATGGAAATCAATTTCGAAGAATGCAACTGATACACAAGGCCCAGTCACCATGGCTTCCATTTTACAAGAAAATGAGTTTTTAAAATTAGAATTAGAAGCTTATAAGCGATAATTGGTAATGGCAAGGGAAGCCTTTGACAAGGAGCTAAATTCTTATACCCTGGCCCATACAACATCCATGGCAGATAAACATACAAAAAATGATCCATATAAAGAATATATGTGCAACCAATGTGGAAACATCTATCAGCAAGCAGGATATAAGATAGTTCAAGTTCCAATGTCGGGAGCATCTAAATCTTCTGCAGTCAAAGAAGAATTCCCTACTGTTACACAAGAACCAGTAGGGCCTTCAAAAATTTCGGAAAAAGAAGTTAAAGTACAAGTATCCTGCCTTACTGTAACTGATTCTGCTACTCAGACTATACCTCAGCCTACCACTTGCAATGCTGGAACACAAACTGAACCATGGAATGAGATGGAAATAATGAACAAGTGGAGGAAACAGTATGCTATTTCGCAAGATAAAACCTTACAGCAACATAAATTGGTTTGGCATAATCATATATATTCTAACTGGGAGATCTTGGAGCAGATACTCCAGCAATTTAGAGTTTACAAGAAGGAGAATAAAGAGCTAAAAGGAAAACTGCTCTTAATGTTTCAACTGGTACAAAAATTATTGGCTACTAGGAAACCATCTCTAAATTATTTTGTATTTCTCTCAGAACGCCTTGTTTACTTTCAGTTGAAGGCAGTCAAAGACGGAAGACCCCATGAGGTGCTTACATCTGAACAGTTTGTGAAAACATTTGCAGAAGCTTCCACCAGTGATCAACACCTACAATGTGAGTTGTACCTTCACAATGAAGCTATCCCTGAAAACAGAAGATTAATCTCAACCCTCTTGTTGGTTACATTCAGATCAGGGCATTTGCCTCCTTCCTTGCTAATCAGATTACATGGCACATTTATTTTCTTGCAACTAGGAATAATGAAGACAACCGCCTTCTCTGGATAAGGCCAAAACCTCAGAACCCTGCCATCTTTGTGGCAGAATATCATCAATTTTTGCAGAAGCCAGGGATTATTGAACATATACAACAATTACAGGCTTCAATACTCCAAGATTGTCGCAATTTTATCAGGGCCAAAGAAACTGCTGCTTTAAGAGAAAACAATATGTTTTGGCAACAATCCTCTAAGGAGAGGCAGGAGTATAATCCTTTTAGCCCTACTAACCTTGAAACTGCATTGTCTAGAGTACCCAATTACATCAGATGTGTTCAGCAATGTGCTGAAAAGTGGATAGGGTACCACTTTCATTTTCCTATTTTATGGATGCCAGCAGAGGAATATAATTCTCATTATAGGTTGGCTAACAAGGATGAAGTAGCAGCTTGGCAGAGATTGCAAAATGTTCAAGGATTTAGAGCTTTAACAGATAGCACCTTCCATAGCTACTGCCTAAGTAATTTGCATGCCAAAAGCTAGTATCCAGACTCTGACTCTGACTAAAGTTTCCTGAGGAAATGCAACCCTTTCAGTTGGGGGGGATGTTAAGACCCCATAATGTACCATTTTGACCATACATTTTGTTATCATTCCACTCTTTTCCAGTCCATATTTAAAGCTCATACTATCATTTTCATCCATTCTTCCAAAGGTATATAACATTCTTCTCTTTACTATATGTTTAACTTGTTTTACATATAATTTTACATTACTTTCATATTTAATCATTAATCGAAGATATATAGTTGCTGAGACAGTTTGAAGACCGCAGATAATCTATCATGGTTGTTTGAAGACCGCGTTGTTGAAACAGTCAACATGGTACACAAATCCCGTTGTTGAAACAACTCGTGATTTGCGATTTTAAAGCAGCATTTCAAGCATGACGACAACAAGAAAAGACAAGTAAGGAAGCTGTTACACGGGCCACTTTGAAGCCAGTACCATCGTAACCATTGTAACAACATTTTGCTATGGAAGAACAGAAAGGTCCTATTTCAGTATAGAAGATCAGATTGGGTTAAAAATAGGATTTCTATAATGTAAATCAATTGTAATAGATGTCTCCTCTTTAAAAAGAGGAGACATTAGCATTAAGGGGGAGTTTTAGAGACTACGGGAGGTTCATTTTTGAACAGAGAAGGAACGTGAATCCTTTGTAATATGTACTTTCGACAGATGAATAAAAGTTTGTTCTGAGTAATTCATTTTAATTCTTTCTTTTGGGGAATCTTGTGAGAAGGAAAGGGCCCGCCTTCTTCACAAGATTCACCCATTTGTTCTTGTAGTTTGTTAACTGTTATTTTCATTTATGCCTTGATTAAACCCTATTTACTGAAGTCATTTATGCAGTATTGGAATTCTGTTGTCTATTGCTGAAGCTCTGTTTCCATTACTTGTTGCATTGATTTCATACAATTCATTCTTAAGAAGTTGTGGATTATTTTAATTAGCAATCTTGTTTATAGAATGAGTTTGTGAAAGCTTGGTAATAAAAAACAGGTGCTGAATATTCCTACTTGGGGAATAGGGTCCCGTTCTCTGTTATAGCATAATTGGTCTTCATTTTTGCAGATTGATTTCCTTGAATCCTAGATCGTTATTTTTTTAATGTAATCCAGGATTCTTTTAATGATTATCTGCAATAGAAAGATTGTCTTTTTTGTAACTCAAGTAGACTTCAGTTTGTTGAAGCAGGGTGTGATTAGTGTAATTTTTACTACAGCGTTTCATAGCTTTTGAGATTGAGCATATACAGTGTGTGATTTCCTTTGAAATAAACAGACTTCCCTGGGTTGAAAATTTATGTAGCACTTGAATTGTTTAATTTGATAAACAATTAAAGTGACCAACAATAATTATTTGAATGCTTATGGGATTTTATCAACCATCTATTTTATATGGCTATGCTATTTTATCTTTATTTAAATGCGAAATGGATAATCATGTTTACTCCACTTGAGATTTGAATGAAAAATAGAAAATCAAATTAGCTCTATTGCCTATTTTTGAACTAAAGTACTTAAGTGTTCTTACAACCTATATGAAAAAAATGTCTCATAGTAGAAAGAAGTACTTTTTCAATCCTAATAAAAAAAAATGATGCATTAAATACACTTTTAAAATTACTTCGCACATATGGTGAAAAAATGTTAAAATAACATCTATATGTCTTAACCTTATGTCTTTATAAATATATTTTTCTGTTGATCCTCTTCATGCTTAATAGATGTAGGATAAGCCCACAATTGGGGTGTGACCTGGAAAGAAATTTCATTATGGTTAGATAATGGTGGTCTTATCGAGGTACATCCTCTCCAACCTCCACATGCTCTAGGCATATGTAGCGGTGGCTCCATGCATGCGAGGTTTTATGTCTATTTCCCAAGGTGGCAGAAGCAATTGTTTCGGGAAGTTTATAAGTTTTTTGGGGTGTGAGGTTGGCAATCATTTGGTGTATGTGAGTCGTCTGTCAAGGTGTGTTGGTGTTGGGCTCTCTAGGTTGGCATAGATGCAAAAGTGGCTCCGGTCTTGACTTCTCCTAGCACTCGTAAACGGGTATGTGGCCTAATTTCCTTATTACTCCTCCATGCATCGGTTGTATCGTTTGTCGGACTTGGGCTTGTTTTTTTTTGAACTCTCGGGGTTTTAGAGGAGGATGGGTTGTATGCATCTGCATGTGCCTGTATAGGACTTGAAGCATGTCCACAGTCTCATATATTATCTTTGTCGATAATTTCTGGGATTTTCTATCCAGGATGGGGTTATATTGTTAGGAGTTTGTTTCTAGGGTAGGTCTCTGTGATACTTGTCATGTCCTTGTCTTGAAAGGGTTATCAATATTTTTTGTCTCGACTTTGTTTCTGGGTTATGTCTCTTCAAATTCCCTCGGTCAAGGTCTAGATTATTAGACTGGGAGTATGGGAGTGGGTTAAGTCTTTGTGGGTTCTATGATCTCTATCTCTGTGGACTTCATCTCTAGAATGTGACAGGGTCTCATATTTGGTATGCTACTAGGTTACATGTATGTGGGTTATTTCTCTGTGGTTTCTCTATGCCCTATCTATGGAGCTTGTTAATGTATTTTAGGGATAGTGGCCCGATTATCGAACCCTTGGAATTGGATCAAGAGGTTGCGATAGTTGAAATATTGTATGTCGAATCTTGAAGAGGATGAGTGGCATGACTGGGTTAATGGAGGTCGTATCTTTGTTCTAGTTGGTCTGTAGTGGAGGTCTGCAATGGATAAGTCGGGGGATGATCCCTTGGGTTTTATACTTGCAATCATTGGCTCATGTATCCTCTTTGGAAGGTGTGCAGTGCAGTAGTGCTTCTGGGCTCGGGCTACCACTTGTACAGGTTATAAGTCCGGTTTCAGATCCTCCTACAATGTGCAGGTACAAGAAGATGGCCCGAGTAACAACAATGAAGGGGAGAGGTGGCCCAAGCTCAAGGGGCAGCAATAAAAGAACCGTAGGGTATCAAGTGCCTTGTCAACCTGGCTCCTCTAGGGGAATAAATTAGGGTTGTATGTCGGTTTCCAACATCATAAATGATGTGGCTACAACCTATCATGAGGGCACGTCTGAAGCAATTCGAAAACTAATGGAAGAATAGGAAGAAAAACTTAACAGGCAGGAAGGCATGATGGAAATTGATGTGGAGGATTGGCATGTTCTAGTGCCAGATCTAGGGCACGCTCGAGGCCGAACCACAAAATTTAAACAAACAATGTTCTTGTATTGGTCCATGAAAAGCATCTTGGCGAAAGCCTTGGAACAAATCTTAGTGGGTATGACAAAAAAAATGCATGATTTTCCTATTTACAAAAAGGAATTTCAGAAGCTTCAGTTCCAGCTACAGAAGCAGGATGGCAGACTTTAGCACATTGAAGATCATCTCCCTTGTATTCTCCCATAGATAGAGCTTTCGGGTTCCACTGCTAAGTACGCGGCTCCGGTGGAGTCTGTGTCTTCTGATGGTGCTGAGTAGTTTTATAGTTGGGTTTGTAGTTTTTCATTTTCTATATGCGGGAAGCCTTTAATTTTCAGTATGCTGATAGTTATGTTTTCAGGTATTTAGAATATAGTTAGTTTAAAGAAAATCAGACATATCTAACTTGGTTAGAGAGACTTATTATTTTTTTCTACTAGATGGCATATCACGTTGTTAGGTGGCCAACAAACTTGGTTTCCCTCTGGGAAATTTGAGGCCACCTAATGATCTATATGTGAATGTAACTTTCTTTTATATATTAATGAAAAAGGATGGACCTACCAAGCTTTAAAAAAAAAGGATGTAGGATAAGATTGATCTTGTAAATAAAAATAGGGAATCATCTGTTTTGAGGTGTCAATTTTGCCATAGTTTTTATTTTGGAACTTGGAATTTATCATGTGTACATCCAAATGGTTGCATGGGAAGGTTAAACACTTTTCAATACAATTTTAATGAGGGATTGTGAATTTATGTGAAAAATTGATAGAAGATAAAATAACGTAGGTATTTCTAGTTTTCTAATTTGTAGACACTGTAGTCACTACTACACATGGATGAAAATTCCAACGAAACATATTAAATTGGAAAAATGGTCAGAAGTCAAACGTATGTTTTGTTTTTTTTTATAAAGTCTTGGCATTCATCAAATATCCGACAGGAGTTCTTTTATCGTCAAATATCTGATGAAATTTCTTTTCCTGTCGAATATCTGATGTTTTGTATATTTTTTTGTTTTTTGTTTGTAAATATCGGCAATCATAGAATATCCAACAAGAGTATTTTATTGTCGAATACCTAACGGATGTTCTTTGACTGTTGAATGTCTGACATTTTTTCATATATCAAATGTTTGACATATTTTCTAATATCCGACAAATGGCAATGAACCGGTGTATAACGTCCTATTCCACCTTTCATGTTTTTTTTTTCTTCTATTAACAATGTCTAATATGAGACTCCTTTATGTTGAGTTTAACTAATTATAATAAATATAAGATTAATTTTATAATCATATATAATATTATTGATATATACTTGATATATATTAATATTAATATAAATAATATATTTATTAATGTAATATTACATAATTATAATATGAATTATATATATGAATTTATATAATATATTATTATAATTATAATAAATATAAATATATTTTGACATAGTTGATATGTTAGTTGCGATTGAAAGGTTGCACGCTTATTTTGAGGTTAATTTTTGAACAAAATCATCATTGAAAGTTTGGTGACAAAAAAAGTCACATAACATTCCTCAAGTGATAGAAATGAAATAACTCAGAAATGTATTGCAGAAAACATAAATACAAAACTAAAGAAAAACATTGGTAGAAAAGGCAGAAGCCTCATGGCTTCTTCATGTAATCTCTCTTATTAAAAGAATTTTAATTTACAATTTAAATATATGAGAGAAGATAGTCCGTGCTATCTTAGTCTCTTTTGGTTGAGATAATTTCTCACCAAAAACCCACCAAGATAGGAGTTCCTAAACAAACTCCATCTTTTGAGGAACAACCCAACAACCCAAGAGTTAGGAATATTTAATTAATTATTTTGGATTTATTATTGTTATTTTAGAGAGGCTAACATTCCCCCCTTCAATGAAAAATCCAAAATAAGAACGAGGAACCATCTTCCAAGTTCTCATGTTGATCCTCAAAAAACATTGCCTGAAAAACCGCCAAAGCTGGATGCTGAAAAAATGCAATCTGAAGAGACCATGAGTCAACTGCATGTCTGATTCATGTCCGAATTTCGCTTGAAAACTCTATCAAGTGCCAAGTTGCAAAAGGATCTATCTTTCCTTTGCATGAAAGCAGCATCCTTTGTCCACTGACAAAATTTGTTCAAAGCCCACCGGCTGATGATGTCAAAAACAACTCACTGTTGCTTTTACTGTGCTGAAAAATGTCACTGTTTCTTTGCTGTCAACTGCCCACTGGAAAAAATTTTGATTCCCACTGGAAAATTTGTTGACTGCCCACTGGAAAATTTGTTGATGCCCACTGGCAATTTTGTTGACTTCCCACTGGCAAAGTTGTTGATGCCCACTGGCAATTTTGTTGATTGCCCACTAGCAAAGTTTTTGCTGGTTGTGTCGAGACTTTCAGTTTGACAACCACTGTCAATCTCATTGACATTTTCCCCCCTGTTAAAATTTGGTACCGGAGGACAGGTGGTTCCCTAAGGCTTTGATCTTTGGCCTAGGGAAAAGTGTCCAAAAGAATTTATTTTTTCTCCTAAAGTGACTTTATAATTTTTATAAAGTCAAATCTAATTTTAAAGTGACTTTAAGTGATAAAGTTACTAAAGTGACTTTATAAAGTTATAAAGTCAAATCTAATTAAAAGTGACTTTAAGTGATAAAGTTACTAAAGTCTAATTTTAAAGTGGCTTTAATAAAGTCAATGTAAAATTAGAAAGGAAAAGTGACTTTGGAAATAAATGACTAAGTGGGTCTTTATTAAAGTGGGGTGAATTAAAAAATAAAAAGTGAGATTTAAATGAGCATTTAATCTCAGCCCTAGATCTCAATCTATTTCAGCCATTGGATTTAGGGATTCCCCAAAAATCACTTAGGGTTAGGTTAAAGGAGGAAAAGGAGGAAAAGGTCATTCATTCTTTCATGAGCAGATTGAGAGAAGGAGAGCAAGAGAGCAAGGGAGATTTCTGAGCAGTGAGGAGAAGGAGGCAACAGCTTGGCACACATTCCAAGGCAATATTTCAGTAAGACTGTACAACAGAGTTTGCACACAATTCAAGGCAGATTTGGCACGATTTCCAAGGCAGAATCCGTACAACAGCTTGTGGCACGTTTTCCAAGGCAGCCGTACCATTTTCTGGGCACATATTTCGAGGGAGAAGTTGTTGTTTTTGCTACACGCTTTTCTAGACAGGCCGTACAGCCTGTAGCTGATTGCTGGCACAAAAATCGAGGCAGATTTCTGTACATCAGCATTTAATACAGCTGCACGCATTCCAAGGAGGTCGTACAGAAGCATTTATTGCTCTTTTGCACGCAAAAAGAGGAGGCCGTACAGCAGAAATTAATGCTGTAATTTCTGGGCACGTTTTTCAAGGAAATACGCACAACATTTATTGCTGGTTCAGTTTTACTATCTGGACATTTTCCGAAGCGGTGGTTAAGCATGGAAAACGAGATAAGTTGTAAAAGTTTACTTGCTGATTTTTCTGAATATTTCTCTTACTGTAAAAAGCATTTTTCAGAAATAAGATGGAGCTCTCAAACTGGTTCTCCCGAAGAGTTGTAGGGGGTTTTTCCAGGGTCATGTTGACCAAAAATATCAGTGTCAAATGTGTGAATGACTGTTTTTATGCTTGCTGATTTTTAATTCTGCATTTTCCAGCATTCTGAAAAAATTTCCAGAATTTGTATTTTCAGCAAAATTTATTTTCCAGTTTGTTAAATGTATGGATATGGGAAAGGGCATTTAACTATTTTGGAGTAATAAGGTGAAAAACTGAAAACCGGGGTGTGAAACTATAAATTTCTACATGGTATCAGAACTTGAGTGCTGAAGGGCAGTTTGGGACAACAAGGAGGAAAATTACAGCCTGCTGATTTTTCACTCAGAAAATTCCAGCAAGCTGATTTTTCACAAACAACAGTTTTACCTTTACTACAGCAGTGCTATTTTTCAGTTTTAGGACAACAGGATGTCTTTGGGACTGAGGGTGGAGGATAGGTTGGATGGGCATTCCAATTACAACATTTGGAAGGAGAGAATGCAGAGTATCTTTGAGGAGGCAGAAGTCTGGGACATTATGGTGCATACCACACAGAACCCTGTGAATGTGCCTACTGATGCTACTCAGTTGGCAGCTTATAATAAAAAGAACAATAAGGGTAAGAGATTGATTCTAGACGGAATCAAAGGCCATTGCATTCCTCATGTGAGAGGGAAGAGAAATGCTCATGAGATGTGGACAACATTGTCCAATCTCTAGCAGAGTACCAATGAGAACCGGAAAATGGTCCTGAAGGAGAAAATGAAAACCATTAAGATGGGTAATGATAGTGCAGTTGGATATCTCACAAAGATTACTAATGTGAGAGATGAGTTGGCAGCGATTGGAGAGGCCATTCCACCCACTGAGTTGGTGCGGATTGCAGTGAATGGCCTCCCCGTTCATGGATGAACTTTGCTGATGGGGTTTGTGCACGTGAGACCCTTCCCACATGGGAGAGGTTTTGGGATGATTGCATTCAGACAGAGATCGGGAAAGGTCAGCTTGGGGCAGCCAAGCCAGTTGAGCAGGATGAGGATGTAGCACTGTTGGCAGGACGCAAGAAAGGCAAAGGGAAGAAGCAGGCTTCCACAAGCAATGGTGGGGGCAAAGGCAAAGGTAAAGGTAAATAGGATAACACACAGAAGGACTATTCCAAAGTGAAGTGTTGGAATTGTCAGAAGATGGGACACTATGCAGTTGTGTGTCCGGAGAAGAAGAAGAAGAAGGAGAAGAACCAGAGCATGGCAGCTTCAGCAGAGGTTGAGGACTTTGCAGATCGTTTTGACCGGGAGTTTGGGTTCACTGCGTGTGAGTCCTCTAGTGCGGGATTATCTGCCATAGAGGTTCAGAGGGAGCATGCATTTCCCTCGATGAGCGGAGCATCTTCGGGTATCTGGTATGTGGACAGTGGGGCTTCACGTCACATGACAGGAGTCCGTGAGTACTTCTCAGAGCTTTCAGAGAGTGGCACCGATGTAGAGGTAGTACTCGGTGATGACAGAGTTGTTAGAGCAGTCGGTGTGGGAACATTGACATTTCAGAGGGAGTCCAAACCTCCCTTGAAGGTGTCAGATGTTCTTTATGTGCCGGGGATGAGGAAGAACCTCATATCCGTCTCAGCTTTGGAGGACAGAGGATATGAGATACTATTCAGGGGAGGACAGGTGTTGATGTATCCCAGGGGCACTCCAGCTGATTTAGCTAGAGTGATAGGTGTACGCCATGCAAAGGTGTACAAGTTTGCATTTCAGTCCCTTTTGGCATTGAGCAGCAGTACCGACAGCAGAGCTAGCAGTTCTGAGCAGTGTGAGATTTGGCACCGCAGGATGGGGCACATGCATCATGGAGCCTTGAGGACTTTGCGGGAGATCACTACAGGTGTGCCAGATTTCAGTATTGATCACTTTGATACTTGCAGAGGATGTGCGATGGGCAAGTTTTCCAAATCCCCTTTTCCCAGCAGTGACAACAGAGCGACTGGGATACTTGATTTGATTCATTCCGATGTGAGCAGTCGGATGTCTCATGTTTCCTTGAGTGGATATGAGTACTATGTTTTATTCATTGATGATCACTCCAGGAGGACCTGGATTTATTTCTTAAAGACCAAGAGTGAGGTCTTCAAGCGGTTTCAGGAGTTCAGAGCTCTTGTGGAGACACAGGCAGGTCGGAAGATCAAGTCCCTGAGGTCGGACAATGGGGGAGAGTACACCCTTGGAGAGTTTGTTGACTATTGTGCGGAGGTAGGCATTAGGAGGGAGTTCACTGTTCCTTCCAACCCCCAGCAGAACGAGGTTGCAGAGAGGAAGAACAGATCCATCGGAGGGGCTACCAAAGCCATGTTACATGATCAGGGGTTGCCATTGTTTTTGTGGGCAGAGGCCTGCAACATAGCTGTTTATTTGCAGAACAGGAGTCCGCATCGTGCCTTGGGGCACATGACTCCGGAGGAGGCTTTTTCTGGGAAGAAGCCTGATATTGGTCATCTTCGTATCTTTGGGTGCATCGCATACTCCTACATACCCAAGGAGAAGAGGACCAAACTAGAGCCCACCGCAGAGAAGGGTATCTTTGTGGGCTACAGTGAGACCTCCAAGGCCTTTCGGATTTACATTCCTGCATAGAGGAAAGTTGTTGTCAGGCGGGATGTGAAGTTCGAGGAGGACAGGGCCTTCAGGAGGTCACGGGAGTTAGAGTATCTGGATCAGCCAGACCCTCAGCAGCAGTTGAGTCAGTCACAGGGATCCAGTGGGCAGGGATCAGGAGGATCCGGAGGTACATCTATGACGATGTCGGAGTCAGGTCGGTGGGGAGTGGCTCGCGAGTCGGAGGGGTGGTGTTATGGGCGGCACACGGGGCGGTCCACGGGCGGTTCTTGGGAGTCAACGATGGACGAGTTCACACGGTACCTCGGCATCTACGGAGGTTCGAATCGGGCGGGAGGGACGGCGGACGGACAGTCAGGAGTTCAGGCTCCTGATGTTGAGGAGGAGGAGTTTTATTCTCCAGCGGGAGAAGTGTGCTCAGGGAAGAGGAAGCCCAAGTGGCTTTGGGACACCTTGAGAGATGCCACATCTGTTGCTGAGCCTAAGAGGCCGGTCAGAGAGAGCAGACCACCTGAGAGGTTTTGTAGCTATATGGCAATGGCTACCAGCATCCTTGACTCTGAGCCTTCTAGCTATGAGGAGGCAGCTAGCCAGCAGGTCTGGAGAGAGGCCATGCGGGAGGAGTATTCTTCTATCATGAAGAATGATGTTTGGGAGGTGGTGCCGAGGCCTGAGGGCAAATCCGTGGTTACTTCTAGATGGCTTTACAAGGTAAAGCATGCTGCAGATGGCAGCATTGAGAAATTCAAAGTGAGGTTTGTGGCTAGAGGGTTCTCCCAGGTAGAGGGAGTTGATTATGAGGAGACCTTCGCTCCCGTGGCTCGATATACTTCGATCCGCTCCATTATATCGATAGCAGCAGAGATGGGTTGGAAGATCCACCGGATGGATGTGAAGACCGCATTTCTCAGTGGCTTCATACAGGAGGAGGTGTACATTGAGCAGCCACAGGGCTTTGAGGTGCATGGGAAGGAGTCCCATGTGTGCAGACTGAAGAAGGCCCTTTATGGCCTGAAGCAAGCTCCCAGAGCTTGGTACTCCAGGATAGATACATACTTGCAGGGGATGGGTTTCACAAAGAGTGAGGCAGATCCGAACCTTTACTATATTGTGATAGGTGAGGAGCCTCTCATTCTGGTGCTGTATGTGGATGACTTGGTCATTACAGGTGCAGAGAGACTCATAGAGCACTGCAAGAGAGATCTTGTGGCGGAGTTTGAGATGAAGGACATCGGCTTGATGCATTAATTTTTGGGTTTGGAGGTGTGGCAGGAGGAGGGGCATTTCTTCCTGGGACAGGGGAAGTATATTGTGGACATCCTTGGCAGATTCCACATGGAGGATTGTAGACCCATGTCGACACCGATGATCACCAACTGGAAGAAGCTTCATGCTTCGGATTCTGAGTTGGTGGATCCCACATTGTACAGGCAGCTGATTGGTTCCTTGATGTATTTGGTCAACACTAGACCAGATATCTGTTTTGCAGTCAACACGATGAGTCAGTTTATGTGTGAGCATAGGAAGGTTCACTGGGTGGCTGCAAAACACATTTTGCGATACTTGCAGGGGACAGTGGATTATGGTCTGGACTACAGGCAGGGGGATGGAGTGAGATTGGCAGGTTACACTGATTCGGATTGGGCAGGTTGTGCTTCTGATAGGAAGAGCACTTCAGGGTGCTGTTTTGGGTTGGGTTCGGCGGTTGTGTCATGGTTCAGCCGAAAGCAGCAGTCAGTAGCATTGAGTTCAGCGGAAGCAGAGTATATGGCAGCCAGTCTAGCTAGTTGTGAGGCCATCTGGCTTCGCAAGATGTTGTTTGGCTTATTTGGTCAACCGTTGAGACCTTCAGTGATTTACTGTGATAATCAGAGTTGCATTAAACTCACGGAGAATCCAGTATTTCATGACAGGTCAAATCATATCGGGATCAAATATCATTTCATCAGAGACTATGTTCAGAAAGGAGCTGTGAAGCTTGAGTATATTCCCACTGATGAGCAGGTTGCAGATATTCTTACCAAAGCCTTACCACGGGGCAAGCATGTCTACTTCCGAGACAAGATGGGTGTGGTGAGGAACACCTTCCTCGGTAAGAGGGAGTGTTGAAATTTGGTTACCGGAGGACAGGTGGTTCCCTAAGGCTTTGATCTTTGGCCTAGGGAAAAGTGTCCAAAAGAATTTAATTTTTTCTCCTAAAGTGACTTTATAATTTTTATAAAGTCAAATCTAATTTTAAAGTGACTTTAAGTGATAAAGTTACTAAAGTGACTTTATAAAGTTATAAAGTCAAATCTAATTTAGAAGTGACTTTAAGTGATAAAGTTACTAAATTCTAATTTTAAAGTGACTTTAATAAAGTCAATATAAAATTAGAAAGGAAAAGTGACTTTGGAAATAAAAGACTAAGTGGGTCTTTATTAAAGTGGGGTGAATTAAAAAATAAAAAGTGAGATTTAAATGAGCATTTAATCTCAGCCCTAGATCTCAATCTATCTCAGCCATTGGAATTAGGGATTCCCCAAAAGTCACTTAGGGTTAGGTTAAAGGAGGAAAAGGTCATTCATTCTTTCATGAGCAGATTGGGAGAAGGAGAGCAAGAGAGCAAGGGAGATTTCTGAGCAGTGAGGAGGAGGAGGCAGTAGCTTGGCACACATTCCAAGGCAATATTTCAGCAAGACTGTACAACAGAGTTTGCACATAGTTCAAGGCAGATTTGGCACGATTTCCAAGGCAGAATCCGTACAGCAGCTTGTGGCACGTTTTCCAAGGCAGCCGTACCATTTTCTGGGCACAAATTTCGAGGGAGAAGTTGCTATTTTTGCTACACGCTTTTCTAGACAGGCCGTACAGCCTGTAGCTGATTGCTGGCACAAAAATCGAGGCAGATTTCCATACAGTAGCATTTAATACAGCTGCACGCATTCCAAGGAGGTCGTACAACAGCATTTATTGCTGTTTTGCACGTAAAAACAGGAGGCCGTACAACAAAAATTAATGCTGTAATTTCTGGGCACGTTTTTCAAGGAAATACGCACAACATTTATTCCTGGTTCAGTTTTACTGTCTGCACATTTTCCGAGGCAGTGGTTAAGCACGGAAAACGAGATAAGTTGTAAAAGTTTACTTGCTGATTTTTCTGAATATTTCTCTTACTGTAAAAAGCATCCTCTGGTAATAAGAAGGAGCTCTCAAACCGGGTTTTCCCCAAGAGTTTGTAGGGGTTTTTCTGTGGTCACGTTGATCGGCAACATTAGTGCTCAAATGCAAGAATGAATTTTTGCGTTTCTGTTGATTTTTGAATTCTGCATTTTCCAGCATTCTGAAAAATTTCCAGAATTTGTGTTTTCAGCAAAATTTATTTTCCAGTTTGTTAAATGTATGGATATGGGAAAGGGCATTTAACTATTTTGGAGTAATAAGGTGAAAAACTGAAAACCGGGGTGGGAAACTATAAATTTCTACAAGTTTTTGCTGGTTGTGTTGAGACTTTCAGTTTGACAACCACTGTCAATCTCATTGACATTTTCCCCCCTTTGTCAGCTGAAAGGAGAGACACTTCTGTGGAAAATATTCCTGAACTCCCCCTCTTCAGGTGTAGGAGTTTTACACTGTTGTACTCCCCCATTCAATTGCATGAGAGTACCATCATCTTTTCACTATGGGCTGCACAATGTGTGATCGTATGCGGTTGTAGAACTGAAGCAATCTTTTAACTGTGGATGACCATTCCCAAGGGTCGATCCATTCATAATGTATCTTCAACCTTGCTGATTTGTGTCAATTGTGACATTTGTCCGAGGAATGATTGCACTTGCCACAATGGTGACAGGGATGGAGATCAAAACACTGATCTTCCATATGACTAGTTCTCTGACAATGAGAACATTTCGGTTTGACTTCAACTTCAGGTTGTGGGGAATTCTCTTTTTCGGTAAATTTGGGTTGCATGCACTGCCGGTTTTCTGCAAGTATCTCTGAATGTGCTGAGGGGATCTGTTCAAGAAATCCTGCACTGACGAACTGAATGGGATTGGAATAATCGGGAATATGTAAGTTGGCGTCATCTTGGACATATCCTAAGCCTCGTCGATTCATGTTATTCTGAATTTCTTCCCAGGGCCTGATGATGGGCTTGGAAGAAATTGGATCTGGAACAACTGCGACACTTGAAGCTAGCTGAATGAATGACTTATCATCTGGATTGTGCAAAGACTTATCATCTGGATGGTTCAAAGACTTGAAAGTATCATTCTTTTCTTGCAATTCAATCCTTTGAAGTTGTGACTCGAGCTGAAGAAACTCAATAGTTTCATGTGTTTGTTGTAGATGCCGTGAAAGATCAGCGAGAGTGCCTTTGCTGATGTGCACCATGTCATCATCACTGGAGATGATCAAACTGTGAAGAATGTTTAACAACTGAATATGTTGCGCCATCTGAACTTGCGCACTTGAAAACATGCTCTCTTGTCGAAGAAGTTGTTCTTTGAACTGTTTCACTTGAATGACAGGCTCGCTTGAATGTGGCTTGAATAGCATGCTCGCTTGACCGTTGCTGATTGCACTTGCTAGAGTTGCAGAACCTTCTTGCTTAAACTCTGGAATTCAGGCTCGCTTGATGATGATCGCGTTTGCTTGAATGGTTCACTTGACTTACTTGAAGATTTTATGCTCACTTGAATGAATAACTACGCTCGCTTGATTTCGATGTCAACTTGGTTGATTAATGTCAGAGTTGAACTTGTTTGGTTGCTTTTGATGGTCACTGCAATAAAATTTACTCAGGCTTGCTTGAAGGTTTGATCATTGTGCTGTCTTGATGCAAATTTCTTGAAATCACGCTCGCTTGGAGATGTAAACTTGTTGCTTGTTTGAAAAAAATCATGCACTCAATTGATTTTGTGTAAAGGAAGGGTGTCGAACACTGTCGACAATGCACCCAAGAAAGCTTACAATGATTCACTTTAAAATAATGAATTCACTTGTCTTCTTAAAAATTCATTAACAATGAATTTTTAACGATTAACATAACATGATGAATTTGATTACAAGTTCTGAAAAGAATGTATAACAACGCTGATGTAGACTTTTGAGTGTGCAGGTACATGAACTTGATTAAGTGAATTGTCTTGTTGATTTAAAATGTCGATGTAGACAATCTTCAATTTGTGCAGATGTATGTGTTGATCTTGCAGCTATTTCGTTATGTGTTGTGCTTGTTGATATTGAATTTCATGTATGTGATGAAATTATTAATGTGTCACAACTAGACACAGATCAAAAAGCAACAAGAAGCCATAAAAAAAAATGTGCGCCATCAAACACACATAGTGTACCTTAGATCCCCTTATTCAATTTCGGGCGGATCTAGGACACATCAACGCCAAAAAAAAATGATATCTTTATTAATCACTGAGTACATCTGAAACAATGATAATGCCAGGCTGGCAACCCTTTGAAACAACACGCCTTCAAAGTCTGACTGGATAGTGGCATGATCTCTCTCAAAGTAAACAATACTTTGAATTACAACAACTTTCCCTTATCACTCCAAATACAAAATAAGACACTTATCTCTCCAAAATGCATTAAATCACCTTATCGCTCCAATTACAAAAGCATCACTCCAAATACAAATGAAATTTCATTTAAAATAACTCTCACTCTTCTCAATATTACACCTTATCACTCCATACATCCCATTAAATTATTAAAATAATTTAATGTACTTCACTTAAAAAATTCCTTTTAAACTTTACACTTTATTATTCCCAAACCACTTAAGTCCTTATCACTGCAACAAAAATGCTTTATGCTCACATTAGAAAACGCTTTTCAAAACTTAAATTTCCTCACATTTCAAATTTTCTAAAATATTAAATGCACTTTTTCACTCTCTTCCACTAAAATGTGCATTCCACATTATGTGCCATTGTCTTTTCATTTATTTAAAAGGATAACTTTTTAATTAATCACATGATGTGAAAGCAAAATGATGAAAATAGACTAACGCCTATTTTATGCACTTGTGAAAAAAAACATTTATGATTTTGTGTGAAATTTCACACAAAATCATAAAATGTTTTTTTTCACAAGTGCATAAAATGAAATAACTCAAAAATGTATTGCAGAAAACATAAATACAAAACTAAAGCAAAACATTGGCGGAAAAGGCAGAAGCCTCATGGCTTCTTCATGTAATCTCTCTTATTAAAAGAATTTTAATTTACAATTTAAATATATGAGAGAAGATAGTCCGTGCTATCTTAGTCTCTTTTGGTTGAGTTAATTACTCACCAAAAACCCACCAAGATAGGAGTTCCTAAACAAACTCCATCTTTTGAGGAACAACCCAACAACCCAAGAGTTAGGAATATTTAATTAATTATTTTGGATTTATTATTGTTATTTTAGAGAGGCTAACATCAAGGAGGCCAAGGATACGTGGGATCGACTTCGGGGGCTTCAAAGGATTGGAAATGTTATTTCCCTTTTAGAAATTGCGATGCCTCGAGTCCAAGGAGATTTCTAATAAAAACAACTAAAAAGCATTGTATTGTAGATTATATGTCTTTGTTGTTAGTTATTCATTATATGTCTTTGTATTGTAGATTGTTTTTATAAATGTGTACATGTATATTTTATTTTAGATTGTATGCCTTTGTATTGTAAATTTTATTGTCTTTCTATTGTAAATGTATTTTATATTCTTTTGGGAGGTGTTTGACGTATGTTGTTGTTAGGCTTATGCTTTTTCTTGCTTTATATCACCCTTTACTCGAAATACCTCATGCTTATTATTTATTTTGAATACTTATTGTAGTGGTTATGTGCATTCTCAGAGACAATAAAGTAAGTATTTACTATTTTCCATGATTCCCTTGTTTTAACGAGATTTAAACATTAAAAGCACCATTAATAATAGTTTGTGTATTTGTAGGTTTAAACTGAGTTGATTATATTTTTATGTATATGCCAACAGGCCTTGATCCTACATTCACCTCCTTGTACTATACATCATATTCCTATACCAATTGGGATTATTGAACCAATTTACTATGGACTATTCGCACTCTAAAGAGTTCCTGCACCACACACAATTTCATTCACTCACATTCCTACACTAGAGTCAATGAACGAGTAGAATACTTTAACCCTTCAAATTCGGAGGACATTACTTAGCTTCCAGTTTGAATAGAAGTTCGCGGATGTTTTGGGAATCACTTGTTGGTAAACATCTCACTTAGCTCACTATCAGCTGCAAACTGAGAAAAGAGGATCCATTTACCAAAATAGGCCCTCATGTACCAAATTAGTCTGCTTTCCTATAAGCAAGTCACATGTCAATTGGTTTGTCAAACGTTAGTGGAACAAGTTCAACATGTAATAAGCTAAGTTAAATGGAAACATAGGAAGATACATAAACAAAGAAATAAAAACAAAATATCACATCCAAGAACACGCTCAATCGAGAAAACACATTAATAACTCAAAAATGGAGAGCTCTCTCCCTTTATTAGGTGCTGGTAGTAGGAGAAGATAGAATGCTAAATCTCTTGTAGTAGATCCTTAGAGCTACGAAGCTCCAATATCCAAGACAAGGGGCATCTCTTCTCCTCAAGATTTCAACAAGCCTCTCTTCCCTCTCGAAGGATGGTAGATCGACGAACACGTGGTGAACTCTTCTCTCTCAGATTGAGGTGTTGGATGGACAACAACTGAATCCTTCCAATCCTCTTGCTGCTAGAAAACACATGTTGGTTTGCTTCTGAGCAATTTGGCCAACATAACAATGTGTTCTCATGTTTTTCTTTCCATGGGCAGATTTTATAGTCATATTTAAAATTTTCCCTCCATCTCTTGGTACAAGATGGATTTTGACACAAGAGTGGGGGTATGATTCCTTTGTGTGCTACACTAAAGCCTCAAGGTGGCTCCAAGGTGGATGTACTTAGCTAGCTTGAGTGAGAATATTTTTCCCCAACTGTGCCAAGTGGTCCTGTATGGTGAATTTCCGCATCCTAAGGACCACGCGGCTCTTTGAGCGATAACGATGACGATCTTCGCAGCTATCAAAGAAAAATATGCAATGATCATCTGGGGTCAGTGCTTACTGTGTGCGATTCAATAAATTTTTCTGCTTGACCTTAGGAAAAGTGAAAATTTTAGCTCCTGTAATGTATTTCTTCCCTGTGAATATTTATTTGTACTTATTTCGTAACATTTTCTAATTTGTACGATTTTCTAGTGTTAACGGTTGCTCCTAATGTATAAGGTCTAGGAAGAACTGTATAGCCGAAATACATTATAATTTATTTTTCTATGTAGTCCTTTTGAGAGAGAGAGAGAGTAACTTGTAGAAAAATAAGGTTGGAGACCCCTTGGCATGAGTAAAAAAGATACCGTGCTCTGTTGGAAACCTGCAAGATATAAAATAAATAAAATGTTTCTATGAGGCAGGCATGTCCCATGCTCGTGATGTTTTGACTAGTTAAGCTTATCTGACAGATAGAGGTTATGTCTGTGTCACTTCTGTGGTTGGTTGATGACGACAGTTGCTAACGCCCTCAAGGACATTTTTTCTTTGATAGTAGGTTGAATGTGGTGCCCACATGCATAATCTTGGTATGACATGTTTGTTTTTAGAACAAATTCTCATTGTATGTGTCTGCTCAACTTAGTGTTCCTAAATTGATGTCATAAATTGTCAACCAGGGATAGTAAACTGTTGAAGTGAAGTGCACTATATGTGCCTAGGTATCTGCTTCCTACTTCGTTGTGTTTAGTTTTTTTCTAGTGTTTTTGGTTTTGTGTTTTTATGCTAAGAGGAAAAGAACTAAGTTGTTGGCAAAGATAAGTTATTGGTCACACTAAAACAGAGCAAAATCTATTCTAAACTATGTATGGCACCTAAGAACAAAAAATGCTAATTCACAGATTGCAAAACTTGACAAGAAAAATAACTCATAACATGAACTCAGTCCAATTCATTTCACTAGAAGTATGTTGGAACAACTTGAGAAAATGATAAGTTTAATGCAATGAGGTTCTTCTAAGTAAACAAAAACTTACAATTGTCACAGAGAAAATCTCATCCATGGTTAGAAATTTGTTGGAACACATTTGGAAAATATTATCTGTAACATAGTAAGGAACCCTACTCTAAATTAACTTATGACACTAAAATTAATCCATTCTGCAACTCAAAATGTCACTATTAAGCCTCATTCAAGGGTTAGAAATATTTTGGAATAGTTTTGGAAAAAGGCAAGTTTGTAAAATTATGAGAAATTGCAGAACAATCAAGACTTCAAAATGACATTACCAATTCTTTTTCCTATGATAATGATGTATTAGCAGATATTAAGAATAAGAGCAGTTTGTAAATAATGAAGGCCTTTAAGTCTAATGTAACAGAACTAGAATACAACGAGCTAATAAAACTTAAAATACATTAAACAAAACCGAACTAATATGCAATTAACCTCTGAAATACTATAGCTGAACTAAAATGAAATTAATCTATGAAATACTACAGTTCTATCTCATTCAGTGTTAGTGATATTTTGGAACAATTCGTAAGAACAATACTGGTTGTAACATTCGATGTAAGTGAGCATAAAACATAAAACTCAGAAAACTGTCTAAATTAGGAACGAAACAGAGCTAAAGTTACTTATCTAAACAATATGCACAGAGCCTCTCGGGTAGTAGGGGCCCTCTACCACCAGATTAGCACACAAATCTCTTCAAGATTTCTTTAGATCATGTATTAAAGTTGTTCTTCTTTCATTAAAGGAAAACGCTTCAAAAACAGAGTATTACAGTCTTGGACAACTTAACAATAAAACATCAACTAACTAACTGTCTCTCGGTTTCCCAAGTTATTCTTATAAGATAAATACATAACTGCCCTGGAGAAGAAATAGGGATAAGTGTCTTTTTCAATTAAAATCAAATTAGAACTCTTGTGGAGGCCTCGTACTTTGCTGAAGACATCTGTAGAGTCCTTGTCCTGGTAGGAATCTACTTCTTAGTTTGGGTTTCCTCCACGTGCATAACCACTTGCAGATTTTTGCTCAGACTTCGTAGAGGGAAAGGAATGATGTAGGTGAGTTCTGGAATTCAACCATATGTGATTTTCCTTTAAGTGACACCTATAACCTGTGTGAACATGAAGATAGCTGCGGAATAAGCGACTAGCTACAGAATGGCTGCATTCTGTAGCTAAGTCTAGTAAAAAATTACTACAACAAAAAGACCACAAAAGTTTAGTAATTCAGTTATTGTATGCATTCCTAAAGTGACTTTAATCAATCCTATTGATATTTTAAGCCTATAACTGATAAAGGACAAAGGAAATGAAGTGAAATTTGGTGAAATAAAAATACATCTTTGGGGCTCAACATACCCCCACTGCAAAACTTTTGCATGTCCTCATGCAATCAATCCATGTATTTTGAAACTTCTACTAGGACATCTAGCCTCATTTTTCTGCTTTTCTTGGTGTTCAATGGCATCCTAGGTTTCCTTATGACCAACTTGAATCTCAAATTTATAAGTGCCCTGCTCAACTTTTTGTTTTTCTTCTTCAGCTTTTCACTAGCCTTGTACAATTTTTCCATTTGCAGAGAGAGATTTGTGTTCATGTTACTCTTCAGTTTGACTTGTTCCTTTAAAATTTCATTTTCATTCTTTATATGCCTATTGAGTACTTCTAATTCATATTTGTCTCTTCTTAGTACTTCAATTGTAGATCCTGGTGGACTAGGAGTTCTTCCTCTGCTTTCTGAGGCTCTCTTTTCTAATGACTCAACATAATTATAGATTTGTTGTTGTGTTGGGTCTATCTCCGGAGTTCCTTCATCAAGATCCTCTTTGTACTGGTACTTAGAAGATCTATCAGTTGGTTTCTCTTCATCTTCAATGTCTATGATGCCTGTTTGCTTAACTCCTGTCTTCTTCAATATGCCTCTAAGCCTATGGCTTCGTCTTAGTTTAGATGGTCCCTCACCTCTCTCCTTAGCATAATTTCTTATTGTCTTTTCCTTTTTAAGCTATTTCTTAATTTCAGCCAATTTCTCAGAGATAATCTCCTCACTGTCCTCTTGTATGGACTTACTAGTTTTAAGTTCAAAATATTTGGAAATTTTCCCTCTCCTACTTCTTCTTGCAAGTTTGCCTTCAGATGGAGATTCCTTGGGTTCTTCAAAGTGATTCCTCAATAGGAACTTATCCCAATTGTCTCCCACCTTTCTCAAATGATGCTCAATTAGTATTTTAACTAGGCCATGGTGATACAAGGTGGTTTCCAAGAATTGAACCCTCTTTTAGACATTAGAATCCATTCTCTTTAGGCTATGAAGTAAGAAAAAGGGTAAATTGATTTCTTCATCTAGGAAATGCATCATAAGCCGAATGTGATAAACATATAGGGTACCAAACCTTCCCTCACAAGTTATAAACTTTTGCAAAATGAGCAACATATTTCGCCATTTATTCTCCAGTGCTGAGCTAGGAATGCCCTTCTTGAAAACTGAAATATCCATACCTGGTGTTTTGAGGATCTGCCTCCATGCCTCATTGTGAAATTCCTTGTTTTTGAACCATCGTTCACCTTGCCTTGGTAATTCTATTGCTTCTGGAATGAAGGATTTTGTAATAGTGAACTTAACATCTCCTATTTCAACTTCTGACCCGTTGAAGGACCGTGCAAATGTCTTGGTTACCTCCTTATGAAAACCATTGAACTTTTCCAAAAAATGTAACCACCCAACCTGCTGTAGCATCTCTCTAATCTGTGGGTAGCCCTCTAAGTATTTGGTTCCGACTGGTTCAGACCTTACAATGAGACCCATGGCTTCTTTTCTCAACCTTCAATTTACTGCTCCTTTACTGCTCTTCTATTCACGGTAAAAATGGCTGTAGAGAGTTGTTTTCACCCCAAAGATGACTTCTCTGTTTATGCTGCAGGAATTGGCTACGGAAAGATGACATGAAGTGGTTATTGGATGAGTGAAATATGGTGAGGGTGATTCACATGAATTAATGAGTTTGAGAGATGTCATGGAGGAAAAGACCACGGAAAAATCTCATGTGAATTTCAAAATCATCATTGAATATTTCGGATTAGTGACGTGACCTAATAGGTCACTTCAGTACTAACCGTTAATTTTTAATAAATGATGATTTGGTATGGCGGAATGGAAGGGATTTTGTCCAAGGATTTTATGATAAGCTCGATCAATATGAATAATTAAAATAACTTTATAAAGCATACATATAACTTAACCATACTATAACTTTCATAATATGTTATCATAATAATTTCACAAGTTACCTTAGCCCTTCTTTTGATTTTTGTGGTTTTTAATATGCTTTGTCTTCCTTTTAAAATCATTGATCCTTCAGTATTCATAATCCCTTTGATTTTTCTTGTTGACATAGGGTGTGCAGGGTCAATTTTCTGCTAAACAAGTGGTTGCTGGATAGTTTCCTGCAGGATATCTGGCTGCAGAATGTCTGGCTGCAGAATATACCTGTAGAAGCTTTAAAACATGAAATGAAATGATTTGAAACATGGATCGAGTGTAGTATGAAATGAAATAAACTGGATAATAAAATATGGTGAATGGATCATGAGTGAAGTGAAATATAATGGAATGAAATGGATCATAGGTGTAAAGTGGAATGAAATATGAAAAGTGGCCTACAACTTATGATTTGTAATAATCAATTGCAGGAAGAGATCAAATTTAAAAATCTGAAATGAAAATGAGGTGGACCATGGAATGGAGTGAATGAAGTATGGATGAATGGAGTGAATGAAATATGAATGAAGTGAGACATGATGGAGTGAAATGGATCATAAGTGGAATATGATATATAAAATAGGTCTGCACTTATGATTTTGTGATAGCTGCTTGCAGGAAAAGAACAAATTTGAAAAGCTAGTGTCAGAAGGATTCTGATTTTCACTTTATCTTTTCTATATAAACATGTTAATCAGTGATTAGTTTTCATGTTTATACTTTTTTTTTTCATGCATTTGAATTCATAAAATTCAATTAAGTTGATGAAGAAGAAGAATTCTTCTTCATTAACTTCACATCACTGTTTTCCTGGAATCTCTTGACAAATTCTTCTCTTGAAAGTGGCTTATGATACAAATTCAATCTATGACCATTTACAAGAAAAGTGACCTTCTCTTCATCTATTGTTCTGATTTTTATTGCTCCATTGTCAAAAATTTTCATAATTTAATATGGCCCAAGCCAATGTGTTTGGAATTTACCTTGAAAATGTTTGAACTTTGAATCAAACAAGAGGGCCCATTCACCTTCTTTGAATTTCTTTTCCTTGATGTACTTATCATGCCATCTAGTCCTTTGTTGCTGGACTATACTTTTTTTCTGGACTGCATCTTGTCTGATCTCATCCAATTCATTAATCTGCTCCAATCTGTGCTTTTGTGCCTCTGTTAGATCAAGTCCTAGCTGAACTGCCATTTTAAAAGTTTGAATCTGAAACTCTATGGGAAACAAAACTTGTTTTGCATAAACAAGTTCATAAGGAGTATGGCCTGTTGTGCTTCTCCATGTAGTTCTATAGGCCCACAAGGCTTCAGGAAGCCTGTCTTCCCAATCTCTTCTATGTAAATGAACAGTCTTTGTTAGGATCCCTTCAATGAACTTATTAGTAGATTCCACTTGACCATTTGCTTGTGGATGATAGGGAGTAGATTTTCTGTGTTTGATTTTGTACCGCTCCATCATTTGTTCCACTAGCCTTGATGTGAATTGAACTCCTTGATCTATAAAAATTTCTCTTGGGACACCAAAACGAGTAAAAATATCCTCAAAAAGAAAATTAACTACAGATAATTCAGTAGCAGAAAGTAATGGCTTGTCCTCTACCCATTTGGTAACATAATCAATGCAAAATAATATATATTTCTTTTGTCTTGATGGAGGACTAATAGGTCCTACAAAATCTAAAGCCCATTTCTCAAAAGGTTCAATATGTACCTGAGGCTGCAATGGCATCTCACCTGAAGGAGAAGGTTTCCCTACCCTTTGGAAACTGTCACACCTTTTGACATACTCTTTATCATCTTTAAAAACGGATGGCCAATAGTATCCTAAATGAAGGACCTTATAAGCTGTCCTTTTATCAGCAAAGTGTCTGCCACAAGGTTCATCGTGACATGCCTCGAGAATCTCAGGCATCTCATCTTCTCGAACACATCTTCTAATGATAAAGTCTGGACCTGTTTTGTATAACTCGTTAGCAACCCATGAATATTTTTCACTGTCATAAATGATCTTTCTTTTGTCTCTTGCATTCACTATTGAAGGAAATTTCCCTGAAACTAAATAATTAGCAATGTCAGCAAACCAAGGAGTTTGAGTAGAAATTGCAAAAAGATATTCATCAGGGAATTGATCTTCAACTTGAGTGTTGTCTTTGATGTTTTGGAGTCTAGATAGGAAATAAGCTACCGTGTTTTGTTTCCCAGGCCTATCTAGAATGGTAATGTTGAATTCCTGTAAAAGTAATAACCATCTTATGAATCTGCCATTAGTAATTGATTTGTTCATTAGATATTTAATTGCAGAGTGATCTGTGTGAACAAAATTTTCATAGCCTGTTATATAGTGTCTGAATTTATTTATGGCATGAACAACAACTAAGAACTCTTTTTCAGTTACAATATAATTTAACTCTGAAGGAGTCAAATTTTTACTTGTATAGTAGATGGCATAAGGAATCAGGTCTTTTTGTCCCAATACTGCTCCTAAAGCTGTATCTGAGGCATATGTTGAAATATGAAAAGGTAACTTCAAGTTAGGTCCCCTTAAAATAGGTGCTTCAGAGGTTTTTGTTTTCAGGGTCTCAAAGGCTAACTGGAAATCAGGATTCCACTTGAATTCACAGTCCTTGGTAAGTAATTTGAAAAGTGGAGATGCTATCTTGGTGAAGTTTTCTATAAACCTTCGATAATATCCTGTAAATCCTAGAAAACTCCTAACATATTTTTGACAACTTGGAACATATAAGTTAGAGATGACTTCAACTTTTGACTCATCAACTCTAATCCCATCCCCTGAAATGTGATGCCCCAAAACAATTCCTTCAGTAAACATCATAAAACACTTCTCATGACTTAGTGAAATATTTTCTTCTTTACATCTCTTTAAAAAAATTTCCAAGTTTACTAAGGCTTCTTCAAATGTGTTTCCATAGACTGTGAAATCATCCATATATACCTCTACACAATCATGTATTAGATCTGAAAAGATTCCTAGTACTTCCCTTTGAAATGTTGCAGGTGCATTGCATAGTCCAAATGGCAATACTCGGTAAGCATAGGTACCCCAAGGACAGGTAAATGTGGTTTTGTCTTGATCTTCAAGTGCTACTTGAATTTTGTTATAACCACTAAACCCATCTAAAAATGAGAAGTACTTTTTGCCAGCTAATGTATCTAACACCTGATCTATGAAGGGTAGGGGAAAATGATCTTTAAGAGTAGCTTTGTTTAATTCCCGGTAGTCAATACATACCCTCCATTTACCGTTTTTCTTTGGCACAATTACCAAAGGAGAAACCCACTGACTATCTGAAATGGGATAGATAAAGTTGACATTTAACAATTTCTGCAATTCTTCTTTAACAATCTCCCTAAGATTTGGATTCATCCGTGTCTGAGGTTGTCTGACTGTTTTACAATTTTCCTCTATGTAGATGTGATGAGTGCAAGTCTTAGGGCTTATCCCTTTCTTATCAGTGTACTCCCATGCATATGCAGAAGAATGTTTGTGTAATATCTTGACTAGCTTTTCTTGTTGAGATTTCTCTAGGTTCTTGTTTATGTTTAAAATTTTTCCTGGAAATATCTCAATTGTAGAGCTGCCAAATTTATCCATAGAGTAAAGAGACATCTGTATTGATGATAAAAACTCAATGTTGGATTCTTCTTGAAATTGTTCATGTTTGTATTCCGAAGAGGATTCAAAATTTTCTAAGGTATTCAGGATCTGGATGTCTTCCCTAATTTCTGAAATTGTGAAGAGAGGTTGTATGTCTTCTTCATCCTCAATCCATTGAGTATCATCTAATTCTGTAATTGTCTTTGCTGGAGGATGCAAGGAAATTTCTTGGTTGAACTACCATCAGAGATGTACATATCGCCAGATCTACAACTAATGAAAGCATCAGCTGTAGCTAACCAAGGTCTTCCTAATATAATAGGATGCCCTCCTAGATTATTCTTAGGAGTTAGGATCATAAAATCCACATGATACTCCCAAGAATCTAGGGACACTGGAATGTCTTCTATTACCCCATCAGGTTTGATCATAGATCTGTCTGCTTAATAATGTGGGTGTAAAAAGAAGATTAGGAAGTTTCAGTTTATCCATGATTTGTCTACTCATGATATTGATTGCTGCTCCTAAATCAATAAGTGTGTTTTGGATCTCAGTTCCATTGATGTGTATTCTAACAACTGGATTTCCTGGGTCTAGATACTTTGGAATGGCAATCTTACCCATTATGATATCTGTTATTTTTCCTGCCAATTGAATTGTCTTTGTCTCTTTGATTCTTTTTCCTATTTTTTTTATGCTCAATTCCTTTATTGTTTTTGCTAAAATTGGAATTTCCTTGATATATTGTAATAATGGGATCTTAATACAAACATTTCTCATCTCATCTAGGAAATCATAATTAGGCACCATAATTTGTTTTTCTACACCCCTATCAATTTGTAATCTTTCTGGAAATGGAGGTGTAGAGGTGGATGTTGATGGCTACTCTAATATAGGAGTTGAAATTATTGGTTCTTTTTGTTTTGATTTTTCAATGTTTGGGTCTTGAAAAGATGTGTCTTCTTCAAGACTTTTATTTACCCGTAGAGAATCTTCCTCAGAGTTGTTTTGTTCTTGTATGATTACAGAAGGTTTCTTTTTTTCAAATATTCTTCCAGACCTAAGTTGAACATCATTAAGGTCTAAATAAGTGATCAAATAGGTTGGAAACTATTGGCCTTATATCATGTATGTATTCTGAGGATTTTTGTTGTTGGGGTTTGGTATAGGTTGGGCAGGAAACTGATTTTTTTTCTGAGGAAATGGTAATGGAAGTGGTGAATTTTGATGTTGTGGATTTTGAGGATTCTGTTGAGGATTTTTTTGAAGATTTTGTTGAGGAGGGAAATGTGGATATGGTGGATAGGATGGTGGATATTGATAGTACTGAGAGTATCTTCCATAGGGATTTTGTGCTCCTTGTGCCCAATTTTGAGATTGATTTTGGAATTGGGGCCAAGGTTGCTGCCAAGAATTCCAATTTGGTGGGGGTTGATTATACAGCTGATCATGGAATCCTTGTGTTTGAGGTCCTTGCCAAGGCCTCCTAGAGACAAAATTGAGAGATTCTGTGGAATTTGTAGGGGTTTCTTCTTGAAAGACAACTTTAAGACCAGGAAGTGAAGGACACCTCTTGGTCTCATGTTTTTCTAAACAAATTACACAAGTCTCTACTACTTTTGCGTCCAAAGGGCACTCTCTCAAGGCATGCTTCTTTCTACATTTGGGACAAAAGACTGCTAAGGCATCAGATTCAACTTTTTTCTTGTTTTGTAGCTTGAGGGTGTCTATTTTCTCACTAAGACTCCCTAAAATGTCAGATTTGAATTCATAAAGCATATGTCCTATTTCTGCCCTACTTACTGTCCCAGAAGCAGACTTACTTGCCCTTGCAAGAGCAGGGTCTCTTGGTCCTTTTACAATTTTAGATTTGCCTCTTGAAAGGTTGATACATAATTCAGCTATTTCAAGTAATGTGAGCTGAGATATTTCCCCTTTTCCCATCATATTAAGGATATCTAGCCATTCATCCCTAATTGTCTTCAACAAGAGAGCTTTCAATGTATCGTGGTCTAGGTTTTCCAATTTTTCTCTTTTGATGTTGTAGTTAAACCTCTCCAACAAATCTTCCAGGTTTTCATCCTCTTTTTGTAGCATTTTAAACACTTCCTCCTTATGGTTGACTGTCATACAATAATCCAAATACCTCTCTAGAAATGCATATTTCATGTCTTCCCATGTCCTAATAGAACTGTTGATCAAACTCATAAACCATTTTAATGTTGCTCCTTTCAATGTTGAAGAGAATAGTTTAAGTTTTTGAGCATATTGTAAGTAATCATAGGTTTTACATAGGACTTAAAATTCAAATAGGAAGGTTTCAGGATCTTCACTTTTAAGTCCATAAAAGTTTGGAAGGCTAGAGGGTGAAATGTTTTTCATAGTTGCATTGGTTTCTTCATCTACTATAGGAAACCCAAAAGAGCTTCCCATTTCCCTTCTACCTCTTCCTTTGCCTCCTTCTTCACCTCTACCTCCTTCTCCTTCTGCACCTCTACCTCCTTCTCCTCTACCTCTACCTCTACCCCCTCCAAATAGTGTATGTTCTACATTAAAGACTCCTCCTCCTCCTTCTTCTGCCATGGTTGATTCTCCTATGGAAGTGGAAAAGTTTAGGTCTCTAACAGGGGTCCTTGAATCTTCTTCTAAGACAGGTTCAATGGATGAAGTGGAAGGTTCTTCTGATGGAATGTCTGATCTTAAGTCATCTGGAAGTCTATGATCAGTGGAGTATGGGATGTGGGTTTGAGTTGGAGGTGTGCTGCCTCTTGGTCTTGGTGGCACAAGTGGTGTTCTAGGAATCAAGTTTCTATTTCTTATTAATCTACCCCTGAGTCTATTTCTGTACGCATATCATTTTTTTGGGAGGTAAGAAACAAGGCTACCTAGTTACACTTCCCCGGCAACGACGCCAAAATGTCTGCTCAACTTAGTGTTCCTAAATTGATGTCATAAATTGTCAACCAGGGCTAGTAAACTGTTGAAGTGAAGTGCACTATATGTGCCTAGGTATCTGCTTCCTACTTTGTTGTGTTTATTGTTTTTGGTTTTGTGTTTTTATACTAAGAGGAAAAGAACTAAGTTGTTGGCAAAGAGAAGTTATTGGTCACACTAAAATAGAGCAAAATCTATTCTAAACTATGTATGGCACCTAAGAACAAAAAATGATAATTCACAGATTGCAAAACTTGACAAGAAAAATAACTCATAACATGAACTCAGTCCAATTCATTTCACTAGAAGTATGTTGGAACAACTTGAGAAAATGATAAGTTTAATGCAATGAGGTTTTTCTAAGTAAACAAAAACTTACAATTGTCACAGAGAAAATCTCATCCATGGTTAGAAATTTGTTGGAACACATTTGGAAAATATTATCTGTAACATAGTAAGGAACCCTACTCTAAATTAACTTATGACACTAAAATTAATCCATTCTGCAACTCAAAATGTCACTATTAAGCCTCATTCAAGGGTTAGAAATATTTTGGAATAGTTTTGGAAAAAGGCAAGTTTGTAAAATTATGAGAAATTGAAGAACAGTCAAGACTTCAAAATGACATTACCAATTCTTGTTCCTATGATAATGATGTATTAGCAGAGATTAAGAACAAGAGCAGTTTGTAAATAATGAAGGCCTTTAAGTCTAATGTAACAGAACTAGAATACAACTAGCTAATAAAACTTAAAATACATTAAACAAAACCGAACTAATATGCAATTAATCTATGAAATACTACAGTTCTATCTCATTCAGTGTTAGTGATATTTTGGAACAATTCATAAGAACAAGACTGGCTGTAACATTCGATGTAAGTGAGCATAAAACATAAAGTTCAAAAAATTGCCTAAATTAGGAACGAAACAGAGCTAAAGTTACTTATCTAAACAATATGCACAGAGCCTCTCGGGCAGTAGGGGCCCTCTACCACCAAATTAGCACACGAATCTCTTCAAGATTGCTTCATATCATGTATTAAATTTTTTCTTCTTTCATTAAAGGAAAATGCTTTAAAAATACAGAGTATTACGGTCTTGGACAACTTAAAAATAAAACATCAACTAACTAACTGTCTCTCGGTTTCCCAAGTTATTCTTATAATAGAAATACATAACTACCCTGGAGAAGAAATATGGATAAGTGTATTTTTCAATTAAAATCAAATTAGAACTCTTGTGGAGGCCTCGTACTTTGCTGAAGACATCTGTAGAGTCGTTGTCCTGGTAGGAATCTACTTCTTAGTTTGGATTTCCTCCACGTGCATAACCACTTGCAGATTTTTGCTCAGACTTCGTGTATTGCACTGGCATCGGGTCCTCACCTTCGTGTATTGCACTGGCTATGGGCCAGTCACTTCTACGATTGGGCATGCCATTTGTACGATGGCATGGTATCACAGTTACAGAAGGTCCGGGGAGGATATTCTAGGGTTTTTACTTACATGAGCATCTTATGTAGCATCATGTTTGAGAGAGTAGTGATGATCCGAAATTTTGTGCCAGTGCCCATTTGTCCTCCTATGGATCCGCGAATGCAGCAGTGGGCACCCATGATGCCTCATGGTGGAGGAGGGGAGGCTAGTCGTTATTGGGATGTGACCATTGAGGTGTGGTTCCAGGTGAACCCGTATATGTTCCTATAATATCCATACTCGGCGATGGATTTCTGAGGGAACCTGGATATGGGTCTTCCTGCTAGCTATGTATGGGGTCTAGCAGGTATGACCTTTGATGTTTTTCTGCATTTTTTTTTAGGATTTTATGATGTGTATATTTATTTCTGTTATGGTGACAGTGACACTATCCTTGTTTCTCTTGTAGATGTGGGGGCGATCGGGCGTCCTCTTTCGCACTTGGTGGGGCATCAACCAACGAGGAGGGGCCCAGTTGGGGCTTATCAAGCCTAGTTTGGGGGGAAGGGATGTGGTGCTAGCCCTTCAGGGGAGGGCAGAAATTTTATATTTGCTGGAGGGGATGCTACCCTCCTTGCCCGTGTTGAGGCAGCCGAAGCTCAAGCGGTGTCAGTCGCAGAGCAGCTAGTTGCTGCTGAGGCTCGGGTCTAGGATACAAACGCACGTGCAACAGATTTAGCCGACTCATGGAGTCGGTTAGAGAGGTTCACCCAGGGTATGCCGAACCGAGGTTATTTTTATGACTTGGATGACACATGGCTCGAGGCACTGATGGCTATAGAGAGGGCGCATCGCCCGACTTTGCGCCATGTGGCACTTGCGGTTTTGGATGTTGCACCTGTAATGGAACTAGGTGCAGCCGTGGGTCCAGAGGACCCACTTAGTGGGGCTCAGCCCTAGGCATTTTGTATGATCTGGGAAAGTGCCCATTATGGAGATGCTTCCCTGTTTTGATGACATATAGATATATTTTTTGACTAACATTTTGGTTAGGGACATGACTTGTACATTGTGAATCACATTTTTTGGTATATATATGCAATAGGTGTATTTTTTGTGGCTCTTATGATGTGTCTATGGCTATTTTGTTGATCGATGTTATGTACCTATGATGGATATCTATTTTTTAATGTTTTTTTTCTTTTCTATGGATGATGGTTTATATGAGATCCATTCCAGTCTAGGATGTAATTATCTATGCGATCAGCTGTCTGGTTTTTATTTCTTGGTATATGTGTGAATGTTATATGATCAAACTGACGACTTAATCTTCGTGCATGCAAATACTTCCTAAATAGTTGTGAATTTCGTACTTCAAAATCTTGGTTTAACTGTGAAACCACTAGCTATGAATCAAGGTAGACATGTAGATGGCGAATGCCTTGGTTGAAGGAATCGCTCATCAGCCCAATGACTGCATCATATTCTGCCTAATTATTGGTGGTTGATCTAATGCATACTCTGTTGGTGAAGAATGGCGATTGCTTAGGATAGTAAATGGCCTAGATGACTGCTGCTAGATTTTGAGACCATCGCAAGGCTCCATCAGTGAATCCAGAGCATTTTTTAGAACAATTCTTTGATGATTATGATCATGTAAAAAACATATTATGCTACATGCATCTTATCTCTAAGGTTTAGACCTTCTGCCTTTATGGGTAAATTTTTTTGAGGTAGAGCCCATTGACGAGGTTAGCTAGGCATGTACCATCGGGCTCTGAAAGGATATATGCCCCCTTAAGGAGCAATGTTTTATGATGTAAGGACATTTCCATAAAGTTTTGAACTTTCTGGGTGCTAAGGCATATTTCGCGACACCGTAGCGAAAGAATAACTCTCCCTCGGTAAATGAACAAGGGGTGATGTTGCGGTCGAATGATGCTTTTACCAATTTTTTATATGCCTCATTATGTTGGAGCAACTCTCGTCAATTTTTGTCGATGAGTTCTAATTGTACCAATCGTTATTCTAAAGGTTGGGTATCACAGAGGATTTTGATGGTTGCATGTAAGTTGGGGATTTTTCATTCAATGGGAATCACAGCTTATACCCCATACACTAGTTGGAAAGGTGTGAATACTGTTGAATTTTTAACTGTCTTGCGATATGACCACAAGGCTGAAAAAACCATGTGGTACTAGTTTGTCTTAAGGTTATTCACCATATGTTGTAACATTGTTTTAAGCACTTTTTTGACAACTTCTACCTGTCCATTGGATTGAGGATAGTATGGTGATGCAAATTCAGGTGTGAATCATAGGTGATGAGACAGCTCTTGGAATATTTCATTTTCGGAATACTTTATGTGATCAGAGACTAGCTCCTTAGGCACACCGAATCGTGTGATGACATGATTCAACAGAAACCGTGCAATGGCTTCTGCCGTGTCCATATGTGGGCAAGGATTCTGCCCCCTTGGTAAAATAGTCAATGACTACAATTATGTATTTATGGTTTCCAAACGACATAGGGTTGCAAGTCATAAAGTCGATTACCCATTTGCAAAAGGAACCGGCTACGATGACCGGGTGTAGAGGAGCGGGAGGTGCTCTTGCCTTGTAGGTGAAGCGTTGGAAGAACTCACACCTTTTGACTTCCTTAATGAAATCGTGGAATAAGGTGGGCTAGAAATAAATTTCCCATAGGAATTTTTGGGCAGTATCCATCTCAGAGAGGTGGTCGCCGTAAGCTCCACTATGACAATCATTTAGGGCTTGCTCAACTTGGTTGTGCATGAGGCATCATCATAGGATGGTATCGATGCCTCTTCGATAAAGGATGTCTCCCATGAGGAGGTATCAGGGGACCGGGTGGCATATGTGCCTTTGGTCGTCACGTGTGAGCTTTGGATTTAACTTTTGTGTTCGTAAAAATGAGAGGATATTGTCGTACCAAGGATCGTTAGTCGTCACTAGAAATAGATGTTTGTCAGGTAGTGAGTCATTGACTAGGGATCCTTTAGTCTGACTTGGGAGGTCAGTGATGAACTCAACTAAGTTAAAATATTTTTTTCTCTTGGGGGAGCTAAACTGCAAGTCAAATTCCTATAATATGACTACCCAATGAGTGTATTTGTGGTTGATCAAAAGATGGGTTAGTATATATCACATGGGGTTGATAGTTGCGATGACTGTTGTAGTCCATAGGATAATGTAGTGTCGAAGCTTTTGTACTGCGTGTATAAGGGATAGGGCAGTGTTCTCTTCAGGTTTATATCTTAAGGCGGGGCCCTATAAGTTGTTATTGACGTAATAAATTACGTGTTCTTTACCATCAAGTCCATCTTGGATTAACACCCCGGCTATGGCGGTTTCTGATGCTTACAGGTATAGGGTGTAATCTTTGTCATAATTTGGTGGGCTGATCAATGGGGCTGAAGATATCCTGGCGGAGCAGACATAGAAATCCCTGTGCACAAGTGGTGTAATATGGGACAAAGCGTCTCAAGAAATTTGCTTTCCCCTGCAAGCTTTGGATTTGCTTGAGGGTATTTGGTGGTGGCACCTCTATGATGGCTTCGACCTTGAGGGGGTCCACTCTGATCCCTTGTTGGGATACAATAAATCCTAATAGTCGACCTACATTAATTCTGAACACTTGAGAGGGTTCAAGCACAGGTTGTAATGTCAACATATTTGGAACACCAATCGTAGATCCACCAGATGATCACTTCGCTTATTGGATCGAACGGTGAGGTCGTCCAAATAATCTAGGATAAGGTGGGCTAATTCATGGAAGATATAGTTCATAGCCCGCTGGAAGGTGGCTCCAGCATTTTTAAGACTGAATGGCATAACGTGGTATGCGAATGTGCCCCAAGGGGTGGTGAATGATATCTTGTATTGATCCATATGTTGGATTTGACTTTGGTTATACCCTATGAACCCGTCCATAAAGTACAGGGCCTCGTGATTGGCGCAAGAATCAATGAACGTGGTAGGGTAGTTTTCCTTAAGACAAGCGTTTCTGAAATCTCAGAAATCAGTGCAAACGCGAATGGTGCCCTATTTCTTGATGACAGGAATAGGGTTGGAAACCCACAATGTGTAAGCTATTGGGTAAATAAACCTGTCTTTGTGAAGCTTGTCGATTTCTCTCTTGATCTCTTTTGCCTTAGATGGGTTGAATTAACGTTGTTTCTAGCATACTAGTTGTATGTTAGGACATGTGTCAATACGGTGCTCTACAATAGTGGGGATTAGCCCCAAATTTTCTAAATAACCCCACGCGAAGATATCTCTATACTCTTACAAAAAGTTTGTGTAAGTGGCTACTTCGTCTGGGGAGCATGCTACCCCCAGTGAGATTTCTTCGATTTCTCCTAGTTTTCTTGAGATATTTACATTGATGGTCGATGAAATATTTGACATGTTCCCTTCTTCGAACTTATTACATTCACACATGTTTTTTTAATGTATCTTCAATTTTTATTAATGTGGGTCTTCTCAAAAGTATGCATAATGGGTACTCATTGGATGTGGAATTTAATTCCGCATCCAATGAGTGTCTACACTTAAAATTCGAGTAAACCTATAAGGAGATAAGCCAAAAATAAAATTGAAAAAAAGCAGTTTTTCTTATTTTCCCTCCAAAATATTTACATGTACCTATTATTAAATTTAAATTATTTTGATTGGTTTACATATTATGACACAAAAATTACATGAAAAATTCATGGGCACTTTTAGGCTGAAATTTCCTCTAATGACTGGTCTTCAACTCTCTAGATTTTTGCTCATACCTTTTAAGAATATGTAATGTTCCCATTTTCAGTTTCTTTTAGTATGGACTTCTAAGGTTGGTGGCAGCTAGTTTACAGGAGCAATATTACATCATGAAAGGAACCTAATGGTTTTGGAGGAGCTTTATGGGGTTCGATGGATTTTTCTTATTGTATTTCACCATCGGGGGCAATTCCACACGGTTCGTTCTTGGTTCCTTTTCTTTCTAATGAATATAGTAAAATGGTGTTATAATCAGTATCGTTTAATTAAAAATTCTAAAGGGGTTATTGGTGAGCCTTGGTATTGCAACAAGAGCACTGCAGCTCCCAAGGGTCTCCCTACTTTACTTTATCAACTCGGGGTTCGTACAAACTTGGAGGTAACAGTGCTATATACACAACAAATGCATTCTTCTCATGTCATCCTCTTCTTCTTTACGACAGGGTGCTATTTATTAAACTGTGATAAGGACTAGAAATTAAATTGATGGATGGAAATGACAAAAAGGAAACTAAACTAAATTGTTGAAAATAAATGACAAGAATGAAACTAATTTAATTTGCATAAAAGGAAATGACTGAAAAGAAACTAAACTATATTGTTGAAAAGAAATGACAGGAAGAAACCAAATTAATTTGTTGAAAAGGAAATGACTGGAAAGAAACTAAACTAATCTATAGAAAGGAAACTAATTTAAACCACACTAAACTTGGCCAATCGGCTAAATGCACTCTATTTATCCTATGGTCTATCTACCATGATTCTACCCATGCACCTGATCTATCCATGACTTAATCCTAATTGAAAGAGTGTTGATTTTGCAACTTGGAGGAGAGAAAAGGGGCTAAAGAGTTCGATGGAGGGCTTAACACATTAAATAGGGCTTAGGAGTGGAAAGTGGGGGTTTAAACTTGATAAAAGCTTTATTATGGCACAAAAATGGCTTTGGAGCGGAATAAATTGAAAAGTGCGATGACAGAGACGCGATGGAGGCAAAGGTTGTGATATGCGATATCACAATTGCAATATCGAAAAATTAAAAGGATATTGGAAGTGTTGTTCGGGAGCGGGAGCGAAGTGCGACATGCAATGAGGTAAAAGCTGCGACGTTGCGATTTCGCAATATCGCAATCGGCGAAAGTGAGCGGGAAGTGTTTAAAAGAGAAGGGAAAGAATTGCAGTTTGCGATTTCCATGTGTGACATGGCGGGAGAACTGGCAGTGGAGTGTGCTAACAATATCACAATCGGTAGGAAAAGAGCGGTAAGTATTAATGAAAAAGGGAAAAGGTGCGATCTACGATATGCAACATCGCAATTTCGCAATTGGAAACAATGAGAGGTAAATGTAAAAAAATAAAAACTAAACACTGCGGAGTGTGATGTGCAAAAATGGATTGCAGTATGTCTTAAGGGAAAGGAAAAACGTCGCGATTGCGAAGTACAGTAGCGGGGATTTCGAGGAGGAAAGGTGGAGTTCAATCTTGGATGGTTTTTCAAGCATTTTGTGGCTAAAAAAAGTGAGGTAGCTGCGATGAGGGAAAGGAAGGAACAAAGTGTAACATAGGTGTTTGGAAGAAAGTACAGAGATCAAAAATGAAGCGTGGAAGCACCATAGAGCTGCTTTGGACTTTACCAATAATTCCTACAAACAACTTTGCTGATCGATGCATGAGAAACAGACAAATGCAGGAAAATACCGTGCAAAGGAAGGAAGGTTCACCCTCCTCGAGCTCTATTGACAAAGATGAGAAGGGGGTCTTGATCCACATATTTTTTGGTTTTTTTCTCCTCTATTCTATTACTCACAATAAAATGAAAAACTACAGCATCATACTGAAAGAAAAACTAAACAACAATGAAACTATCAGAAGAAGATCTAACTAAATGGAAGAAGAAAAACTAGCTAATTGACAGAACGGAAAGAATGAAAACAACAGAGAAGCTGAGGAACATGGATTGGGCCCTAGCCCACGAGCCTAGCTCTCTGAAATAAATCAGTCCAATGAAATCAGTCTGCTAATTTCATAAAATAATAACCTCATACATCTCTGGAAGTTTGATCACTGAGTAAAAAAATAAAAATCTCAATAGCTTGCAACCAAATTTAAACTAGAATTGGCTAATTGATTAACCCTTCCTAGCTCTAGCTCTACTCTATTTATTCTATAGGGAAGCTACCAAAACCTCCCTAGAAAATAGTGATTGAGTCCACTTGACTCTGAGTAAACAAATATTGAGTGCTTGGTTACCTCTGGAATTCGAATTGTTGGAGAGAATCCTTGGGGATCCTTTGGTTGCCTTTGGAATTCGAATTGTTGGAGAGAATCCTTTAGGATCCTTTGGCTTCCTTTGAGAGTTAAGGAGGGTGGAAAATCTTCCAATAATTTGTCCTTGTTGTCTCCTCCAAGTCTATATGGAAAAATCCTTATAAAAATTCTTCATAAATCCATATTTTCTGCACTCAACCTCGTATTAGGCACTCAAAGTATGTTAGCCTTAATCACCACCTATACTAGCATCATAAAACCAAATAATAATAAATATTCAAGAAAGAGAGATCTAAGAAGGAAAAAAGGTGACCATTAACCCCTCCAAATATGTCTAATTATGGAGCTCATCATCACCCCCCTATTGAATGGTTGCTCATCCTCTAAGAAACTAATCCTCCTCTTGTATTTCCTTAAAGGCTTTGACAGCCCCCTTGATTTCCTGAGGAAGAAGTGTGGGAGTTTCCCCAAGGGGGTAAAAACCATTATTCCTTGTTGCATTCTCCCATTCTCTATCTTGTGCATATGTGTCCTTTTCATCATTCAGCCCCAACAACAAAGGTGGGCTGAGATTTATTCCCAACCATTGGATCTTTTTGGCCTGCATGGCCCCCTTGTATAATGGTGCCCTTTCTAATGCACCCCTTATTTTTTCTGGAGTATGGCACTCCCTGTTCTTGAGGCTGTGAGGGAGGTTGTTCCATCTCTTCTGGCTGGCCATAATGCACTCATCTTCTATCTGCCTAGAAACATCATCAAATTGGCCTATCAACTGGGTTTGATTATGAAAGTAGCTTTCAAATAGTGCAGGGTCCCTTTCAATCTCTCGACGGTTAATGATGACTCCTCTTGGCTGAATAATTCTGGTCTGATATACAATGGTTCTCTGCTTCTTCTTCCCATGACTCTCCATATCTATTTTTCTCTAGTGTCCTTATTCACCATCCAAGATACTAGAGACATCAACTGCATATCCCCCATTGTAGGATTGGGGTCCCAAATATCTAGATTTGTTAGTACAAGGTTATGCACATAAAACTCTGCCATTTTTTCCTGATCAACCATGTTAGCTTGCTTGTAGAAATCCATGAATTTCCTACAACCTTGGAAAGCTATTGATCCATGGGAGGCTAGAGTTTTGATTTGAAATAGGATCCATTTCTCCTTGAGGTACACAACATATGATTCAGAAGGGAATATGTGTTGTGTTGGGTGTGGAGCCTGATTATCTTCTTTATTTTGCATCACATCATTGGAACCATGTTCTTAATGGGGTGGCAAATCCACCCGTAATTTAATTCTACCTCGGGGTCTAAGGGGGGGGCCACGGAGATAAAATAGATGTAAAATTTCCTTGTTAAAGTATTGTAATTTCTAGTCAATCTAGGCCGTTCATTAGGCGGATGATCTAACGGTATAAGTTATGTTTAATTTAGGGTTTTTTTCCCTAGAAGGAAACCCCTTATTTTGTATGAGGGTATTGTATTGCGGCTCTTTATTGTATGTGTATTCTTAGAGTGAGAAAAAAATAGGGAGACTGTAAGAGAGAATAGAGGATATCACAACGGATCTGCTGTAGGTTGTGTCTCTTCATTTTGTTGGATAATATAAAGGAAGGACTGGATTTTTGGGGTGGACGTAGCCCAAATTGGGTGAACCACATATATCTGTGTCTCTCTGGTTTTTTATGTTTTATGTGTTTGTGTTTCTGCATATTTTATGTGTTGCATTGCTCTGTAATATATAATTTTCTAACATGCTGAAGGGCTTCTATGCGTAAGTCTTCCATGGTGGCTACTTGCTGCCCTTTTTGCTGCAATTGCTCCTTCAGTGCTACATTATCTGCCTGTACCTTCTGCAGCTGCTCCTTCAGAGCTGTTCCTTCGATTCTTTCCTCCTCCCTTGGTGATTCTTCAATGATAATCTGGATCGTGGGAGGATTTTATGGATCTCTCTGACTTATCCTTTGATCTTTTCAGCTCTGAAATACATAGAGTTTTGCCTTTTTCTCTTTGCGCTCAAAGGAGCTAAGGTGGAAAATACCTATTTGCCTTGAGAGGATGTGGTGTTGTGTTGTGAGTCTGCTTCTTGGTCACTTTATTCTACCTCTATGACTTCTATTTTCGTTTCTTCCATTTTTCCTTGGCCCTTTTCCTCTTCCTCTCCTTCTTCTAGTTCTTTTTGTTCCTCTTCTAGTTCTTCTTCTGGTTCTTCCTCTTCTTCTTCTCTACGGATAGAAGTGGAATTATGCCTTGATTGGATTTCTATAAAATCTTCTCTGCTCATATTTATGGAACATGACCAGGCCATGGGTAGGGTGAGGCTGTACTACTACTGCCATTTCATGTCGTCCCAAAATACTTGGCTGAAACTCACTGTTGCTGCGCTGCGGGCTTCTGTCGTCTCTCTCCCTTTATAAAAATATTTCAATATATTGGTTTGGATGAGACAGACCCTCTGTATTATTATACCATGCAGCTAATTATTTATTGTAGACAATTATGTAACACGGCTCAACTCTAGTTTTTGTTGTAGACAATTGGACCCTCTTATTTTTAACTAGCTAATACTACATGTCTCCTCCTCTCGTCCTCCTCCACTCCAACTGGTTAAATTTTTTTTTTGGCCCAAGTGGCATGTAATTCCAGTTTTTTCCAGCCATACCTCACGGTGGTGGGCAAGTTAACTAGCCACCTTTTTTCCTCTTAAACTCTTAGTCTGAAAATTTAATTACTTCCGGCTATTATGAACGCATAGCGAGGGGTGAGGGGCTATACCCGAGCTTACCAGTTGTTGTCAAAGCGGTTGCAAGAGCTGGAGTTTGGAGACAAGACTCTTATATGTTGTTTTCTTCACTATTCTCGGTTCTTTGAGTGAGCAACTTACTCAATGAGTAGCTCTCTGAATGAGTTGCTGATATTTCCTTGTTGTTTCTTCCTACTGGAGATGTTGTGTGGGGGGTGCTCCAGATGCCATGGGTGCCACTCTTGTCTTTCCTGGGTTCTACTTCATGAGCTCCTCCCTTTTTTTTCTTATTGTTCAAGAACATATGTCTGCGCTCTAGGAATCTGTAGTAGTCTGTGTCTTTCTTTCATTGCTACATTGTGGTGAAGAATGGAGGAATGTGGTGTATGGAGGTGATGGAGGAAGTTATGAAAATGAATGAAGTGAATGATGGGATGGATGGTAAAATAGAAGAAGGGAAAATAAGATGAATGCTTCCTTGTGTTTCTAGAAACCATTAATAACCTGCAAAACAATTAACACATAAAACACAGAAATGTAGATTTATTTTTTTGTTTTTGTTTTTTTATTTCTATTTTGAAAGAAAGTGGGTTGCCTCCATGGAGGTTTTCAACCCATAGACTTGCCTTGGGCGCCTCAAAGATGTTTTCACCCATGGATCTTTATTTTATTTTCTTTTTCCTCTTTTTTTTAGCAAGTGAGTTGCCTCCGTTGAGGTTTTCAACCCACAATCTTGCCTTGGGTGCCTCAGAGAGGTTTTCACCCATGGATATTTTTTTTTATATATATTATTATTATCAGGAGGCGTGGAAAACTATGGATTTTCCCATCACATACACCTCTCTTCTGATTGAATTTACGAGCTGTGCCATTGACAAAGACTTCTTGTAAATTTTAAGTCGGTGACCATTGAAAAGAAAATGGATTCCTTCCTCATCTATGGTTCTGATTTGAACTGCACCATTATCAAATCATTTTTCCACTTTATAAGGTCCCAACCATCTTGTCATAAACTTGCCTTTGAAATCTTTAAAACTTGAATCATACAACAACACCCAATCTCCTTCTTGGAAGGTATTTTCTTTGATGTTCTTGTCATGCCAAACCTTCCTTTGCAACTGAACTACCTCGGTGTGAAGAAGTGCTTGCATTTTGAACTTATTCAATCCATTTAGATGCAACAACCTCTCTTTTTAAGAATTTGATAGATCTAGATTTAATTCAGTTGCCATTCTTAAAGTATTGAATTCAAACTCAACTAAAAGTAGAGCTTTCTTACTGTTAGTCATCAGTAATTTTCACTTGTTAGATGACTAAATTATTTGTCCAGGTTTTCTAGAAACAAAATTTAAGGAATCATTGTGTCTTTTAGAAATCTCCTCAGAGAAATTTTCCACTATCCCTCCTCTTTTATCTGCTGTGGTCAATCTATCATCCTATAAAACCCCATCCTAGACCAATGTCCCTTACTCTATCCATACTTGTTATTTTTGTCTATAGCGCCATACCTCTGATACCTAAGCCCTCTTATTTCACAATTTGTTCGGCCAAGTTAAACCAAGTTTTCTCTCCTACTTGCCAACTGCCTCAAGCACTGGTGGTGTCAAAGTTCTGTTTAGAAAACCCTTCAAAGTAAAATAAATATGTATATTTGTATAGAATGATGGTGCATAAGTAGAGTGTTTAAACCATGTGTCTTATTCAAAACCCTGATTTAAAACATCAGTAAAAAAACCCATTCTGCAGCTTTGTAAAAGAATCAATTAGGTTTTCCTAGGTCATGCGCCATCATATTTCCCATACACTACCATTTCACAGAAAAAAGTAGGTGTACTTTGTGTGAAGATGCAAATATTTGATGTTTTAACCCACAGTGGAAAATATTTGGAAACAGTTTTAGAAATTGGGATAATGAGAAAATAGGCCTAACAAGTTAGAGTGAGACCTCCTTCATCAACAACAGAGGGTGTAAAAACGAATTCCTGATTTATCTTCTAAAGATAATTAAAAAAGCACAAAACTTCATTGGATCAATGGATGTGATTTAAAAATCACAAAAATCAGAAAATTTTATTTTTAAAGGCATTTAGTGCCATTGCACTGAAGAATGAAAAATCAAAGTTGGAAAGTTAAAATGTTACACAGAGGACAGTCACAGACTTGATTCAAAGAAAAGGAGGCAAAAATAGTTGTAAAATTCGCCTTGCAAATGACAAAATGCCATCATAATCCTAATCCTGTGCTCAAATGCTAAAGGTAGTGGTAAAGAGAAACAAAAAAGAGACTGGCTCTAAAAAGGCTATTGAACTGAAAAGACAGTCTAAAGAAGACAATGGAAATGTGCACATTAAACTATAGGAAAGGGGTTTTTTGCTCTTGATTATTTCAAAAAAAAGTATAAATGACTTCGGTAACTTCTTCCCTCCTTCATTTCGACTTTGGCAAAGCACAGTGCAGAAATCTTGGCTTCCACAGGCACCCTCAGGCAGAATTTCACAGATGCTGCAAGCCTGTAGGCAGGAGCTGTGCGCCTGTAGAGGTGCCCCATGTAATTTATAACTGGACACTGCGCGCCTGAAGGATGACGCTGCGTGTTCCTCTTCTCACCCGACGTGCAAGAGCTGTCGCACGACAGCGCCTGAATCCACGTGCAAAACCGTGCCCACCAATGTTGCACTCACAGATTGGAGTTGCCACCCGATAACTTACGTGCAGCTCCCGCCCGGGCCGATGGCATTGCGCGCCCACCATAGTTGCCTTCGCCAGCTCCGCGTGTAGAGGCCGCCCGGGCCAAAGGGACTGCGCGCCTACCACTCAGACTACCGCCCACTCTTCATGCAGATAGCGCCCGGGCTACGACGCTGTGCACCCACAAAAGTATATTTGGAAAGTAGACATCCATAGCTTTTCAACGGGCCATCCCAGAGCCTTTTTCGACATCGGGAAGGCCTCCAAAACCTTGCTGCAAAAAGACCTTTTTCGATGCTGCGCGCCTGGAAATTTTTCAAAATCAGAGACAAAGTGCTGCGTTCCTGTGTGGTGACTGAGAAAATGTGCATTATGAAAGTTATATCTTGTATGTCAGAGCCTAAAAGTGAATATTTTTTCTATTTTGGTTCGAAAAAGATATTTTGAAGAGATATTTTGTGCCTTGGACCTAATAAGGCCTCAAGGACAAATAGGATATTTTGCTTTGGCCAATGGCCTTCTAGATGCTCTAGTGAGATTTTCTCCTCTTTTATTATATAAACCATGAGGATTCATTGTAATAAACTAGGAGAACTTGACATGTTAAGAGCAATACATAGTTTCATGAGCTTGGAGAAAATATTGGTTTTATGAAGTGGATGAATGGCTTGATGGTGGAGGAGCATTGTGTGCAGGATTACATAGCTTGGTGAATGGTGATGTTTCCCTGATTTGTTTATGTCTTCTTGTTTCCATTAATTTTTCATACTTCTTTTTTGTTGTAGATCAGAAAAGTATAGGTTGAGATATTCTCATGGAAGCACCTCAAACCTCCTTTTTATTACAGCTTTGATGTTTTCTTCTTCTTGGTCATTATAAGGAATTATTAACTACTCCTTAGGTCTACCAAGAATTTGTGATTTTTTTCATTAAAATTCAGTATGCTAGCTATCAAATATGATTTAAGGTATTCCCTGCTTATTTGAAGTTCTCAAGACCCTATTTTGAAGCCTTTCTATGAAATATTGATTGATTAGGTTAAGTCAAAGAGGTCTCGCTCGATCTTTCCCTTTGTCCATTCTTACCAACTTGTTTTAGAGTTCCTGATAGTTTGATATATGTTGTTTAGGAGTTCCCTCTTCATATATTAATTTATTTTTTTATCTTATATGTTTTCCCAACATCTGAAGGTGAATTTCTAAAGTTAAGAGTTCTTATGCTTCTATGTCTCACCTGAATGTTTATCTTTCATGCTTATCAGTTTGAGTATTGTTCATAGAGATTAATGGTTTGCCCTACCTCATGACTATTTACTTTCAAACTATATATGTTTAAGACTTCTTCGTTTTTCACAAACTTAATGTTCATTTCACCTCATACCTTACCCAAAGGATCCATTGACCTTGCTAAATCGGCCATGCAGTACACCTTGTCCATCATTTAGGCATATTTGACTTTATTTGACCCCATAGCCCTATTGATTTGATGAAATCTCTTTCCATTTGTCCTACTTGATCAGTTTTACCTCAAAACCAAAACAAACCAAAATATACTTAACAACTAGCCTAAAATCAAACATACAAAGCGAACAAGTTCACATCCTTCACATAATAGAGAGATCCCTCTCTGAGTCTAGGAAGACTAGGTCCTAGGACTCCAAATATTGGTCTGATGTTACCCTGTCATTTGGTTTACCAATCTTCCAAATTACGAGACCCTAACATAATGGCGATCACGGTGGGACTCTGAGTAAGAAACAAACTTAGACTTCCCTAAACATTTCAACAAACCTTAGGAAAACTATCTTGTGGATTTATCCCACCGCTCACTAACATAATGGCGATCACAGTGGGACTTTGAGTCAAAACATCCTAGGTATCCCTTAGGAAATCTCAAAATCTCAGTCAAACTTAGAAAACTTAAGTGTTGTCTGAAGAGTAGAAACTATCTTTTTCACCATCTTAGCAAAATGATGATCCATCTATAGGACACTCTTACCAACATCAGGGCTACATATAGGAACTCAAAAAACCCCAAAAACATCCCTATATTGGTTTTTTATCAGTTATTGGTGGTGGACTATAAATACATATCCCTAAAACAACAAAAACATCCACCTGGCGACTCCAGTAGCCTCTAGTAGGCCTACTAACCCCACTAGTTCTCAAATATTCCCATGGGAATACTATCTGGTTGACTCAGCTGTAGGACACTTCACAAACCCTAGGGCTACATAAAGAAACTCAGAAAACCCAAAAACATCCTTAGATTGGTTTTTTGTCAGTATTGGTGGTGGACCATACACATATACCCTCAAAACAACTAAAAACATCCACCCGACGACTCCACTAGCCTCCAGTATGCCTATTACTCCACTAGTTCTTATAAACTCCCCTGGAAATGCGTTAAGCAATCCCAATCATGCTGATGATGGACAAAAAAGTTAAAATCTTCCACCTGGCGACTCCATAACCCTCAATAGACCAAAAGACTCCACTGGTAGAGAACTCTAGACTGGTTGAAAAGACACAGTGATCCTTTTTTATTAACAAAAATGGATCCAAGGATACAAAAGAGATATGCTCTGATGAGTAGAGATCATATCCCTGGATTCCCACAAAAAATTCTTGAAATAAATTGGATAAAAAACCTACCTATATTTCAAGATGAAAAAGTTGATGACCCCTTGTTACACCTCATCAAATTTCATATACACATATGGAGGTTAAAGGTTGAATGGCACAAGGAATGCCTCATGAAAATGTTTATGGCAACATTAGAAGGTGAGGAGAGAAATTGGTATGAATGGCTAGAACCCGGCATCTTTTTTTATTTGAATGATTTCCACAAAGTATTTTATAAACACTATATAGGGCATTGTCCATCTCTATCATTGGCTGAAAATTGTTGTGATCAATCTGAAGACCTCATACAACACCTTGTAAACATTGATGAAGACTTAGGAAATTGGCATCCTGAGGATCTATTAGAGGAGATACATGTTTTTCATACTCAAGATAACTATCTTGACAGCCAAGAAGAGTTGATTGAGGATGAAATCCATCAAAAAGTAAGAGAATATCTACAAGATCTCTCTGAAGAAGCTGGAACAAATGAAAATCTATTTGCCCTTTTGTGTAAGGTACAAGAGGACATTAAGCCACAAGATCAACCTCCACAAAAGAAAGAAAACAATTGTTTCCCAATCCAAAGAAAACAAAAAATTCCTCCTCCTTTAACCAAAGAAGAGATAGATCAGATGTTAAGTGTAAAACCAACCTCTGAACCTTTATATAAAGAAAATATTCCTGTTTGTTCCACTACTGCCTTACCTACTAAAGAAATTTCTCATAAAGAAACAAAGGAACATTTTTCTATTGAGGTTGCAATACCTCCTCAACAAGACATTCGTCCTTATGAGCAGTCACACAAGGAAGAGAAACATCATAGGTCTATCCAATGAAAGAAAAAGACACCTCCCCTTTTAACTAAAGAAGAAAGAAATCAGATCCTAAGAAGCCAGCCAACATCCAAATTTTTATGTAAAGAAGATATGTCTATATATTCTACTGTTGACCTATCTACTGATGCATTTTATCATATAGAAACTGTAGAACAGATTGATGCTGATACTAGACTCCCTTCTCAAGAAGACCTGGTGCCAGAAAATGATCATACTCATCAATAGAATGGATCACAAATAGAAATCGGCTCACTAAATCAGGGCATACCAGGATTGCTTGAAGACAGCATGACATTGCATTCCAAAGCTGCCAAATCAGATAATCATAAAGAGGGAGAAGAAACTCTTTCTCAAAAGGATCCCAAGGTTAGTCAAGTAGAGGAGCGAGCAATCCTAAACGAAGTCTATTTTTCAAATCCTCTAGGCCAGTTATTATTTGAAGACCCTTTTGTTTTTTCCTTAGAGACCTTTAAAGAGGGAGGAAAACATGCCAAGGATAGTTTGTGGCAGAGCTTAAAGAAAATTTGGGGTGCTACTATCCAGAAGAAGACAAAGTGGGAATGGCCTGCCAGCATACCTAAGAGGTGGAACAAAAAGCAATCATCTAGTCACTTACTTGATTGGCTATACTGGAAAAAAGAGTTCACCAGAAAAATTTCTATCATGTATAGGTTAGAGTAGGATCGATAGGCATGCTAAATAAGCTCAACCCCATGAGCATATTTCTTTCAGATTGTTTTGAGAAAAATGAAAACACAAAAATATGAAAAGTAGAAAAAGAGGGCAGATTATAAAGAAATGATACAGCCCCATACCCAAAAAATAGTAATACTAAAAGTGTGCAAGTCTAAGTGCCACTACTAGTGCAAAAAGAAATGTCGTGTTCAATTATCTAGCCTAATCATAGTTGAACATGTTTTAAATTGATTGTTGATAAGTTAGTGAAAATAATGTTGGTCAAATTATGAAAGCTTGACTTGTCGAAGAAATTAGATTAGGAAAGAAATATACTGGTTCCACACGCTCAAAACAGAACCAAAGAGGAAAATAGGGATGAATAGCAAACTATGTATCTTAGCCCTGATTTTTCTAAATCTCATTTTGTACAAAAATAAAATTTTGTGTTCAACTTGTTTTTATGCCACAAGCCCATGATAAATCAGACTGTCTAATCCTGATTTGGTCATGTTTTCAATTTCATGTTTTTAGCCTGGTGAATGAAATCCTATCAAACAACTTAACCTTGACAGTTGAATAGTATATGTAAAGAATCAAAGGAGTTCATTAGCTTAATCTAAAATCTCGAAAGATATGAGTGTAGAAGTAGATAGTTTGTTTTCTGTTTCAAAATAAAATGTCAATGGGTTTGCTAGTTCAAGTGCACCTGAAGAAGAAAAAATGTTAGGCAAAGTAGGTTGGGTAGGTAAAGTTGAAGTTGAGCTAATCATGCTTTCAAATTTTCAAATTGCCATGTCAGGGAAGTAACAAATGAAAAGGAGAAATTTCCACCCAATGGATGAGGCATTGGTCTTCACAAGCCAGAGATCTGTGATTCTGGACACCTCCTTAAAAGGAGGTGCCCTCCCAAAATGGAGCCACTGTTAGTCATCAGTAATTTTCACTTATTAGATGACTAAATGCTTTGTCTAGGTTTTCTTGAAACAAAATTCAAGGAATCATTTTGTCTTCTAGAAAACTCCTCAGAGAAATTTTCCATTATCCCTCCTCTTTTATCTGTTGTGGTCAATCTATCATCCTATAAAACCCCATCCTGGACCAGTGTCCCTTACTCTATCCATACTTGCTATTTTTGTCTATAGCACCATACCTCTGATACCTAAGCCCTCTTATTTCATAATTTGTTCGGCCAAGTTAAACCAAGTTTTCTCTCCTACTCGCCAACTGCCTCAAGCACTGGTGGTGTCAAAGGTCTGTCTAGAAATCCCTTCAAAGTAAAATAAATATGTCTAGTTGTATAGGATGGTGGTGCATAAGTAGAGTGTTTAAACTCTGTGTCTTATTCAAAACCCTGATTTAAACCATCAGTCAAAAAGCCCATTCTGCAGCCTTTCAAAATAATCGATTAGGTTTTCCTAGGTCATGCACCATCATATTTCCCATACACTACCATTTCATAGAAAAAAAGTAGGTGTAATTTGTGTGAAGATGCAAATATCTGATGTTTTAACCCACAGTGGAAAATATTTAGAAACAGTTTCAGAAATTGGGATAATGAGCAAATAGGCCTAACAAGTCAAAGTGAGACCTCCTTCATCAACAGTAGAGGATGTAAAAAGGAATTCCTGGGTTATCCTCTAAAGATAAGTAAAAAATCACAAAACTTCACTGGATCAACGAATGTGATTTAAAAATCACAAAAATCAGAAAATTTGATTTTTAAGGGCACTGAGTGCCATTGCACTGAAGAATGAAAAATCAAAGTTGGAAAGTTAAAATGTTACACAAAGGACAGTCACAGACTTGATTCAAAGAAATGGAGGCAAAAATAGTTGTAAAATTCACCTTTCAAATGACAAAATGCCATCATAAGCATAATCATGTGCTCAAATGCTAAAGGTAGTGGTAAAGAGAAACAAAAAAGGGACTGGCTCCAAAAAGGCTATTGTGCTGAAAAGACAGTCTAAATAAGACAATGGAAATGTGCACATTAAACAATAGGAAAGGGGTTTTTTGTTCTTGATTATTTCAAAAAAGAGTATAAATGACTTCAATAACTTCTTCCCTCCTTCATTTCAACTTTGGCAAAGCACAGTGCAGAAATATTGGCTTCCACAGGCACCTTCAGGCAGAATTTCACAGACGATGCATGCCTGTAGAGGTGCCCCGTGTAATTTATAACTGGACGCTGCGCGCTTGAATGATGACGCTGCGCAATCATCTTCCCACCCAGCGTGCAGGAGCTGCTGCCCAACAACGCCCAAATCCTCATGCAAAACCATGCCCGTCGATGCTACGCTCATAGATTGGAGTTGCCACCCGATAGCTTATGTGCAGCTCCCACCCAGGCTAACGGCACTGCGCGCCCACCACAATTGCCTTCGCCAGCTCCGCGTGTAGAGGTCGCCCGGGCCAAAGGCGTTGCACACCCACCAAAATTGCCTTCGCCAGCTCCGCGTGCAGAGGCCGCCCGGGCCAAAGGTGCTGTGCACCCACCACTTAGACTACCCTCGTATACAATCCTTGTGCAGGCAACGCCCGGGCCACGACGCTGCGCACCTGGAGGAAAAGCGCAGCACCGCCCAGAAAGTTACAGAAAGGGCCAGAATTTGCCAATTTTTGCCCAGAACATGCATTTTGCTATAAGAACCATGTTTCAAGAGGTATTTTTCATCAATTAACATCTCCTCATCATATTTTAAGTCATAAAAGCGCCAAGTAGGGCTAAGTTTGTGTCAAAGGAATCTTGAGGGAAAATTAAAGAGAAATATAACCTATTCTTTGTTGGTCATTTAGCCCCATTTAGAAGTCCAATATGTCCTAAAAAAACTTCTTCCTCATCACTTCATCATTTAAAAAAAAAATTGTTTAAAAAATTGAAGGGGTAAAGTAAGCACCATGTCTCAAGAGGAGAGTGATGAGCTTCAAAGACCAAAAAGACAGTATAAGAAATGAGGGAATCCCAATAGGTTTGAGCCTATAGACACCAAAGAGATAATAGCCTCCCCTTCTGTCTTATCTTATTTCCAAGAATTAGGGTGTTTTGATTTCTGCAACAAGGTACAAGAAATCAAAAGCCATCCTCAATTGACAGAGTTATTTGCCCTAAGGCTTCACAGGCATAAGGTTCATCTAGTAGGGGTAAGGTTTGAGTTGACCCCTAAATCTATCTCTAAAGCCATTGGGATGTCTTGCATAGGATAAATGTGGTTTAAACAGAAACATTTTGACTTGATTCATTATCATCCATTTCTAAAACCTAGTTGTCAAGCTGAATGTAAAGCCATTTTTCCTTTTTCACATCTACTGGACAGGTATGCCCTCCTCATGAATATTGTCATGAAATATTTTACCTGTGAGGGTAGGTTATCCATAATATACTCTTATCATATTAGAATCCTCATGCACTTCACTAGGGCCAAGCTACTAAACCTGCCTTATTTCCTCTGCAAAAGCATTGAAAAAATGTCCTCCATCATGAAAAAGATGACAAGCCTATTTCATCACTCTCTTATCAAAGTCATTGTAACTCACCAATTGGACCAACAAGGCATTCCTTGGGAGGCCTTTGTTTCCCATGATGACTTCACCAATTCACCCTCCATCCTGCTGCAAAATGTGCCATCATCTTCCCAAAATCCTCCTCCTACTCCTCCATCGCCCTCCATTGACCATGATTCACCTTCCTCACATGAATCACTTTCCCAAACACAATTTCTTAAAACACCTTCCCCTAAGAAAAGTGATCATGATGAAAGCACTAATGATCAGGAAGAAAGCAGTGATGATCAAAGTGAACAAAATAGTGAGAGAGAGGATGATGAAAGTGAGGAAGATGAGGAAGAAAATAATGAAGATGAGGAAAAGTGTGAGGATGATAAGAGCACTGATGATCAAGAAGAAAGAAGTGATGATAAAAATGAAAAAAATCAATGAGAAAGAGTGTGAGGAAGAGTGTGATGAGGATGAGGAAGAAAATAATGAGAATAAAGGAGGAGGAAATGGCCTTGAAGAAAGCAGCGGAGGCCCTGAAGAAAACAGTGATAATCAGGATGAACCAGAGAGTGATGGTCAAGGTGATGAAGATGACGAAGAATGTGAGGAAGATGAGGAAGAAAATAATGAAGATGAGGGAGGGAGTGATGACCAAAATAATGAATATAAGGAAGATGATACAAACATTGAGGGAAAAGGTGATGAAGGCCTAGAGGAAAACGGTCAAAATAGCAGAAAATATGAAGATGTTGGCCAAGAGAAGACAATGAAAGAACAAGAAAGCAGTCATGAAGAAGAGAGGGAATTTGAACTCATTCACTTGAACATTTATGAGGAAAATGAAACAAGGACACTTAATTCTCTCCTACAGGACCAAAGTGCACAAATCAGAGATTTAGAGTTTGAGTTGGAAAAATCAAAATATCTCATTCATTTCCTACAAATGCAAAACAAGCAAATGAGTGGCCAACTTGCCATTTCTGAAGCCCGGACGCTCAAATACAAGAGAGAGGCTCAGAAATCACAAGTATAGATAGAGGATTACATGGGTGCCTATGAAGAAGAAAATGAAGAAGAGGGGCAAGCTAGGAAAAGGCCTAGGAATATGGGTCTCAGGAAAGCATTAGAAAAATAGAGAGAGGAAGAATCAGCCCAAGCACAACAATTCCCTCTCACTGAGCTCCTCACCTTGGAAATTGAGCATGACAAAGAATCATGGTTTGAAAGGGAAAATCTACATTTGGAGGCTAAGTTGGATAAGGCAAACAAAGATATAGGCTTACAGAGAAGGATGACTGAACATTACAAAAAGAGAAATCAGTTTGCTAGGAAGAAGCTCAAAACTGCCCAAAGGAGGGGCCCAGCGCCAATTGATGGAAATGACCAATATAGGCTTGGAATTTTGGCTCAATATTTACTACAAGTCTCTAAGGACCCTTGAGGGACTCACTCACCAATTTTGAGCAAAATTGAACACTTTTTGTTTTTTTGCAAATTTTCAAACCTAGGAGCGCAACACCCTGGACGCTGCGCTTTTTCCCAGAGCATCTTCAGCAGGAAAAATTTACATTTTTAGATTCCTTGGAACAAGAGGAGCATGCTCACAAAATTTCATCTCATTAGGAGTTTTTTTGGTCCCTCAAAAGGGCCAAAAACACCCATTTTTTCACCTTTCTGCCACCTTTTCTGAGCAGGGGCTGCGCTCCTTGGAACCTTCACTTTTTCTACTTTTTGGGCAACTTCCAGAGATCATATTGAGAAAAAAAAAGTATGTTTGGAAATTATACATCCATATCTTTCCAACGGGACATCCAGAGTCTTTTTTGACATCGGGAAGGCCTCAAAAACCTTGCTGCAAAAAGACCCTTTTTGGTGCTGCGCGCCTGGAAATTTTTCAAAATCAGAGACAGAGTGTTGCGTTCCTGTGTGGTGACTGAGAAAATGTGTGTTATGCAAGTTCTATATTGTATGTTAGAGCCTAAAAGTGAATATTTTTGATATTTCAGTCTGAAAAAGTTATTTTGAAGAGATATTTTGTGCCTTGGACTTTGTAAGGCCTCAAGGACAAATAGGATATTTTTCTTTGACCAATGGCCTTATAGATGCTCTAGTGAGATTTTCTCCTCTTTTCTTATATAAACCATGAGGATTCATTGTAATAAACTAGGAGAACTTGACATGTTAAGAGCAATACATAGTTTTATGAGCTTGGAGAAAATATTGGTTTTATGAAGTGGATGAATGGCTTGCTTGGTTTGATGGTGGAGAAGCATTGTGTGTAGGATTCCATAGCTTGGTGAATAGTGATGTTTCCCTGATTTGTTTATGTCTTCGTGTTTCCATTAATGTTTCATAATTCTTGTTTGCTGTAGATCAGAAAAGTATAGGTTGAGATATGCTCATGGAAGCACCTCAAACCTCCTGTTTATTACAGCTTTGATGTTTTCTTCTTCTTGGTCATTATAAGGAATTCTTAACTTCTCCTTTGTTCCACGAAGAATTTGTTATTTGTTTCATTAATAGTCAATATGCTAGCTATTAAATATGATTTAAGGTATGCCCTGCTTATTTGAAGTTCTGAAGACCCTATTTTGAAGCCTTGCTATGAAATATTGATTGATTAGTTTAAGTCAAAGAGGTCTCGCTCGATCTTTCCCTTTGTCCATGCTACCAACTTGTTTCAGAGTTCCCGATAGTTTGATATATGTTGTTTAGGAGTTCCCTCTTCATATCTTAAGTTATATTTTTATATTATATGTTTTCCCAACAGTTGAAGGTGAATTTCTAAAGTTAGGAGTTCTTATGCTTCTATGTCTCACTTGAATGTTTATCTTTCATGTTTATCAGTTTGAGTATTGTTCATAGAGATTAATGGTTTTCCCTACCTCATGAGTATTTACTTTCAAACTATATATGTTTAAGACTTCTTTGTTTTTCACAAACTTAATGTTTATTTCACCTCATACCTCACCCAAAGGATCCATTGACCTTGCTAAATCGGCCCTACAGTACACCTTTTCCATAATTTAGACATCCTTGACTTTATCTGACCCCATAGCCCTGTTGATTTGATGAAATCTCTTTCCACTTGTCCTACTTGATCATTTTTACCTAAAAACCAAAACAAACCAAAATATACTTAAAAAATAGCCTACAATCAAACATACAAAGCGAACAAATTCACATCCTTCGCATAATAGAGAGAGCCTTCTCTGAGTCCAGGAAGGCTAGGTCCTAGGACTCCAAAGATTGGTCTGATGTTACCTATCATTTGGTTTATCGATCTGCCAAATTAAGGGACCCTAACACTTACCATAGACTAGTTCATAAAGAGTGAATCATGTTGTTGTCTTCCAAGTAGTGTTGTAGGGCCAAGTAGCTTCTACAAATAATTTTGCTCAATATTTTTTGCTGCTGCACACAACCTTGGTGTTGATGCTCTCTAAAGCTCTATTATTTACTTCCACTTGGCCATTCGCCTGAGGGTGATAGGAAATAGAAGTTCTATGATTAATCTTGTGCTTCCTCAAAAGATTCTCAGTGAGGTGGGAGGTGAATTGTGCTCCCTGATTAGTGACTATTTCTCTAGGGTATCCAAACTTGTAAAACACATTCTCCCTCAGAAATTCTGCTACTTTCTCCTCAGTTACTACCATCATTGCTTTTATTTCAACCCACTTTGTTAGGTAATCGGTATAGTCTATGATATACTTATTTTGTCCGGATGGTGGATCGATAGGTCCAAAAAATTCCATGCCCCACTTGTAAAATGGCTCAAGAGCCACCTGAGGGTGAAAATGCATCTAATACCTTTGAGTGGTTTTCCCCATCCTTTGGCACCGGTCACACATGTTAGTGTATCTTCTGGAATCTTGCTGAAGGGTAGGCCAATAGTATCCTGCTACAAAACTTTGTAAGCAGATTTCTTTGCAGCAAAGTGGCCTCCACATGGGTAATCATGACATGCATAAAGAATATTAAAAGCTTCTTCATCTCTCACACATCTCCTTATTATTTGATTAGGACCTAGCTTGAAAAGGTTTCCCTCAATCCATGTGAAAGGGGCACTTTTTCTTATGATTTTGCTCCTCTCCCTGAATGAGAAATTAGGAGGGAGTCTCCTAGCAACCAAGTAGTTGGCTATATCAACAAATCATGGTGAGAGTGTTGATATATCAAAAATATGCTCATCTGGAATTTGGTCATCCACCATGCCTTCTTCACCTGCAGGGAGAGCTAACCTGGACAAAAAATCTGCAACAACATTCTCCTTTCCAGGTTTATCAACAATAGTCAAATCAAGTTGCTACAAAAGTAACAACCATCTAATTCTAGCATTAACATCTGGTTTGTTCATTAAATACTTGATGGATGCATGGTCAGTGTGAACAAAGGTCTGGTATCTAGTTACATAATGCCTGAACATGTTCAATGTGTGGACAATGGCTAACACCTCCTTCTCAGTAACAATATAATTCAGCTCGGCCTTGGACAAGTTCTTGCTGATAAAATAAAAGGCATAAGGAATTTTGTCCTCTAATTGTCCTAATGTTTCCCCTACATCTTTTTTTGATGCATCAATGTGGATGTGGAAAGGCCTGGTCCAATTTGGACCTCGGAGGATGGGGGCAGTAGTCAAATTTCTCTTAATAAGCTCGAAAGCCTCTTGACAAGGACCAGACCAAATAAACTCAGAATATTTGGCCAATAACCCAAATAATGGCGAAGCCATCTTGCTGAAATCATTCATGAACCTTCTATAGTAACCAACTAAGCCTAAGAAACTCCTGACATCTTTTTTCTTTTGAGTAGATACCCTTTTGATGATAGTGATTTTGTTCAGGTCTACCTGTATTCCTACTTGGGATATGGAGTGTCCTAATACAACCCCTGCTTTCTTCATGAATTCACATTTTTCTGAGCTCAAGGAGAGATGCATATCGATGCACCTTCTTAGTACTTTACCCAAATTGGAGAGAGCTTCCTGGAATTCATCCCCATATGGTGTGAAATCATCCATGTAGATTTCGACAGAGTCATGGACTAAATTAGAAAAGATGCTCAGGACAACTCTTTGGAAGGTAGTTGGGGCATTGCACATCCCAAAGGGTATGACTCTATAAGCAAAGGTACCCCAAGGGAAGGTGAAAGTAGTCTTATCCTAGTCTTCAGGGCTGATTTGAATCTAATTTTATCCACTGAACCCATCTAAGAAGCAAAATAACTTCTTCCCCGCAAGGCCATCCAGGACTTGGTTTATAAAGGGCAAAGGGAAATGGTATTTCTTGGTGGCTTTGTTAAGTTCTCGATAATCAACTCAAATTCGCCACTTCCGATTCTTCTTCGATACTAGGACAAGAGGAGATACCCATTCACTGTCAGATATAGGATATATGAACCCTACATCCAATAGTTTCTGGAGCTCTTCTTTGACTATGTCCTTCAGAGCTGGGTTCATCCTTCTTTGGGGTTGTCTCACAGGATTGCATCCTTCTTTGATGTAAATATGATGTTTTCACACTAAAGGATGCACCCCTTTCATGTATTTGTAATCCCAAACAAATGCATCTATATTCTCTTTCAAAATTTGGCACAATTGCTTCTCCTCTTCATTCGATAGGTTCGGGTTGATTTTCAGAGACCTGGATGGACCAAACTCAATAGCCTTGGTGTTTTTAGAGGTCGACTCAACTGAGTGCACTTCCATCCAAGGTTGGCTCTCATAATCCTTGACTAAGGTTTTGAGAGGAATGTTAGTGGAGGTCTATTTTTGAATGGCATGGTCGATGAGTTCATCCTCATCAAGCTGCCCCCCTCTAAGAATAGCATCAACGGTACACATAGGGTAAGTGTTACATAACTCATCTTCTTCATCCTCCAACCATATAGGGAGATCATGATCAATGGAAGGCTGGGCTGGAGGATATAACACTAGTTGTTTAGACAAAGGCCCATTTTTTATAGTCATGTTCTCGACCCGACAACTAATATAAGCATTTGCAGTGGCTAACGAAGGTCTCCCTAAGATGAGGGGATAACCATTAAACTTGGTTTTTGGTTGCAGGACCAGGAAATCTGTAGGATACTCCCAAGAGTCAATGGTAACCATAAAATCCTCAACAATTCCTTCCGGAGTTACTTTGGACAGATCTGCAAGTTGTAGAACTATTGTGGTTTTCCTCAAAGTCCCTTGGAGATTAAGTTTCAACATAGTTTCCTTAGTCATGATATCAATGGCGCCCCCTAGATCAATCAGAGTGTTGGGGACTATGAAACCATCTATATCCACATCAACAATTGGACTACCAAGTTCCAGGTACTTTGGAAATATCACCTTCCCCAGCATTAGGTCAAACAGTTGTCCTACCAAATTGATGGTGAGGGTATCTCTCTTCCTTCTTCCAGGTTTCTTGAAGAACTTTTCTTTGATGATCCTATTGTAGATAGGGACATCCTTAATGGCCTCGAAAGTGGTATAATTACACACAAATTTTCCAATTCTCCCAGGAGTTCAGTATCCTCTAGGGTGTGCTGACTAGGGTGGATCAAACACTCAAAAAAAGAAGGTTGTTGGATCTGAGTGTTACCTTCTTCATTTTCCTCCTCAACCTCTACAGGTGGAGATGGAGGATGGTTATCTGCGAGTAATCTTCCCGACCTAAGATTAACCTCATGTATCTCCACAACATAAGTTGGATAGGATGTTTCTCCATTGGGAGCCTATTGTGTCTATCTGTTGTTCGGGTTCAGATTGGGTTGTGTAGGTATAGGTAGCCTAGGTGGAGTAGCATGAGTAAGTTGAGGTTGAGGTTGGGGTGGAGGCATTAGAGTAGGTGGTTGATTTTTTTGAGACCTCCACCCTTGGGATGGATTGTTCCACTGAGGTTGTTGTGGAACATACTACTGGAATGGTGATCCAGATTTATGCAGGAACATAATAAAATACAGAAATAGACATAAATACAAAGATGCAGCAGAAATAATGCTTCATTTCATTAATATCAAATAACAAAAATATGCTTACAGACATAATGGGTATAAAATAGCTAGGGTATGAGAAGAGATGTGGCAGCTACAAACCTTTGAAATCTGTGTTAAAATGAGGCTCGAAGGCCTATATATTATTTAGAAACAATGGAAAACCATAAACATCCAAAAACCTAACCCTAGGAGATGAAACACCAAAATATGGGCCCCGTTAGGGTAAATTGGTACATCAATTTCCCGGGTCGTAACTTTGGCATACTATCTCCATTTGACGCACGTGATACATCGTTAGAAAGTTCTATCTGAGGAATAAAACTGCTAATTGAAAATTTTGATTCCATAACAGAATCATATTCATTGAAGGATGCCCAAAAAATGTCATTTAGGGCCTCAAATTGGCTCCAAAAGTTTAGGACCCAAAAACTGCTAAAAATAGTAAGTTGTGCCGAAACCGAAAAACTGAAAGATACAACGGTGGGGCCCCAAGTGGAATAGGCGGGTGGCCACCAATATCCACCTAGATCATTCCTCCCCCCCTTAGGAAGAAATTTTCCCCATTGCGTTGAGTTCCTCCATGAGATGAGGAAACTTCTGCTGAACTTGGTCCCTAGTGAACCACTTGCCTTGGTGCAAGAGTTGGCTAGCTTTGACAACCCAGTATAGTTGGATCTTCTGTTGGCGAGTGTTCTTGATTTTCATGTCCATGATAAAATCTTTGGTGGCATGTTCCATGCAGTCTGGGTTTAACTCTGTTGTGTGAGTTGCTATGCAATGTCAGAGGTGTCCAATAGAGGTCAGAAGTAGGGACAAAGGTAGACCACATTGAATATTAGGTGCATACCAAGGAATGGTGGAATTCTGAGCTTGAAGGCATTGTTACCTACAAACTTGGTGATGGTGTACAACCCATATCAGAGCGGGTGAAGCTTGCGGTGGGGTCCAGTGAGGCACTCCTTCTACAAATGTAGCCAAAATTTGTCGCCCGCTTGGAAGTTGTGTGGCACCCAATTTTGATCATGACGTTTCTTGTTCTTAGCATTGGCTTTGTCCAATATGTCATAACCTTTTGGTGGATGTTCTGAATGCGTCAGATTAAGTTGTTCACTTTGTCAGCTTCAGACTGGACATGAGCCGAATCAGCCTGAGTAGCTACAAATGACATGGCTACGTCAATGGGACATAGTGGTTGGGATCCCAAGCCCACCTGAAAGGGGCTGTGGCTGGTTGAACTGTGTAGAGATCGGTTATAACTGTATTGTAAATAGGGGAGGCTCTCATCCCATGTGCATGGATGATTTGAATTGTACATGCACAAAATGTGTACAATCATCCTGTTGACGACCTCTATTTGGCCATCAGTTTGGGGATGGAAAGTTGTGGACTTGGTGAGCTTGGTGTCCAAAATTGACCAAAGGCTAGACCAAAATGTGTTGTAGAACCTACTATCCCGATCTAATATGATATACTGTGGGATCCCAAAGTGCACCCACACTCATTCAAAGAAGATTTTAGCAGTGGCTTCTGTTGTGATATTCTTCTTGCAGGCCATCATAATGACCATCTTCGAGAATATGTTGACGACCAAGAAAACACAGTTGTTTCCATGCTTAGTAGAAGGAAGGTCCAACATTTAATCCATGTAGATGGATTCCCAAGGTAGACTAGGGGTAGGTAGCGGAGTATAGAGACCTTGCTTCTTGATGGTTGGTTTGGCAATGGCGCAAGCACTATAGGATCTGATGTACTTCCCGACATCTAGTCAAAGATTCGACCAATAGAAATAATTCTGCAATACTGCCATTGTTTTCTCGACCCTGAAATGCCCATCAACACAACTGTAGTGTGCTTCCCATATCATCTTTGCATGCTCACTTGAAGGAACACAAAGATGTCCTAGGTGACATAACAGTGCATCCTACAGGTGAAAATTTGGAACTTGTGTACCCCCCAATTGTGCCTTGTATGTGTGACCAAATTCTGGATGGTTCTTGTAGAGAAGCGGCCAATCAGAAGTCTCATGCCCACAAGAGTTGAGAACAGTGGTTAGCGCCACGTGGTGGTTGGTTGAGGCAGTCTGCAACATTATTGGTGCTACCCTTCTTGTACTTAATGTTCAATTGAAATTGTTGCAGATAAGTGGACCACTTCTTATGGTGATCGTTCTGCAACTTCCCTTGTGTCTGTATGAACTGCAGGGGTTGGTGGTCTGTGTGGATGATTTTTTCCTTCCCCAAAATGTAATGCTTCCACTATCGAAAATCCTGCACAATGGAAACATTTCTTTGTCATAAGTGGGATACTTGTGGACTGTGTCGGACAATGTCTCATTGTGATATGCCACTAGATTCCCCTATTGAGTAAGAACTGCCCCAATAGCATAGTCAGATGCATTCGTCTCGATCTCAAATGGTTATTTCAAGTTTGGTAATGTGAGCACTGCGGCACAACACAAGCGATGTTTCAATTCTACGAACGCCTTCTGTTGAGATTACGACCAAAAGAATTTTTCTTTCGCTCCTCCCTTGGTGACTTGACTCAAGGGCCAAGTGATATGAGAGAATCCCAACACGAACCTGCAGTAGAAATTAGCAAGACCCAGAAAGTTGCAAAGCTCTGTTAGAGTGGTTGGGGCTAGCTAATCCCGAATGACTTGGATCTTGGTTGGATCTACATGCACCCCCCTTTCATCAATAATGTATCCTAGATATTGAACCTGGGCCATGCCAAAAGTGCACTTCTCCAAATTGGCACACAAATTCTGTTGCCGTAGTGTTTGGAGGACTTGTCGGATGTGAAGGAGGTGCTCTTTCCAAGTCTGGCTGAACATCAAAATGTCATCCAAGTACACCACTACAGATGAGTTGGTGAATGGACACAAGATGTCTTCCATCAACCTCATGAAGGTTGTGGGAGCATTCGTCAACCCGAAAGGCATGAAAAACCATTCGAAAAGGCCCTCCTTGGCTTTGAAGGTAGTCTTTCACACTTCAAAGGGTTCAATTGGTACCTGGTGATACCTGCTTCAAGTCGATCTTGCTAAAAAATTTCACCCCTTTGAGTTGGTCTAGAAGATCATCAATCCATGGGATTGGGTACCTATTCCGGATAGTGATCTTTTTCAGCACCCGATAGTCAATACAAAGTCTCCAAGTCCCATCCTTCTTCTGTACCAACACGATCGGGCTCCCACAGGGTGATGAGCTCAGCTAGATTTGACCTTTCTAGAGCATCACCTGAATGTGCCTCTTGATTTCATCGTTCTCCAGAACAGAACATCGATAGATCGGTCCATTGGGTAGTGGCGCACCTGGGGTTAGATCAATGGTGTGCTTGATCTGACAATGCAGAGGCACCCCTGTGGGTGAGGTGAAGATTTCCCCGTACTCCTCCACAACCTTGTCCATTTGTTACTGTCGTGCAAAGGAGCCCTGTCTAGAGGTCGTGGCCACAATATTCTTCTTGCCCTGGGGGCGGATCATCAGGAAAACATATTTCCTGGTTTTGGAAATGAGCTTACTGCATTGTTTTGCAGTAACCAAAGAGATAGCGGTAGATGTTGGTACCTCTGGTATCCTGTACAACTTATTTCCCAAAGTAACAATAACAGTGTGAGGCAGAGATTCATACATAACATGTCACTTCCACGAGTATGGTTGGCCTAATAATACATCACAAACATCAAGAAGAGAAATGTCACATAATTCCTCATCCGTGAAGGGCTTGATGTTGTAGGGAAGGCGACACTGCTGGCTGACGTGGAGATCTCGTCTTTGGTGAAGCCACCTGATGGTGTATGGTTATGGGTGTGTTGTGGTTGGCAAGCCCAACAACTTCATGATGTATGCTAAAATGACGTTCTTTTGGATCCCATTGTAGACAATGAACTGTAGCGGGGAACCCTTTACCCATATCTGGGAGTAGAAGAGATGCTCCTCCTGCTCTGGATCTTCACAGTGGAAACAGTGGCATTGGGCTACGCATCAATAATATGTTTCCCTTTATCATTCCCCTTGTTAGGTTCTGATTCAGATTCAGAGCATGCATCTGATTCAGAAGCCCTCATCTCGGCCACCAACGATTTCTTGGCCCGACAATCACTTCTGTTGTGAGTGGAGCTCTTATGGAGCTCACACCACTTTCCTGTGTCCTTGTTTGGCTTCGCGGTGTTGTTCTTTGCTTGCGGATTTGGCAGGTTTTCTTGGGCGGAAATGCCTTGAATTTTTCGTTTGTTTTGCGGTTTTGGGGCGCCTTTCCCTTGATTTTGATTCATAGATCCAAAGTCTCGCTTATTCTGTTTGAATTTATGCTCAATCTTGGCAGCATACTGGTATGTCGTACAAAGCGAGGAGATGTCGAGGAACTCCATTTCCTCCTGAATGTATATGTGTAGACAACTGTGATACTTTAATACCAAATTTTTCTCTGAACCTTTTATACCCAACTTTGTGCATAGGGTATGGAAAATATTCATCAGCTCATGCACATCTTGATCCCTTTGTTGTTGCATCGTGGTCCATTGTATGTACTTGTCCTCATAGCTCCCCATGGGATAGTATTGTTCCTTGATGGAATTTCTGAAAGAATTCCAAGTGGGTACGAATGAAAACAGAGAGGGTTTTGTCTCTTCCTTTTTCTCACATTAGGTTCCCACCAGTCCTTGACATGGGTGGTAGCTTTGAAGAGTGAAAAAATAATCTTCTTCCGGTCGGAAAAGTCATGAACCGAGAAATATCCTTCTAATAGATTCAACCATCTATCTATGGCATTTGAATCTATTTGACCCTCAAATACAGAAATGTCAAAGTTTACTTGTGCCTTAAAGGGACTCACGCCTCCAGAGTGGCTATTGGATGCAGATGCACTGCCGGTGGGCAGTCGTTGAAGGATCTGGGAAAAGTTATCCATCATCACGTTCCTTTGTTTTTCGAGGGCTTCCTCGAGCAATATTTTGATAGGATCTCCTACTCCCTCATCTTTATTTTCATCCCCCATGGGCGGCCATCGGGGTATGCGAGGCTTATATTGCAAAGTTTCAACCAGATCGAGCCCTAACTCCTTATTCCCCGACTTCATTGGGGACATGAAAATAAGGATTGAGAAAAAGTAGATCGTTGTGATACCACTGATCCAAATTTATGTAGGAACACAATAAAATACAGAAATAGACATAAACACAGAGATGAAGTGGAAATAATGCTTCATTTCATTAATATCAAATAACAGAAATATGCTTACAGACATAATGGAAATAAAATAGCTAGGGTGCTAGTAGCGTATCTCTATGAAGAGAAGTGGTAGCTACAAACCTCTGAACTATGTGTTATAATGAGGTTCGAAGTATTATATATTATTGAGAAACAATGGAAAACCCTAAACATCAAAAAACCTAACCCTAGGAGATGAAATGCTAGAATATGGGCCCCGTCGGGGTAAATTGGTACATCAATTTCCCGGGTTCGTAACTTTGGCATACTATCTCCGCTTGATGCACATGATACATCATTAGAAATATCTATTCGAGGACTACAATTTCTCAACATGAATGTAAATTCCAAAAGGGAATCATATTCGTTGGAGGATGCCCAAAAAATTTCGTTTAGGGCCTCAAAATGGCTCCATAAGTTTAGGACCCGAAAAACTGCTAAAAATAGTAAGACGTGTCAAAACTGAAAAATTGAAAGAGACAATGGTGGGGCCCCAAGTGGAATAGGTGGGTGGCCACCAATATCCACCTAAATCAAATGGTTGGTTTACTATTTGAGGATGATATGAAGGGTTGTAAGGCCAAATAGGAGGTGTAGACTAGGATGGATGAGTGGGGATGTACGAAGGTTGCATTGGTGCACTCTGACTGGTGTGATAGTAAGAGTAAGGTGCACCTTGCATACCTTGTTGATATGGTCGAGGGCCTTTAGGCCTTCTCTAGTTGATGAAACAGAGTTTCTCTGGAATTGCTTCCCCACCTTGATATACAGCCTTAAGTGCAGGTAAGTAGGGACACTTTTCTGTGGCATGATTCTCCTCACAGACTAAGCAAACCTCTATGACATTCAGTGGACATTCATTTCTTGGGTGCTTCCTGGTACATCTAGGAAAAAAGATGGCCAAGGCTCTCTATGCTTCCTCTTGCTTCCTTTTGACTTGCATTGTTTCCATTTGCAAAGCAAAGGTGTGCAACATGTCACTCTTGAAGTCCTCTAGCATGTTTCCAATCTCATGTTTTATGAAGGTGGAAGAGGAAGGGGTATTGGATGTACTTTAGCTAGCTCTTCCCTTCTTCCTAAATGCCCTAGAATGGTTTCGGAAGACATTTTTGATTGTTTCATAGGGTTATTGGTAGATATATCCTCCTGTTAACATATTCAAGGTTTCTATCATCTCTTCACTGACCCCTCGAATAAGTACAAGTTTAAATGAGTCAGGATCAAGAGTACAGTTGGCTCTCTGATAGTTCAATTGAAACCTCTCTTCATAGTCCTTTAAGGATTCATCCGACCCTAGACTCATCCTAAAGATCTAATCCTTAGTTTCCTTGGACCTACAGTAGTCTTTGTATTTGTTGCTTAAGGTATCTTCCATCTGTGCCCAGGTAGTGATGCTATCCCCAAGCAGCCCCATGAACCAGCGCAAGGTTGCATCCTTAAGGGTGGATGGGAATAGCTTCAAATTCTGATCATCAAAGGTGTAGTTATAAGTCCTACAAACAACAACAAATTCAATGAATGTGTCAGGGTCCTCAGAGGTGAGTCCATGAAAGTGTGGGAGAGATGAGGGACTAATTTTTTCCATCTTAGTTTCCCCATCTGCCTCTCTTATGGGAAAGGCTCTATGGGTCCCAGCCATGGTTAATATAGGTGAAGTAGGTTCCTCAGTTGAAACAAGGTCTTCTTCTTCTTCCCCAATAGGATCCTCAAAGTATTCAGAAGGCCCTCCTATAGGGGGTTCAATCTCATTTCCATTGAAGAAGAGTGAGGGGTGGCTCAGAGGTGATGTGGGGGCTTTGGGTAAGGTTTGTCTTTGGGTATTCCTAGTCCTATGAGGCATGGAAATAATTTTTTTTTGTATTTTTTCAATATTTCTAAAATTTCATGAAAAGAATGGAAAGCAGAAAAGAATTCTAAAAACAAAATCAAAGCATCTACTAGACACTTCCCTAGAAACGACACCAAAAAGTGGTGAGCCCTGGTATTGCACCAAGAGTGCTACAGCTCCCAAGGGCTACCCTAATTTACTTTATCAACCCGGGGTTTGTACAAACTTGGAGGTGACAGTGATATATACAAAACATATGCATTTTGATCATGTCATCCTCTTCTGCTTTACGACAGGTTGCTATTTCTTAAATTGTGATAAGCACTGGAAAGTAAATTGTTGGAAGGAAATGACAGAAAGGAAACTAAAATAAATTGCTAAAAAGAAATGACAGGAATGAAACTAATTTAATTTGCAGAAAAGGAAATGACTGAAGAGAAACTAAATTATATTGTTGAAAAGAAATGGTAGGAAGAAACTAAAATAATTTGCTAAAAATAAATGACTGGAAAGAAACTAAACTAAGATGCAGAAAGGAAACCAATTTAAACCACACTAAACTTGGCCTATTGGCTAAATGCACTCTATTTATTCTATGGTCTATCTACCATGCTTCCACCCATGCAACTAAGCTATCCATGACTTAATAATAATTGAAAGAATGTTGATTTTGCAACTTGGAGGAGAGAAAAGGGGCTAAAGAGGCTAATGGAGGGCTTAACACATGAAACAAGGCTTAGGAGTGAAAAGCGGGCGTTTAAACCTGATAAAAGCTTTATTATGGCGCAAAAAAGGCTTTGGAGCAGAATGAATTGAAAAGTGTGATGGAGGAGACACGATGGAGGCGAAGGCTGCGATATGCGATATTGCAATCGCAATATCAAAAAATTAAAGGGATATCGGAGAGAGCGAAGTGCGACATGTGATGAGGTAAAAGTTGCGAGGTTTCGATTTCACAATATCGCAATCAGAGAAAGCGAGCAGTAAGTGTTTAAAAGAGAAGGGAAAGAATTGTGGTTTTCGATTGTGATGTGTGACATGGTGGGAGAATTGGCGGCGTAGTGTGCTAACAATATTGCAATCGACATGAAAAGAGCAATAAGTATTAACGAAAAAGGGAGAAGGCGCGATCTACGTTATGCGACATCGCAATATCACAATAGGAAACAACGAGCGGTAAATGTAAAGGAACAAAAACTAAACACTACAAAGTGTGATATGCGAAAAGGCATTGCGGTAAGTCTTAAGGGAAAGGAAAAATCTTGCGAATGCAAAGTACGGTAGCGGGGATTTCGAGGAGGAAAGGCAGAGTTCAATATTGGATGGCTTTTCAAGCATTTTGTGACTAAAAAAAGGTAACACTGTTACCGATGAAATAGGTAACCGCATTGTTACCTATTTTTTTTTTGGTAGCATAAAAAGCACCCGATTTTGAAAAGTGGTGATGTAGAATGACCCCTTTTTTTTTGTGCACATTTTGACACTCTAATATTTTTATTTATGAAGTATGAATATTTGTTTTAAAATGTTAGTGATTTTCATGCTAATTTTGAAACGTATTGATGCAGCATCAACTTTTTTTTTTAGAGCGGTGATTTTCATGCTAATTTTGAAACGTATTGATGCAGCATCAACCTTTTTTTTTTAGAGTGGTGATTTTCATGTTGGTAATAAAAAACAAAATTTGGACAAATATATGTATATATATAAAACAATAAAAAAACCAATAAAAATGTAAAAAAAAAACAAAATTAACTTGTAAAAAAAAAAAAACATCAAAAACATTTTTTTTCTAAGTTATTAAAAAAAAACATATAATTAAAAAATAAATTAAAATAGAAAATTTAAAAATAATTAAAAGTACAAAATTAAAATTTAGATGAAAAAAAAATTACAAAAAAGAAAAAATTAAATTAAAAAAATAATAATAAGAAGAAAAAAAAATACAAATTTTAAAATTAACCAAAAAACAAATTAAAAAAAAAAAAACAAAATTTAAAATGGAAAAAGAAAATTAAAATAAAAGAATTAAAAAAAAAAAAAACTATTATTAAAAAAATTTAAAAAATGAAAAAAACCACGTGCAAATAATTAAAAAACAAATATCCATAATTTTTTTTTTTTTAAATGAAACAATTTATAAATTTTAAAAATGAAAAACTAAATAAACTAAAAGATGAAAAAATAAATTAAATTAAATTAAAATTAAATAAAGTAAAAGATTAAAAAAACTATTTAACTTAAAATTTAAATAAACTAAGATATATATATATATATATATATATATATATATATATATATATATATATATATATATATATATATATATAAACTAAAAGATTAAAAAAAAACATTAAATTAATTAAATAAACTAAAAGATTAAAAAAAAAAATTTAAATTAATTAAATAAAATAAAAGATTAAAAAAAATAAAAATTAAATTAATTAAAAAAACTAAAAGATTAAAAACAAATTAAAATTAAATTAAACTAAAAAAATTAAAAAACAAATTTAAATAAACTAAAAGATTAAAAAAAAAATTAAATTAATTAAACTAAAAAAAAATTAAAAAAAAAAAAATTAAACTAAAAAATTAAAAATATTAAAAATTAAAAACAAAATTAAATAAATAAATAAATAAATAAAAATTTTGTGGGAGGTCGATTCCGAGAATGGCCTCCCACAAAAAATCCTTTTCTTTTTTAATTTTTTTTGTGAGCTTTTCTAGCGTATTTAAGTTCGAACCGTTTAAATCGACTCCACCCTTCCACTTTCTATTTTTATCAATAACGTAAAGCCTCTCACTTTCTATTATTGTCGATCATGTCACGCTGCCAACCTGTCATATCTCCGTACGTTCATCACATTCCCATTTTGTGTCCCCTCCTCAATAACAATGGCATCATTCATTGTTATGATTACGATGTCAGCACATAAAATGAAAAAAACATTCCATTCCCTTAAATTTTAATACTTGAGCAATGGCACAATAAACATCATACACGACTATATTAGAGGGAGGCGCATTAGCATAGTCCTAAACGAATTAGAGGCCATCCCAATGGATTTCCCCTCCAAATCCACTGAATATCCCCGCTTGCATCATGCACGCCAATCTGTTACCGAACTCATTGCCTGCGTTTCACCGTGGTAGACCTCCGCAACTAACTATAAATAGTTCATTCCACTGCTGTGAACATTGGATTTATAGGTTCTTCAGTTTTTTTTTTTTTTTTTAAATTCAAAAAATTTAAAATTATTATTATTTTTTTTTAAATTTATTTTTTATATTTGAAATTTAAATTGTTGTAATTTTTTTTTTTTTTTTTTTTCTAAATTTTGTTAATAATTTTTATTAAATTTTGTATTTTTTTTTCATTTTTTATTATTATTAAATTTTATGTTTAATTTTTTCATTTAATTTTTTATAATCTAATAAATTTTGTATTTTTTTAAATTTATTTGAATTTAATATTTTATTTAAAAAATATATATATTTTTATTTTTTAGTTACATAAAATTTTTATATTTTTTTTTTATTTCAATTAAAATTGTGTATTTAAAATTAGTTTTTTTTTTTTTAATTAAACTTAATATTTTCAAATTAATTTGTTTTTTATTTTATTTTTTATTTAATATATATTTTTTAATTTCTTTTTTTCAATTTTTCATTATTAATTGATTTTTAAGGTTTTTTAACTTTTTTTTTTTTTTTTTTTTTTTTAAATTTCAAAACTTATTTGTTTATTCATTTATTTATTAAAATTTAATATTGTTTTTTTCTAAAATTTAAAATTTATTTGTTTTTTAATATGTATTTTTTTAATTTAATATTTTTATTGTATTTTATTTTTCATTTTTTAATTTTAATTAATTTTTCATTTTTTTACTTTTAATTTAAATAATGTTTTTTTTTAATTTTTTTTTTTTAAGTTCTAAATTTATTAAAATTTAATATATTTCTTTAAATTTAATTTTTTATTTTAAAATTTAATTTTTTTCTTTTAAATTTAATAAACATTTTCTTTTTCTTTTTTAAATTTAATTTCTATATTTTATTTTTTATAATTTCTTTCTTTCTTTCTTTCTTTCTTCTTCTTCTTCTTTTTTTAAATTTAATATTTTTTTTTCTATATATTTTGACATTTTAATCTTTAATTTTTTTTTTTTTAATTTTTTTTCTTAAATTTTAGGTTTTTTTTTTTTAATGTTTGAATTAAAATTTTTATTTTGTTTTTATTTTTGTTTTTTCATTCCTATCTATTTTTAAATTTTAAGCTTTAAAATGTTTTTATTTTTTAAATTTTAGGTTTTTTTTAATGTTTGAATTTTAAAAATTAAAAAATGTTATTTCTATTTTTACAAATGTCAAAAATATGACACAATTTTTTTTTTTGGTTATTCCAGCATCAACTGGTTTTGTTTTGAGGGTGTTTTTTCAATCCTTTTTTCAAGAAACAATTTTTTTCTTAGCATAATTTTATAAAATGTTGAAATTTGACCTTCAAAAAAAACCAAGTGCGTTCTGGAATACACTTTTTTTGTTTTGGGGTGTTTTTTCATGTTTTTTTTAGTCTTTCTGGGCTAGAGTTCCCGTTTTGAGGTCAGGTTACCTATTTTATCGGTAATAGTGTTAGGTGTGGTAGCTGCAATGAGGAAAGGAAGGAAAAAAATGTAACATAGGTGTTTGGAGGTGAGTACAGAGATGAAAAATGAAGCGGGGAAGCACCATAGAGTTGCTTTGGGATTTGGTAATAATTCCTACAAACAAATCTGCTGAACGATGCACGAGAAACAGAAAAATGTGTGAAAATACCATGCAAAAGAAGACTGGAAAATGGTAATGAAACTCTACTTCTAACCTCAAAAAAAGTGCATAGAAACCAGTTTTTGTGTCTGTGGGAAGGTTCGCTCTCCTCGAGCTCTATTAATAGAGATGAGAAGTGGGTCTTGATCCACAACGTTTTTGGTTTTTTTCTCCTCTATTCTATTACTCACAAGCAAATGAAAAACTACAACAACATACTGAAAGAAAAACTAAACAGCAATGAAAATATCGGAAGCAGGTCTAACTAAATGGCAGAAGAAAAACTAGCTAAATGACAGAAAGGAAAGAATTAAAACAACAGAGAAGCTGAGGCACATGGATTGGGCCCTAACCCACAAGCCTAGCTCTCTGAAACTTAAATCAGTCGAATGAAATCTGTCTGCTCATTTCATAAAATAATAACCTCATACATGTATGGAAGTTTGATCACTGAGTAAAAAAATAAAAAAATCAATAGCTTGCAACAAAGTTTCAACTAGAATTGACTAACTGACTAACCCTTCCTAGCTCTAGCTCTTCTATATTTATTCTACAGGGAAGCTACCAACAGCTCCCTAGAAAATAACGATTGAGTCCAATTAACTCTGAGTAAACAAAGATTGAGTGCTTGGTTGCCTCTGGAATTCGAATTGTTGGAGAGAATCCTTGGGGATCCTTTGGCTACCTTTGGAATTTGAATTGCTGGAGAGAATCCTTTGGGGTCCTTTGGTTGCCTTTGAGAGTTAAGAAGGGTGGACAATCCTCCAATAATATCTCCTTGTTGTCTCCTCCAAGTCTTTATGACAAAATCCTTATAAAAATGCTTTATAAATCATGATTTTCTGCACTTAACCTCGTATTAGGCACTCAAAGTATGTTAGCCTTAATCACTACCTATACTAGCATCATATAACCAAATAATAGTAAAAATTCAAGAAAAAGATATCTAAGAATGCAAAAAGGTGACCATTAACCCCTCCAAATATGTCTAATGATGGAGCTCATCAGTTATGTGGAGGGTATTATTTAGAGAAACACCTTAATGTAATAGCTCGTTGGAACCATAATGAAAAGATCTACAAGATCGGATTGAGTGAAGTGGTTTCCAGTGAGTGAAGAAAATATGATGGTCAATTATTTCCTATTGTTAAAAATGACTTTAATTATTCACTTAATTAAAAATAAGAGAGGGGAAAAATACTTGATTAGAGAAAAAGTCCAAAAGGGGAAAATGGACTTAAATAAAATAAATTAAAAGTCAGTTAAATAAAGTAAAGAGGAGAATCTTCTAGAATGGAATAAATTAATAAAGAAAGTGCTTCTATAAGGTTGGAGAGAGATTCTTTAGATATTTCAAAGGAGGGGAAGCAAATCATTTGGGACATCTTTAAGTTCAGTATTTTTCTATTGTTCAAGGTTAGAGAACTTGGTTCTCAGCTTCAATAGCCTCAGAACAAAAAACCTTGGGTATTTTGGTGAGAGTGGACGAAAACGCATCTAATCCTTGGGTGAATTCATCCAGAATTCACAGATGCACTTATATTGTTTCAAGTTTGAGTTTTGGAGGCCAACATCAACAATGTAGCATATATTTTGGGTGGCCATTATCTCAGTTATTTCTAGCTATTTTGCATTGGAATATATTATTATTAATATAATAACTTCGAGTTCAGATATTGTTGCAGAATTTTGATTGATTTTTGTGTTATAATATTTTTATGAAATTATCCTGTAATTATGGCTTTATTGTAAATCCGAACTAATTACTAGCAATGTTTTCTAGAAATTATATGGTGCTTTTGAATATATTTCCTAGTGCAATATTGTTGAGTTTGAACCCTCGTGGTTTTAACTAATATATCCATTTTGGATATTATTGTGGTATCAAAGCATGAATTTGGAAACTATGGGTTAAAATCAAGTTTGTAGTATTGTCATATGGTTCTTGAGCCATGTTCATGGATTAAAATTCTTAATCTATTTGCCATAAAATGATTGTTGTGGGAAATTTGTTGAGTTGCAGAGGATTGATCTATTTCCCAAGAGACCAAATAGGTCTTGCTATATTATCAAGGTTGAATTGTTGTAGTATTGGAGAGTTGATTTAAATCCATAAGGGAGGTCAAGTACAATTATTTTGGAGGCCAATAGGCTGTCATCATCAAAGGCCAAGAGCTATGCACTATTGAAGGCCGAGATGCCTATTAATTAAGGAGGTCGCAAAAATATCTATATGGAGATTGAGAGTATTTTTCTTTTGAGGCTGAGCTCCTCCTTACTTGAGCTAAGTGTTGATGATTATTTGTAGGTCTGAGAACATCATTCTAGAGGATACTTATATCACCCATTTGCATTATAACACATACAAAAAATTATTACATCTTTCACTTATGTCATGTATTATCATGTCTACATGTATAGGAACCAAGAATATTGTCAAAGGTTGGCTTGGCATTGGTCTCTAGTGCATAGAACATCACAATAGCAGAAGCAGGTATCATAGAAAAACATCTTCCTGCACCTTGGACTTAAATAATTTATACTCTTCTTTTTCAAAAAATATACATATACGATATATATTCTTCTTAAGACTTCTGTGAAATTTAATCAGAAATATATAAAACTATATATCGATTAGTTTGTGATTTTTTTTTATCATGGTGAATAAATAACTCGTTGAAGTAATCTGGGAAATTTCTAGGATCAAATCTTATGGATGCCACTATAACACCAAGAGTATATCTAGTTTCCTGCAAGATGAATATATCGAGAATATATGACTTAGGAGGTAATGAAACGTCTCATATTTACCACAAATGGAGTAAACTCTTTGGGGCCACCTATTCTTCTAGCCACATCGCAAAAAGCTTAACATGTCATTTTGGGGAATCAAACATGGACGGTGAAGAGGTTAACAACTGCTCTCAACCACTCGGTAATTTTTGGGAATTGAAAATAGAGGAAATTAAGGATAGCCAATTGTTAGTAGAATAAAAGTGGACTGAATTATGTAATGGATAGCAAAATGAGGCATCTTTTTCCATGATAAAATGATGAAAATCATGTGAATGTAATTTTGTTATAGTTAATAAAATTACAATATTTTTTTCCCAAGAAAAAATTGTAGTTAATAGTCGTCTAACAAAAATATGATACATTTGATTTGGATTTATATTAGATCTGGCTCAAAATTATGGTTGACTTACTTCCTTGAAACTTTATTGATTTTTGAATTCCAAGTTATGAATGTGTATTTTTCTTATAAATTTCATTTTTTTTCATCTTCGTATAAAGACATACATAATGAAGGATAAAATATCCTTACAATTTAAGCAATGGAAAAATTTACAAGTTTTTTAAGATAAATTTCCCCTTAATAACAATAAGATGAATTTGTTGAATTTTTCCAATATCTATTTGTTTATAACTTCTATGTAAACAATTAGAAGGTAGGAATGAAACAAAGAATCGAAGGGGCATATCTCTTGCTAGAAGGCATGAAACAGAGTCTAAAACAATCTATCCCTGAGGGAAAAGTGCACAGGATAATTTTAGCAAATCTTGAAGTAGAAAGACACAACCAAAAAGGAACAAATAGAAAAAGAGGAAGTAAAACCATAGGACATCTCCTCCAAGAACTCGGGGCTCGACTCATCATTGAAGGAAAGGTAAAGGCCGTCGCTCTCTCTCCTCATCTTTTCCAATGAATTTCACCTCCTAGAACATTAGAGGCCTTAATGGTCCTGGTGAAAAAAGAGTTCTGAGAAACATGCTCATAAAATACAAATTGGACATTTTGTTACTCCAAGAAACAAAACTATATTTGGATAATGGTAGTCTCCTCCAAAAAAGATGTCTTAAATCATATGACCACCTTGCAAACTCTGTTACTGGCTCGGCAGGAGGTATTATGACCATCTGGAATGGCTCCCATTTGGAGCTATCTTTTTCTGTCACCACCAGACACTCAATTACCACAATTATGAGGATCATAGGCATGGACGATAGTCTATGTGCCACAAATGTCTATACTCCTCATACAACCCTAGAAAGGATCAAAATGTTGCAAGAGGTAAGAACCCTCTTGGACTCAATCCACCATCCTTTCAAGATCTTAGTAGGGTACTTTAACATGGTGTTAAATATAGGGAAAATAATGGGGGTCTTCGGATATTGGACAATGATGTGTTCGCTTTCTAGTCCTCTATTGAAGCTCTCAACCTAATAGACATTCCAGCCTCCAATAAAATTCACACCTGGAACAACAGAAGAAGAGGAGCACATCAAATTGCCTCTCGCCTGGATCACTTCCTTCTCTCAGAATATATATTATTATATTCCTGGGAGACAGAGTTCTGTATCCTCCCCCAAGAGGGCTTAGATCACTAGCCAATCTTTCTTAATATTAAAATTTTTTCTGGTCTAAAAAATAGGTTCTTCAGGTTTGAGGCCTTTTGGTTAGACCATCCAGACTTCATGAAGAGAATGAAGGAATGGTGGGACACCCCCAGGTCTCACCAGGGAAAAAATATGCATCCATTCCAATAGAGTCTGAAAAACAACAAAAAGGAAATCAAGAGCTCCAATGGGGAAACTTTTGGCAATATCCTCATGAAAAAAAAAATCCAAAGAGAAAAATGGAGCCTCTACAACAGGACATCATCAGCAATGGCACGAATCACCAAAAAAAGCAAGAATAAATAAACCTACAAAAATAATTGGAATATAGAATCTCATAAGAGGAGAAGCTTTGGCAACAAAAATCAAGTATCAACTAGCTCAAATGTGGGGAAAAAAACACTACTTTCTTCCACAAATCAATGATTCAGTACAAAAGGAAAAACATAATGCTGGCGATAAAAAACAAAGAAGGGGGTATTCTCTATAAACATGAGGACATTTCCAACAATATCTCTTAGCATTTTCGATATCTTCTCTCTAAGCCAAACCGGGATAGGACTAGAGCCATTCATAAGATCACCAACCATATTCCTTCCACCCTTAACCAGGACAACAACAAATTGTTGCTAAGAAAGGCCTCAATGAAAAAGGTGGAGGAAATAGTCTGGTCAATGCCAAATGGAAAATATCTAGGACCAGATGGGTTCACCATATAATTCTTCAAATCAAGTTGACCCATTATCAAAAATAAGGTTCACACCCTCGTGGAGGAATCAAGAATCCAAAATTTGATCCTAAAATCCTTAAATACAACCTTTATAACTCTCATCCTAAAGGAGGAGGGGGATGACACTCCATAGAAGTTCCAACCAATTTCTCTCTGCAATGTAATCTACAAAATCATCTCAAAATTTCTCGCCAACATAATCAAAACAGTGCCACCCCTCTTGATTTCCCCCAATTAATCTGGGTACGTGGAGGGTAGGAAAATCTTAGACAACATCATCCTCTCCCACGAATTGGTCCACTCACTAAAATCTCAAAAGATGCCCAGAATGATGACGCAACTGGAATTTTCTAAATCATTTGACAAGATCAGCTCGGAGTATCTGAAAAAAAGTTCTCGAAGCTTTCGGCTTTCACAAGGATTGTATAATATGGAACATGGAAATGGTCTCGAGTGCTTTCTTATCGATCCTCCTAAATGTCTCCCCTTCTCCAACCTTCTCCCCCTCTAGAGGCTTGAGACAAGGGGACCCACTCTCGCCTTTTCTCTTCATCATCATGGCTGAAGGCCTCAGTCACTCCATTAAGGCTGCCTCATCCTACAATTCCCTCTCCGACCTTAAGCTTCATGACACCGCACCATCTTCCACTCATTAGCAATTTGTGGATGAAACCATGCTCATGGGTGTGCCAACTGTTCAGGAAACCCAAATGTTCAAATCTATCCTTTCATATTTCTCTGGCGCCTCAGGTACCTCCATCAACTTGGCTAAATCCGAGCTCTTCTTTTTTAACACCCCCCAAGCCATTGCGAGAAACACTGCCTAAATATTAGGTTTCCAAATAAGCTGCCTACCCTCCAAATACCTGGGCATCCCCTTAACTGACAAGCCACTTGATAAAGCCAATTAGGAATAACTCACCACAAAAATGGGAAAACACCTGGTCAACTGCATTTTCCGCTCCCTAAATCTGGAAGGTCAGTTGGTCCTGGTCAAATCATCCTTGCAAGCTATCCCCCAATACATGTTATCCGCCATGGAAGCTCCTAAATCCATCTATACAAATACCATAAATATCCAGAGGAACTTCCTCTCGAGAAGTAATGAAAAAAAGAAAAAAATGGGCTTTGGTTTCCTGAGAAAAAAATTACAAACCAAAAAATGCAAAGGGTCTTGGTCTTCGAGACCCAGAAAATTTAGGATAGAATCTAGGGGCTAAGACATGGTGACATCGGCTGGAAAATCCAAACACCCCTTAGGGACAACTCTGGAAGGAAAAATATGTTCTAAACTTCCATCTCCAGGACCAGATCATAATAAATGGGAATATCAAAGGATCTGCACTATCGAACAAGGCCTCAGAAAATAAGACAATTATATAGAACCACGGCTTCTGGGAGATAGGAAATTGCTAGCGTGCCCTCTTCTAGAAGGATGCCTAGTAGCAAAGACCGAATCTCAACAGGGATCAATTTAGACAAATTTATAACACAATGAAAGATAAAGGAAAGCACATGATAAGTCAGTACTAGAAGCCTTTTAACAATCATGAAAAATGGAAAGAATGGTTGGATGAGAATAACTGGGGACCCCTACCAAACAAGTAGGCCTGGCAGGCTCTCTATAGAGAGCTACATGAAGACCCATAGAAAACAACACAGGAGAAGACAAACTTAGATGGGGTTTGAATGTTGCGAGGCACTTCAACCTCAAGGAAGCATACAAATACATGGTTGGCCATGACCAGATCCCTCACGAACGCAAATGGAAAACCCTGTGGGAAATAAATCACCCTCTTCTTGTGGCTAACGCTGAAAAGGAAAACTCTAACCTGGGGTAATCTTAGAAAAATAGGCTTTGCAGGCCCCTCCAGATGCTACCTATGTGAAACAAGCAAATAGAACATGAATCATTTGTTGAATGAATGTAACTACTCCACCAATCTGTGGAATTTGGCCAATTTTGTTTTCAATAACTCAGATCGGGACCCTTTCTCCATCACCAGCACCCTTTGAAAACTGGAGGACCTCCTTCTTCGCCAACCCTCAAGTGAACTACGATTGGAATCTCATCCTGGAGTTATCTGTTGGATTATTTGGAAGGAGAAAAACACCATGCTCTTCATGGGCATCTACAAGCAGGAGGAGCACCTATTGTCCCTCATCAGACAGACTATCAGGGAATCATTTGCCTCTATATTGCCCCACCTATTCTCCACTCCTCCCACCCCTACAGACCTCATAACCCTTTCTCTTTTAAATATTAAATATCCCTTGTGTGGATTGGCTACGTGATCTCCAGCCACAGGTGAGGCCGAGGATTTTTGGACGCCTCCGAAATAGGGAATATTCAAGATAAACTATGATGGTGCGACCAAAGGTAATCCAGGAATGGCTGGATTCGGAGGGGCCTTCAGGAATTTAAGCTGACATATAATCTGGCTATAAGCTGGAAATTCAGGCCACTACACAAACAATGTTGCAGAGTTACAAGCCTTAGCGCACAGGATTGAAATTGCAAGAGCACATGACTTCTTGCCACTAATCATCAAGGGGGATTTTCTGGTGGCAACACAGGCCTGTAAGAATTTACAAAATGGAACAAGTGCCACGCAAGTTTCCAGCAATTGGAGGCTAAAAAAAATCCTACACAGAATTAAGGAACACATAGACAACGCTGACAAAATAATTTTATGGGCAGTCAAACGTAAGGGGAATAACCTAGTGGACAGGTTCGCAAATAAAGGCATGGAAGGCCACCTAAGACTACTCTCGTTGGCATGGGAGGAGCTAGATCAACGCATGAACAAAAGAGATTGTGCAATCATCATGGGAAAGGAAAATACGGAAGGATGACATAACAAACAAGAGGCCCAGGGTCACTTCCCCAGTAATGTATCATGATATCAGTCCCAATCAATTGAATACAAATGAACGAGATTACTAAGGCTAAAAAGTAAAATGAGGTGCTTCCTTCGAAGCATCGCCTAATTAGACTCTTAGCCTCTAGGCGTACTTGGAACCTCATCCAACCTCTATTCTTCCTTAGGCATGTCATTATATCCCACCTCCCACCAACAAGTCCCTCATCGCCCCTTTGCGCCTACGAATATCTGCTCTCCCTCTCTGCCTCTTCGAAATGTAGCTTCTCATCTATCATGCTCTCTCCATTACCTCGATCATCCCAATTTTTTATCGCCATTCTCCCCTTTCGCCACTCTCATTCTTGTTTCTGGTCATCACTCTCCCATGTTCCTGGTTGTCACTCTCCCATGCCTCATGTCGCCTGTAGTCCATCTCTTAATATGGCTTCATGTCACTCCAGCTCCTCTGTTCGGCGGGGGCGAGGCCGTGGCCACAGAGCCCCATCTTCCCGTTGGTCCTCCCCAAGCATGACCTCCACTACCAGAGTTGAATTCGTAGCAAGGAGGGCTACAATGAATTACGTAATTGCTATAATTCCGGAGAACCAAGATAGTATTTCCAACCTAGAAGAACGGGAGAGGAATTTTCGTCACAGAAACACAACATAATATGTCGACGTTGATTTTGAGTGGATTCTGGACCCAGGCGTAGCTCGGGCCAGGGAAAACCTCTACAAAAAATCCATTGAATTATCTTGGCAGTTGAAAACAATTCTAGGCCTGGAAATGCAAGAGAAACAAGAAAACACCAATGCACTGGAAAATAAAATTGATTTTCTTACAGACAAGTTTACAATATACGTCAAAGTTTTCCATCACAAGCACATCGTATCCAGGGACTCCCCAAATTATGCCTTCATAAAAGAAGAATGGTGGGTGGCAACGCTGCAACAAATATCAAAAGGCAAACTGTCGGGGCTTCTACCAGCCATCCGGTCTAGACCGCCACCAAGGATGGCAGCACTCTGGAAAGGCCGATCAGCCTCGACGACGAGCCAACGGAGAACACTGCATAAGGTCTTCTCCTGGTCTCTCTCTGTCCAAGAATGAATTTTCGGGTTCCTGTGTCTTCTTTTGTTTCTCGGGCACTCTGTTTAATATGGCCATATATTCCAATATATATGTAGCTTTAGTGTCGGTAACCTTCAAGTTTTTTGAAAGACCCCCTCCCATCAAGTGGGGTTTTGGGAATCCAAGAATTTTTCCCCTTAGGACTGCAATTACCATGAATTCTTCAGTTCTGGGGTTTGTCGGTTCTGTTTTGGTTCTGGTTTTTGGGTCTGTTTTGGTAAAAACCACTATCACAAATGAAATGTAAAAATAGAAAACATAAACATTGGTCCAACAATCATGGAAGTAAAGCTTTTTATGGCTTTGGTGCTAAAGCATGTAGCTCGCACCAACCTACAAATGATGTAAATACTCTTTTTTTGTGGTAATAGAACTATCTAACTTGAAAAAAAAAACAATTATAAAGTAGGAAAAAATGATGATCTTTCTCAAAATTTAAAATATATATATATATATATATATATATATATATATATATATATATATATATATATATATATATATATATATATATATATATAAATATATAATTTAAAATTTAAAATTTAAAATTATTTTTTATTTTTGATTAATACAAGAACATTATACTCCATTATAATTATAGGAAAATATTTTAAGTCGCCAAATTTTATCCCTACAAAATGACGTTGCCACTGATAAAATTTTTGAAAATTGTATCAACATAACATAAATTGTATCAAAATTGTAATTTATTTTCTTATTTTATATTTATATAAATCTTAAATTAAACCTATAGCCTTAGTTATAAAAAAATGATTTAATGTCTTATCTATATATCAATGTGCAGGGGTGTTAAGAAACAAATTTAATATCTACGTTTTTATTATGTATATTAGTGGATTATAAATGTAAAATAATAAAAACGTTAATATAAAACAGTGGTATCCTCGATAGGGGTGCGAGTTGGAACGTTTTGGTTCCACCAACGATTGATGTATGTTATGAGGATCCCGAGGAGATCCCTCACCACCCTCCACATGCATGAGGCACATGGAGCGGTGGCCTCACACATGGCCTCGATTAATGCCATTACTGAAGGTGGAAACAACATAATTGGGAAGCAAGTTCTCAACCTTTTCCCTGGTAAAATCGGTAAGTCTTATGTTTTCGATTCTTGTTTGGATACAACCTTGTCTAAGCAACTCAGAAGCTTGGGGAAGGAATCCTTCAAGGTATTTTGTCAGGCATTGGTTCACTTATTGTGGGTATTAAGACGCCTGTCTTAGGTATGTTTTCATTCCCATCATATGTATCCCTGTTATGGCTCGTTATAATTGTGTGTTGGTTTCCGAGAAGAAGGCATATGCATTGAATTGGATGGTTTAGAAAGAACATTACCGGGAATCGTATACTTCTGTTTCAGAATTGTTTGAAGGCTATTTCATTTTTTGTATTCTAGTGTCTATGTTCTTTGGAATTTAGTTTTCATGTATGGGAATTTTTTGGTTAAGGCCTATGGCTCTCTATCTTTCGTTATGTTTCTGCCCTTGGCGCACTAGCTTTGCTTCTCCTTTGGAAATTTCTTGACTCGGGCTGAATTTTTAAGGTTTTGTTATGGATGTCGTTTTTTTATATTTATACCCTTGGACATTCTAGGCATAGTTGAATTCAATTTTATAGGTCACTGGAATATATCTATTTCAGGTTACCAATATGCAAAAGGAGACAGATTTAGTTTTTGTATGGGTTGTGGCTCTCGCATTTGGTTACCTTGGAAGGTCCCCTAGTTCGGTGCGACCCCTAGAAGCATACTTCTCCTGGGTATCGACTCGCCTTGGGTCAACCAAGAGGATTCAAGGTAGTTGATTTGAGTTTTCTCCACCATTCCTGAACCATGGCTCGCACTGACTTGGGGAAGGGTAATACCACCCAATGTTCTCGTGATCACGGGAAGCAGCCCAAATCTACCACTGAGTTTTGTAAACCAATCACTTCTACAAGTAAAAATCATGCGCGTAATTCAATCTCAAGCATTATTAATGAAGTTGGTACTTCCTATGATGAGGGCACTCCCCAAGCCTACCAACTCATAACGCAATGGAAAGAGGAGCTGAACTAGAAAGATGGTATTTTTGACATCGATTTGGATGACTAGTCGACCCTGGTGCCTGACCAAGGCACTCTTGGGGAAGAAATTATCATTATAAATAGATTTTTCACTTGTATTAGATGATGAAGAACCACCTAGTCAAATATTTGGAGCATACCCCCCAGGCTCGGCCTCGTCCTCTCATACGTTCCCAGATTACAATCAGGATTTCCAGCAAATTAAATTTCAACTCCATAAGAATAATGGCAGCCTCAGTCGCATTGAACAAAATATACCATGCATTCTGCAAACTGAAATTCCAGGGTCAAGTGCAAAGAACCTGAATCCTATTGACTCAGCTGATGATGAGTATTTTGGTGTATCACCTCTCATTTTGACTTTTCTTGTATGCAACAGTTTCACTCTTTTCATTATTTTCAGTATCTTTATAGTTATCTTGATGTTAGGAAGTATAAGGACAATAAGAAATTTTTAGCTTGGCCGACAAACTTATTATATTTTGTTTTTGGATGGCTTATCATGCTGCTAGGTGGCCAACAGACTTGGTTTCCCTATAGGCAGGTTGAGGCCACTTGAACAGTAAGACTTTGGTTGCAACTTGCCTTTTTTCAGCAGAAAATGAATAGAAAGGTCCTACCAAGCTTACAAAAACAAAATATACAACATTGTTGTTTAGTACTCATTTTTATGAAAAAACAAGTGACAAAACAAGTTATTGATGGAAAAAATTTTATAAATTACACTTTTAAAAAATTATTAACTCCAAATAAATAAAGCAATGAATGATTTTTATTAAAATTATAAAAAATATAATTTGTTTACAAAATTTTGAAACCTTGGGAAATTGAGTAGCTATGTATCTAATACATTGATCTGAAGATAGCCCCAAGGGTTAGCTCAATTGATTGAGTCCCCGTTGTTAAGTACTTTTCCGGTTGGGAGGTCACATGATCAAATCCCCTTGATGCCCACGGGGTTAAGGCTCGCGTGTAAGGCTGACGATTTAGATCCCCTCAGGAGGGTCTATCAAGATTTTCAGACCATGGATGTAACTGGGTTCATGTGTGCGGGCACATGGATTCGTGAACCACTGGTAGAAAAAAAAGACATTGATATGAAGCAATGAAATGCCGCAAACCAAAAAAAAAATTAAGTGGCATGATCGTATGAGTGAATTTCTTTTTTCCTCATTGTGTCATTGACATAGTTGGCAAATCCAAAATTTTCATTTCATTGTACATATTGTTGAAGCACTTAAAGATTTGATAAATCAATATGAGATGGAATATTTTATGTGCAACATTATTGGTTGAGTTTATAGTATAAATTAAATATATATGGATGGATAGAGATTCAAAATAAAATAATATAATATCATCCATGGATTCATTATGTTATGGTACAAATTAAATAGGGTATTTAACATATATGTGCATAAAATCAATAGAAAGGCCCTACCAAACTTACAGAAAAGTAGCAACACTACATTATAGACGTGTTTCTTCTTAAAATTGTCATGGTAAATTTATGTGTTTTATAAATACAAAATTTTAAATCACGTGTGTTTCGATATGAGAATATGTTTTTCTTAAAAAAATGATTTATATAATTTTTAATTTAAATAAAATATAAAAACAATAATTTATAATTATTAATAAATACAAAACATTGTCCTTTTTTAAAGGAATCCTTATATAATTTTAATAGTAAATTAACCTATTTATTACTATTTATAATAATATTTGTTTGTTTTTTTTAATTTTAATATTAAAATAATCCATTTTTATATTAGAACTTACTTGAAAACATAATAAAATCTCTCTCTCTCTCTCTCTCTCTCTCTCTCTCTCTCTCTCTCTCTCTATATATATATATATATATATATATATATATATATATATCTATATTCCCATAATCCACAGTCTACAAGTTTTCCACAAATGGTTGAAAAACAAAAAAAAGAAATTTGTTATAAAATATTAATACCATATTATAAAAATATCATTAAAAAAACAAAAAAATATTTTCATTATAATTTATTTAAATAAAAAATCAACATTATTACAATAAGAACGACTTCTGTAATATTCCTTCTTAGGAAAATCAACAATATTGACAATAAAAATGCAGTTTTCAGAAAATTATGGTATGATAATGAGAAACAACACTTAGATCCATTATTTTATGTATTATAGCCCTCAAATACAGAAGCGGATTATAAACAAATCATTCTAGCTAGGTTAAACAGATCTCCCCAGCTCAATATAGTCTAAAAACATCAAAACCCCATGACTACTGCAACACAGAATTTCTGAAGCATAAGACAGCGCATTTTAATGAGGGTTTCTGCTACAAAAAGATAGAAACAAATATATATGAAGATATATTACTCAAAGAGATGAGAAAATGGAGATCTTGTATGGCTAGAAAATAAAAGATATGTTTGAAACTTCTCCTTGCTAGCTTTCCAAGATAAAGAATGATCTTTTCCCTGGGAAACTAGCTCATAAACATGGGTTTTAACCCTCCCACTGCAACACCATGAAAAATAATGCAGTTTCTCCAAGGGACTGCATTGTAGTTGTAGCTGATTGCTTAACCCAATGTCTGATGGTGGAAATATATCCCAAAATGCTCCTCTTAGATCCCTTCACCAAGTTCTCTAAGAAAGAGTGTGGAATTCCCGCATGAGAATACCTTGCACTAAACAATGTAGCAAACCCAGCTAAACAGCTGAAGCATGAAAGAAGTCATAAGACTCAAACATAAAAAATATTCTAAATGCCTCTCATGGCTTCCATACCTTCCCTTTTATTCTTGGTGAGCCTCCTCATCTTTGGCCCCACTCATTCATGAGTTTACTTCCATGCAAAGACTCCTCCTCCAAAACTTCCCACAAGCTCCACTCTCTCTTTTGGTAGCGTTGTTGATTTGGTCAACCTGGATATGGTCCACATGCATTGCTCCCTTTCACACCCAAGGTGACTTTATTTTTCCTACTTAAATTGATCCACATTCACATTTGAAGTGTTTTATTTTTACTAAAGAGATTTAAGGGTCTCCCTACCCCATTTATTCTTCTATGCTGAAAAATAGAGCAACCTATAATATTCCAACTAGAAATAAGCTAATTGGGAATATTATAGTCCTCCCCTCCCAAAATTTTCTTGTCCTCAAGCAACAACAAAGAAGGATGCTACAAAATATTATCTCCTTCCCAAGTGGCATCCTCATCAGGAAGATTCCTCCATCAAATTAGATATTCTTTGATCACTCTACTCCTTAGCTACCTCTCCTGAGTATCCAAGATTGCCTCTGGTTGCAAAACTAAATGGCCCTGATCATCAATATGTGGGAGATAAATATTGGCAACCACATGTTGTCCAATGGCCTTCTTGAGGCATGAGACATGGAAAATGCTATGGATCTTGCTCCCCATAGTAAGCTCCAACTCATATGCTCTTTCCCCAACATGATGGATCACCCTGTATGGTCCATAGAATCGAGGTTTGAGCTTCTCATCTCCCTTATCCTTGAGTGTAGACTGTCTATAAGGTTGAAGATGAAGATAGACCAAGTCATCTATCTCAAACTATCCCTCTATCCGACCATTTTCTGCATATATTTTCTATTGGTTTTGTGTTGTAGCAATTTTTTTCTTGAGGGCCTGGAGTATATCCTGACTCTCTTGAATCCATTCATTTTCTCTAGGATATTTTCTTGCCCCAAACATCACATCAGCAAATCAAAGTGCATCATACCCATAGAGATCTAAAAATGGGGTCATGCTAATGGACATATGCAAAGTTGTGTTGTAACAATCCTCCCCCAAATGGAGCCAACACAACCATGCTCTTTGTTGGCCTGAAACATAGTTTTTCAAGTAGCCTTCAAACCACTTTTTTACTATTTCAGTCTATCCATCATTTTGTGGGTGATATCTAGTACTTGGTGTCAATTCAATACCCACTAACTAAAAAATTTCTTGCCAAAAGCCACCCATGAAGCGGCTATCTCGATCACTGACTATGGTCTTTGGGAGACCATGGAGTATAAACACATCCTTGAATAAAAGCTGAGCTACCTGTGAAGTAGTATATCGTGCAGAAATAGCAATGAAATGTGAATAATTTGTTAGTTGATCAACAACTACAAAGATACAATCCTTACCCTAAATTGTAGGTAGATCGATGATGAATTCCATGGAAATGCTCTCCCATTTTCCATCCAGAATAAGGAGTGGATGCCATAATACTGTAGGATGGTTGTGCTCCCCTTTGTTTTGTTTGAAAACTACGCACTCCTTGATGTGTTGTAGTACATCCTCCTTGAGACCCTTCCATGAGAATCTCTCCCGAATATCCCGATAAGTCTTGGTGAATCCTTGATGCCCTGCAAGTGGGGAATCATGTGATGCTTACAAAATCTTCTCCTTGAGCTTAGAATCTCTAGTCAAGAAGACCCGATCTCAGTAATAGATATACCTCTCATCAGTCACCACTCCATCTAGGACCTCACATGAAAATTTATCTTTGGAGTATTCCACCAACAACTGGGCCTTCCAATCTACGTCTATGCCCCTTAAGGACAGCGTTGTTGGCCTCCTGGATAGAGCATCTGCCACCACATTACTCTTCCCTTTGATATACTCTATGTCAAATTCATATGCTTGGATATTACTTACCCATTTTTGTTGCCTCTCCTGAAGTTGCTTCTGCTCAAGAAAGAATCGAAGACTATTATGATCAGTCTTCACTCGGAATTTATTCCCCACCAAATGTTGATGGAACTTGGCTAATGCATGCATAATAGCTAGCATATCTTTATCATATATGGGGTATAGCCTCTCATGTGGTAGAAACTTCCGGCTCTCAAAAGCTAGAGGGTGTTCCCCTTGCATCAATACTGCCCCAATTCCTTCCCCTGAAGCATCACATTCCAACACAAAGATTTGAGTGAAATCAAGTAGGACCAATACTAGGCAGCTACTCATCACTTCCTTGAGCTTATCAAAAGCTATCTACGTTGTGGGTGTCCAACTAAAGGCTCCCTTCTTGGTTAGATCTCTAAGTGGTGTTGCTAGTTGAGAGAACCCTTTTAAACATTTCTAGTAATAGGTACATATGCCTACAAATCCCCAAAGTTCTATGACATTCTTTGGCTCAGGCCAATCTCTGATATCACAAATCTTCTCTTCATGGAATATTACCCCATCCACTCCAAAGATGTGGCCCAAGTAAATCATCTCTGTGAGCCCAAATTCACACTTGGAGAGCTTAGCATAGAACTTATGCTCCTTAAGAATGTGTAATACTGCCTCAATATGTTGTAAATGTTCCTCCCATATGCGGTTGTAAATAAGAATGTCATAAAAAAAGACCAATACAAATTTCCTCAAGTGACCACAGAATATGTGGTTCATGCAAGATTGAAATGTTGCTGGAGCATTGGTCAGCCCAAAAGGCATTACCAAAAACTCAAAATTCCTATAGTGACACCGGAATGCTGTCTTGGGGATATCTTGATCCCTCACCCTAATTTGATGATACCCCGATCTCAAATCAATCTTGGAGAAATATTTGGATCCTCTTAGTTCATCCATTAATTCATCGATCCTGGGAATTGGGTATCTATTCTTCATGGTTTTCTTGTTCAATTCTCTATAATCAATGCACATTCTCAATGTGCCATCTTTCTTCTTCACCAGTACCACTGAAGAGGCAAAAGGACTAGTGCTAGGCCGAATATGTCCCAAGGCAAAAATCTCTTGAATGGCCTTTTCAATCACATCTCTATAGGCTTTGGGGTGCCTATAGGGTGCGGTAATCACTTCTTGGATTCCTTGCTCCAACTTAGTAGTATGTTCAAAACCTCGGTCAGGAGGTCTCCCAGGTGGAATATCTCCAAATAATGTAGAGTATTGGTCCAAGATAGATTGTACATCGGGATGTACTGATGAATCCTTGCTCCCAGCTTCTGAAAAACGTAGTTCTATTTCCCATTCTATGTCTCCTCTGTGTAAATCTACTTCCATCCTGTGGGCTAAGATAATCTGAGGTGGATAGGTGTTTATGCCTTTTATTTATGATGTTTACCATTCCCCCTTTCTGTCCATTCCATCTCTAAGGTTTCCCAATCAGTGGTAACCTTCCCTAAGGTGATTAACCACTGGACACCCAATATGACATTGGTGTCTGGAATATCACCCACAAAGAAGTGGTCTATCAATGTTTGGGTTCCCATGGTGATGGTTAATGCTGGAACATATTTGGCACACTGCATGGTTCTAGCTCCTGGAACCAAAACTGAGAACCCCTCAAAGTCTTCTATGTGAATGCCCCTCCTTTGTACTGGCCGTGTATCAATAAAGTTATGAGTAGCTCCACTGTATACCAAAACTGATATTCTTTGTCCCATAATAGTGCCCCTAACTCTCAATGTTAGATACTTGAGGACTCCTCTTAATGCTGCAAGAGCCCCTCTCATTGGAGCAAAAGCTTTTACTGCATTTTCTGTGGGGGGTAAAGCACTGGTCTTCTCCTCCTCATCAGAAAATATCTCAATGCAATGTGCTTTCCCTGCAACAGATTGGTGATTTGGTACCCATGGCTTTTGACAGGTGAAACAAAGTTTTTTCTTCCTTGGATCCTTCTGACCATTTTCAAGAGGTGTCCTCCCTTGATTCTCCTTTGTGCATGAAGAAATATTTTGCTGAAAGGGTGCTTTGGTATTGGGAAAGGTATGTTGTAAATCCCTGGCCTTCTCCATGGCTTCTTGGAGTGTAGCGGGCTTAGTGGATTTCACCAACCCATGTAATGGTTCAACCATCCCATCAATAAACATGCATATTTTCCGGCTCATAGTGAGGTCAGATACCATTATTGAAAGCTTCAGAAACTCATAAATATAAATTTCTAGATCTCGCATTTGCTTGAGCTTGGTTAGCTCAAAAAAGTGAGCCTCTGGATCCCTAGGATCAAATCTTTCTACCAACCTCCTGGTGAAATCTGAATATGAAGTGATATGATCATGCCCAAGTGTATACAACCCATGGAACCACCATTCATGAGCCTCACCTTCTAGGTACAACACTGCTATTTTGATAGCCTCTATTTCAGAAACTCTGTTGAGTTGGAATTAAGTATCCAACTTCTCTACCTAAGACTTAGCTGTGCACTTGGTTTATCCATCATAAGAGGGAAAAAATAATCTTCGCAAGCTGCGTTTTAGATCTAAGTTCTACATAAATCCTCCCTTTTTATGGTGATGGACAGATCTGCTACCATCCTTGATCTGAGAGAACTCCTGAAAGCTCAAATGTTCTTTGAATCTTCAGGATTGAGATGCATATTCCTCAAAATAATCACCAAGGGTTTATTCCTTCAGGGGCCTTCCTTCCTCACCTTCCAAAAATGTGATGTTTCAGAGTTTTCTCCATGGTGAAACCCTCTAGGGGATTCCTTCTGCCTCAGCTCTTTGATATCTTTTACAATGTCCTGCACAGTTTGAAGAAGAAGCTTTGGAATCTCCCTCTCCTCCATAGCTAAATATATATTTCGCCCCACAAGCTGAGCTAAGAGAAAAGCTCTGATACCACTGTAATATTCCTTCTTAGGAAAATCAACAATATTGACAATAAAAACGCAGTTTTCAGAAAATTACGCTATGATAATGAGAAATAGCACTTGGATCTACTAGTTTATGTATTATAGCCCTCAAATACAGAATGGGATCAGAATAAAATCATTATAGCTAGGTTAAATAGATCTCCCCAACTCAATATAGTCTAAAAACATCAAAACCCCATGACTATTGCAACACAAAATTTATAAAGCATAAGAAAGCACAATTTAATGAGGTTTTCTGCTACAGAAAGATAGAAACAAATAGATCTAAAGATATATTACTCAAAGAGCTGAGAAAATGGAGATCTAGCCTCTTTTATACAACCTTAAGATAACCCCGCAAGGGTTTCTTGAAAACATGAAGTACAAAAAGTAGATCTACATATCTATGAATGAAATTACGTTGTCTGACTGCAGCTCTGCATAAATATGGCTGGAAAATACAAGAGATGGTTGAAACTTCTCCTTGCTAGCTTTCCGGGAGAAATAATGATCTTTTCCCTAGGAAACTAGCTCATAAACAGGGGTTTTAACCCTCCCACTGCAACACCATGAAAAATAATGCAGTTTCTCTAAGGGACTGCGCTGTAGCTGTAGGTGAATGCTTGAACCAATTTTTGATAGTGGAAATATAGCCCAGAATGCTCCTCTTAGATCCCTTCACCAAGTTCTCCAAGAAAGAGTGTGGAATTCCCACATGAGAATACCTTGCACTAAATAGTGCAGAAAACCCAGCTAAACAGCTGAAGCATTCAAGAAGTCATAAGACTCAAACATAAACAATATTCTGAATGCCTCTCATGGCTGCATCCCTTCCCTTTTATTCTTATTTGGCCCCACTCATTCATGAGGTTACTTCCTTGCAAAGACACCTCCTCCAAAACTGCTCTGTTCCCACTAGCTCCACCCTCTCTTTTGGCAACGTTGTTGATTTGATCAACCTGGATCTGGTCCACATGCATTTCTCTCTTTCACACCCAAGGTGACTTTATTTTTCCTACTTAAACTGATCCACATTCACATTTTAAGTGTTCTATTCCTACTAAAGAGATTAAGGGTCTCCCTACTCCATTTATTCTTCTAGACTGAAAAATAGAGCAACCTATAATATTCCAACTAGCAATAAGCTAATTGGGAATATTACAACTTCATATGAAATTTATAAAATTTTAAAAAATCAACATTATTAAAAAAAATTATAAAAATAAAAATATTAAAACAAATTATATATATAATTTCTGAAATTAAAATAATTTAAATAATAATCACCAAATATTCTTTCAAATAAACCTTGAGTGAGCTTAATGGTTAACAACGCGTGTTTCCTCTTAAGAGGTTATAGGTTCAAAACAAGAGGGGGGTAGAGTATGTATGCCTTTGTAGACTTAGCAGTCAAATCATTGCGTGGAGGTGATTTCCTTGTCCCACAAACAAGGGGGTATCATACACCAATTAATATTTAATAATAATAATAATAATATATCTTATTTCCTATTTTAATAATTTTTTAATTCCTAACCCCTTTAAATTAACAAGTTCGCATAGCTAACATTCCTTCTCGCTTAGTTTAATCATTGAATTTTCAATGGCAATAGAATAAAAAATCATTGTAACTGACCATAGTTGTAGATTATATTCATTTGAAACAATGCATGTTTTGTTGAATATAAATTACATATGCACAGAAATTATGTAGTTCTATTTTGATATAATTATGCAAATATATGTTGTTAGTAATATGCAATAAGTAGGAATGCAATATATCTACAAAAATAAAGCAACAATTTATCTTGCATGTGTGGTTATATTATGGCGATATGTCATTTTTTTCAAGTTTGATGATAAAGTTGGTAGCAATATTGAAAAATGGAAAAAAATAAACATTATCAAATTATGAAATTTCTTTTAACATTAACTATTTTAATAACAATAATAATATATAATATATAATAAATATTGCAGAGTATATAAAGTAACCTAAAAAATAGATTCAAAGATATTTGTCAATGAAAAAGAGATACAGGGAAAATAAATTTACACAGTGATTATTTTCTAAGTGATGGGGGGAAGTTGCATAAGCTCTAGTGAAATCAAATTGCAAGGGGTTCTAACTATATTTTCAACAAGATTTTCAATTTATAAAACTTGGTAAAGCACATTTAAACAAAATTATCTATAGCAAATTTAATTTACTTGTAATAAAGCACATTGACATAAATGCCTTATTTGTCCTTTTGTTGGCCTGAAACCACAAACATGGCCCATGCAACAGTAGCATGAGCTTAAAAAAATTACAATTTTTGGCATACCATTGAGAAAATGATCAAATTTATATCATTATATACATACAATTCATTTTTTTTAAAACCTTCTCGCTATTGCCATATTTTTTTAATGTAGATACAAATGCCACTTTTCTTTTAATAGACACATTTCAAATTTGTGCACTCACGGTCTAAAATGCATCTATGATTTTTTTTTCTTTTCAACAAAGCCCTAATTCAAAGGAAAGTGGTTGCAAGTGTTGGACTTTGTAATTGTAGAAGCTAGGCGCCATGGAATAAGGATAGTTTTCAGCCTGCTAATAATCTTGATGCGTATCATGGAAAACACTAGTATGTTCAGTGGGCTCACTATGTTGGGTAGAGAAGAGAAAAATAATTTAATATGTTTTGCATGAAGAGACCTGGACTAAAGAAAATTATTGTGTTAAGGTTTTTATATATCAGGGGAGGGAGGGTTGGAGAGGAAATTGTAGTAGTATAGTGTAGCCATGGGGAGGGTTATCAGAGTAGAGAAGAAGGGAGTGGGGTCGGTGTTCAGATCACACACGCACCATAGGAAGGGACTTTCCTGCTTTCGCAGTCTCGACTAAGGGGAGAGAAATGGCTACATCAAGGGCATTGTCTTTGATGTTGTGCATGACCCATGGTGGGGTGCCCCACTTTTGAGGGTGATTTTCAGGAACCCTTTGTGCTAAACGTACCAGAAGGAAATTTTCATCACAATCAAGGGTACGTATATGGTCCAGTTCATTTATTGTGATAAGAAGGCCAATATTTAATAATTAGTCTTGGAAACATGGCTTGCAAACCTTCTTCCTATTATGTATCTATTCCCATTCACATCCTAATCTTTAATATACAAGGATTATATTCCATCCAAGACACGAATAGGATACATGTTTTCTATTATGTCTTTGTTCACACTCCTGTTTTGATAATTGGTACATGGTTAGGAGATATGTTAAGTAATATATCTCTGTTACAATTTCCATTTTGATGCTTGAAATTAAATGAGCACATTCATTTATATTAACAACATAATGTAGAAAATAACAATACTTTGACTAAACATAATTCAATGCTTAAAGCAAAAGAGTAGATTATAACAAAATTTTGCATTGGAGGTTTTTCAAAATACTTGGACTAGAAAAAATTCAGTGCTTATAAAACTTTTTAGTTGCCAAAAATCGAAACAGATGCATAGCAGGACACATGAAAAATTGCAAATAATGTTTCAAAACAATTATGTCACTAGGAGAAAAAAAGGGAATTTCTTTGCTTGACATGAATGTTTTATAGTGTGAATGTTTTTTGTTGTTGAACATAGTGATTTTCATTGTTCTTTCAACATTGACATTTCAGATCTATAATAACCTAGAGTATTGTTTTTTCACTTGTATCACCCCTGCATGAGGACAAAAATAATACAAAGTTCTTATTAATGTTTGCATAAATAAAAAAATGGAGCATTTTGTTATATGACTAAAAAAGAAAAGTTGAGAGAAAGGGGATGATACCTGAGGAGAGAAGAGAAAGTTTCTAGTTGGAATTTTCAATTTCTCTGCTTTGTTTGTTGTTGCTGTAAGCATCCAGAATCTCATTGTCGCCATTGAGAGTGAAAATAACATGTATCTGCAAATTTTGTAGCATATATATTATTGTTTTTTTTTAATATTCTTGGTAAAACATATTAGCTAATTTGGGTGGTAATTTCTTTAGAACTAGCCTATTTTTGAGACAACATCATAGGATGTTTTTGTCAAGATTTCTTATAGTGAAATTGATAAAATGAAAAAAGAGAAAATGGGTCTTTTGTTTGCACTTAACACAAAATATTGACAGACCTTATATCATTCTAGATGATGACATTGGGAAATTTCACACTGCACAAACAGGTTCAAATGGTGTTGTGTATGCATTTGCAATGAAAAGAATTCCTTGCACTTGTTAGAGAAGAAAACTAGTCAACAGATTTGTAAAAAAAAAATAAGTGTTATATGAAACATACATTGGTTACGGAGTATGTACGTACCTAGATCTGTCTGTCACTTATTTTTTTGAGATCTTGTTGTATCATAGTATTAAAATGTGTAATGAATGTGTTCTTTGTTGCACATAATGTTTTTTCCTTGATATAATTTCTTTTTGTTATGTTTTTGAGGAGCATAGTTGTCATATCTCCAGTTTGCAACCTTTGTTCCATTTCATTGTATATAGATGCAAAGTTTTCAAATAGTTGTAGTTGTAGTATAAAGCATGCCCCCCAAAAAAAATGTAATTGTTCAAATTTCATGTATACAATAAGATGAAATGAATAAGAATGATGGATGAGTGGTCCAAGGTTGATCATGTTACCGATGCCTTGTCATCTTCAGAGCTTCCATCTTTAATTTGCAATGTATATTTCATTTCAACATTTTGAGTTTTTGTTACAAGTGTTTCAAATGTTGCAATTGGGAATGTTTATATGCTTTCTCCCAACTATTTTATTGTTTCATTGGGAAAAAAAATATTATAAATAAATTGTGTAAATGTTTTCTACAATTCTCATGTTGTCTAACAACAAAATGCGGTCACAATCGCCATAGTCATAGTTTTTTTTTGGTGTAATATAGAAAGGTGTGATTTTAATTCATTTTACTGGAAAGATCTTTTTACTGTGTTTTCTGATGAGGTCACTTGGAACAACCATTGTCACTTCCATCAATCCTTATTGGTCAATCAAATCTGCACGCGGTATTTGACGAATTTTTGTTACTTTTTCCAGAAATGTGGTGTAGACTACCATGACATCACCATGAAACAATTTCAATATTCGCTAATGTTAAATTCTTCAATTGACATATGAATGGTTGGGAATGCATCGTGTTGTGCACAGACTATGAAAATTAGTGTCAATTACAATGAGACAATGTTCATGTGTATATGGCAGATGTGGTAGATGCACATAAGCAATGTGCATAGATTGATTTTCCTTCTTGCATCTTTTTGCAGTTGTTTTTCTTGTTTTTATGTTGCATTGATTTGTTGTTCAAATATGCAAGATTTTTTGTTGCAATGCAAGTGGAAAAGAGCATGAAAAATGAAATTAGTAATAATGAATACATGGTAACTAGTCTATAGATAAAACGTAGGGAACAAAAGGTGGGTATATATGGTATTTATAAATACTTGCCTTTTTTGTTTTTGTTTTGTAGAAGAAAGGAAGTTGCATTATAATATTTCTTAAAAATATGGATGCAATGGATGCTTGTAAAAGAACATTAGTAAATGGTTAAGGTTCAATGGAAAAAAAAAAGGGAAAAATGGCCTAGTTGCAAATATGGAAAAATGTTCAAAATGTTTTATGGTTCATTTTCATATATATGGTCCATTATGAAACAAATTGTGTCATGGTATGAACAGTATGTATCCAACTTGTAGATCTTGTAGCTATGTTTTATGTTAGACCAAACATGATCAATGAATGATGTGTGCAAATACGAATTTGTATCTAGAAGGAAACAAAGGTTGTGGCTATGCATATAGTATGTTAGTTTATTTTTTTTATTGCTGCTTTGGCACATGTTAACATTTAAATATCCTACAATGAGCATTGGTTCACCAATAGATATATTATAAAATGTTTTTTTCAATAATAATTAGTATATTGAGCAATGTAGCATAGGGTGTTGCATAGGCATTGACAATTTTGATGTGCATTCTAAGTAGAATGATTTTTGCTATCAACGCTTATACATTGTCTTCTTCAAACTGCATATGTTCAAGGATTGTTATGTTTTATTTGAATCATTTGAGAAATCTATATATTCTATGGTTAGATATGCAAGTGAATGTTTTGAACTTTTGATGCAGTGTATCTTGTTTTAAATGTATATCTTGTAAACAAAAAATTCTAGCGTCCATCAAATCATATTCATTGAGTACATTGCTCATACAGGTTTCTAGGTTATGAGTGTTTAAAGACTAAACAGATGTGCATGGATGTGTGTGAAAAGACTGATACTTGTAATCCAGTTCCCATTTTACATTTGTCATAGACGATTCATTCCAAATTCAAATTTTGAGTAACTTTGAAGTTTTGTTTCTGTAAAGATTTTAACAGGAACAAGGATTGCATGTTCCTAACACGAGACAAAGATGTGTAGACTATTCCATGAGTTTGTATTCTAGTAGGATCAAATGCAAGGTTGTATAGTATGAGGCATTGTGACCTATTTATTGTGTGCATGTGGTAATTAACTAGGTAATTTTTTTTATATTTTGATATAACATGTCTATGTTGATGGTGCTACTAGTTTTTCTATTCAAAATATGGGGATCCAATCTTCAAAAATTCCTTCACTATATAAGCTAGCAATTTTATTGCTTGGTGATGTCCTATGTTTGTATCGAGAAACTTGATCCATATGACATCAATATCATTTGTCTTTGTATAGGATTTAATGATTCCATCTGCTCCATTAACAAGGCCATCTTGTGAATTGTAATTTCCAACATAGATTTCATCTAACATATTAATTTCATGAATATTTCTGAAGCCAATGTTTTTGTATGTAAATCTGAAGGAAAATAGTCATGGTTTTCTTCTTCTTGTTTGATTTCATTGATGACAATTTCGTCATCGAGAACAATTTCTAACATTTTCTTATTGTGCAAACCAACATCTTTATTTTTATAAAAGAGATAGGGGAAATAAGGGTGAATAGGTGCAGGTCTAACACAATATTTGTTCAAATATATCAAATTCCCTTATGTTTGAGTGTTTTTTTCATTATATTAAATATTGAGATGAATTTCTCATCTATTTTAAGCATTGTAATAAGAAATTTGTAGCATTTTACATTTTCTTTCCAAAATTCATATGTGATTGGTTGTTTGTTCAAAATAGGATGATCAAATATTAGGGAATATTTTATAGGTTGTGCTTGATAGAGGTCACCACAAAATATAATTTCAACATTTCCAAGGCATTTTTCTAGACATGTTTAATGTTTCTCATTTGATCATCAATGCAAAACAAGAAATGGATTCCTTGAAAGAAAACTTCATCAATGAAAACTATTCTCATCTTCATAAAGTTTTCTGAGTTCATATAGTGTTTCATTGTTAAGTGGTGTAGGGGTGGACTTGTTAAAAGGCATGAGAAGTATAGAATGGAAAATTGTTCCGCCTGCATGATATGCAGATTTTCCTGTGTATGCTAGTATCAATCCCTTTGGTTTCAAAGGATCAATTGAATAGTGTGAATCATAAAGTCGTATGAGAATTTGGAACGTTTCTTTTTTTTTAATGTTTTCTCAGTTTTAGCTCCTCCAGTTAGAAATAGATACAATGGTTTGTCCATGTTCATATGTTTTTTCATTGCAATGTCTTTGATAATTTCTTGTTGCTGCCTATTGATCATTCTTCTTATCTTGAGAAATTTTGCATTCTCAAGTAGAAATGGATGTTGATACAAATAGAATCCAATATTCAATTGTATATTTCTTTCATGGTGATGGGAATTGTTCTATATTATGTTCTAGATTTTGTGAATTGCATCCTCTACATTTCCCCATAGTGGGTTGATGTTAAATGTGAATTTAGGTTCATTTATTTTTATTTTATTTAAATGTAATATAGAAGTGACTTACCATGATACCGAGTTTTGTTTCAAAGAATTCTCAACTTTTTGCAAATGGGACATATATCAAAAGATTTTCCCTGCAATAGTTTTCATAGTCAATGTGCTTCTTGTATTCGATGAATCATATTACCTTTGGTTTCTTTCTTTTTGTATTGGGTGTGCCATTTTTTTGAGATTCAATAAGATGATGATCCTAGTGAAAATTAAGCACCTACACTAGGTGGGGCCCGCGGCCTATTTTTAGGTGTATGTATATTTTTAGAATGTTGAGCAAAGTCTATTTACAGCGGGAGTCTATTTATAGATGGTTGAGAAAATTATATTTATAGATGAGTTTCTATTTTTAGATGCACGGGCGAACTCTATTTATAGATCGCATGTCTAAAAATAGAATGCATGTCGATTATTATTATCTCTTAATAATAATTAGACAATAAATAATAATCTATGCTCTTGAAGCACTTGATTTCAGTTAACTGATGTGGCAAACTAGTTGACTAGAGGAATTACGAGTTCTAAGGTTGGTTGGTGGGACATGCAAGTGGACTTAGTTGTAACTGAGTGATTCGAAGTTGTAACAGAGTTGGATGTGTAGTTATGTGAGTTGTAAAGTAGTTTAACTCAGTTAAGTGAGTTAAACTCAGTTGTGCTAGTTGTAACTAGTTGTAACTAAGTGAGATATCAGTGAATTAAATATTAAATTAATTCACATGGAGTGATCTCACATGAAACTTAATATTTACTACTTTTAACTACATGCATGTCAGATCCAGTGGCGACCCAATTGAGAGATAGGTGAAAGGGACAGTTTGATTTTATGTTGTGACATTAGTGGGTGCACTCATGCAACCACACACACATTGGAGATTCCAATTACAATTGCGCAGTCAAGGCAAGGCAAGATCAAATTCATTCAGGGATTGTGATCAGCAGGGATTGCGCAGTGGAGGCAGGCTGTCACGAGGCAGTAAATTGGCACAAGTATTTGCCAATTTTTGTATGACAGTGTGAGACAATTATATATTATAATGAGAGCTCTTGGATTAGATTTTTGTATGAGATTGTTTCATGATCCATGATATATACATAATATATGATAGTGGGGTTTTTATATTTATGCTTTCCTGGTAAAATCATCTGTGTTATGTGTGATTGATCTTTCTTCATGTGTTTGTAATTGGCGATTAAATTTCCACAAGAATTTAAGTAGAATGATTATGTATTTAACAATGGCATATAATTGTTAGATCAGGAGAATCCAGGCAATACATAATTGTATTAAAAATTCTACATGGTATCAAAGCAAAGAAGATTACAATATTGAAGCAGTAGCTAAGTTTGTTGGTGGAAACAATTCAAATTTGCTGCAAGAATTTCTTGGTGCGACAGTTGAGTAAACATTGAAATGGCTTTCAATGCTCTGCGACTAGAGTATGCACTCGAGGGAAAATCCATAGAAGGATAAGATGGGGGTAGTGCTTGAAGATAATGGCTTGAAGGAATTATTCGACAGTGATGTTCCTAAGCCCACTTCGACAGAAGTTGCATTACTTGACGCCTGGAAAAAGAAAGTAGCAAAGACGAGAATGATTATGTTGGAAGGTGTGCAATACCATATTGCCTCAAGCCTTCATGGTAAATACACTCCATTTGCGATTTGGAAGGCTTTGACAGATCTTTTCCAAAGCAATAGTGACCATAGGAAATTGCCGCTGAAGGATAAACTCAGAAATATCAAGATGGGGAAGGGCGACAATATTCCTAAGTATCTCACAAACTTTGTCCAATGTCGGGATGAACTGGGGAGTGTGGGAATTGCAGTTGTTGATGATGATTTGGTGATTTTGGCTCTCTTGCGACTTCCTAAGAGTTGGCACAGTTATCAAGACTCTGTCAACAGACGGGAAAAACTATCGAATTGGGAACGACTATGGTCGGATCTAGTGTAGGAGGAGTTCAGGAGGAACACCAAAGATGGCTCTTCATTAAAGCATGATGATGAAGAGGATTTTTATTTGGTTTCCAAGGCAAGGAAAGGGAAGGGGAAGAAATTCCACTCAAAATACGAGGCTAAAGGCAAGAAGCTGGATTTGTCCAAGGTGAAGTGTTTTCACTGTCACGAACATGGGCATCTCGCCACTAAATTCCCACAGAAAAAGAAGAACCAGAAGGCTGCTGGAGTTGCAGCTGGTGAGGCCCTTGCCTCGCAATTTGAACTTGATTTCTCTTTGATCGCATGCTCAGTTTCAAGCGCAATGGGATTTGTGTGGTATCTTGATAGTGGTGCTTCCTTCCACGTGACGGGAGATAAGGAGCTTTTTAGTGAATTGGAGGATAAATATCTCCAAATTCATATAGAGATGGGTAACGATGGACGATATATTGTGACTATAATTGGTACCATTACCTTTGAGAGTGAGTTAGGTAAACCATTTCTATTAAAATATGTTATGCATGTTCCAGGTCTGAAGAAAAACTTGGTCTCAGTCGCAATGTTGGAGGACAGAGGTTATGATGTTGTTTTCAGCAATGGAAAATATTCCTTGCAACATAAAACAACGGGTCAAACCAAGAGGAAATGGATTCGAGTTAAGAATATCTACAAGCTGGAGGTAGATGGTTGCACTGCAATGGTGGGTAAAGAAGAAGAACTAGTGATCCGAGATGAGGACGAATTATGGCAGAAGCGATTCGGCCATCTTCACGATGGCGCCCTCAAAATTTTGCAGCATATTTATACTGGAATTCTCAAGGGTACACTTGCACAGTTAGATCAGTGCAAGGGATGTACTATGGAAAAGTTTGTAAAGACCACCTTTCATGAAAAGGAGAATCGTGCTTCGGTGATCCTGGACAAAGTTCACACAGACATATGTGGACCATTCTCGGTTTCTTCAACAACAAAACATAGGTATTATGTTATTTTAGTTGATGAATTTTATCGTAGATTGTGGATCTTCTTCATGCAGAAGAAGGATCAAACATTCTCAAAGTTCTGTGAGTTTAAGGCATTGGTTGAGAAAGAGTCGGGGAAGCAAGTGAAGGCTCTATGGAGCGATAATGGTGGAGAATACATCTCAAACAAATTCAAAGACTTCTATAGAAAAAAAGGAATTCGAAGAGAACTCATAGCGCCTTATAACCCATAGAAAAATGGGGTCGTGGAGAGGAAAAACAGAATGATCGTGGGTGTTGCACAAGCGATGTTGCATGATCAGGGCCTACCAATGCACTTGTGAGCGAAAGCATGCAACACTGTGATTTATGTGCAAAACCATTGTCCTCATAGATTACTTGTCATGAGTACACCTGAAGAAGCTTTTATTGGTAAGAAACCTGATGTTTCTCACTTTAATATTTTTGGCTCATCTATTTATGTGCATGTGACCAAGAATTCCAGGAAGAAGCTGGACCCGACTACTGAATTGGGATATTTGTGGGGTACACAGAAACACCTTGTTATCACCAAAATTGGACCCTGATAGGCTACTGATCAGACTACCTCAGTGTAACTATTTCAAACCAATATTTTAGCTGAGGCTTAGCCTCCTCAGCCTAAGAGGGCTCTCTCAAGGGTTAATGATTTTGTATAAAGATAGATGGCTAACTCTATGGTTTGTAGTTTTGTATGTTTGCAGGTTGACAGATGAATACAAGCTACCATTGGGCTATGGAGTCAGTGATAGGGATAAGATAACAAAATAGCTCTTCTTATAAAACTGAGGCTTGTATATACTTTAATGAAAGGATGACACATTTAGGAAAGTCTCAATATCTTGAGGTTCAAAGGAAATCAGAGCATGTGTGCATGAATTCTGAGTCATGATACATCAAGGTATCGAAAGGAGAGTATTTAACAGATATTTATCCAATCTTAACACTTAAAGGAAGTCAGAGCATGAATGACCATGAATTCTGAGTAGTAAGCATCAAACATTGAATAAAACCATCCACAGATAGGACATAAGAACTCAATTCACCATAAATTAACACATAAAGGAAGTCAGAGCATGTTCCCATGAATTATGAGTAATAAGCATCAAAACTATGGAAGTAAAACACATGATAGAAGATAAAGCTCACTCAAGTACACTTAGAATCTCAGCTTCAAAAAAGTTAAACTGCTTCTGCATATATCATCTCCTCCAAAGTATCTACAAAAGTAGCCAGTTCTGATAACATTTTCCAACCCTATGCAATTCGATTTCTTTGCTCTTATAGAGTGATCATTACATCCCTGGATTCCTTCCAAACATTTGAGAAGAAATTCGAATTTGACACCTATCAACTTCTAAACAAACTTCATTTACAAACTGACAGTTAAATTGTCTGTCTTACAGTCCTAATACAACTAGGACTAAAACACTATTTATTATATCTTAAAAACCTTCAACAACCTTATCTAATCATTAAAAACTATTCTTGACAGCTATTTCTTCTAGACTTCGACCATGATGTTGTTTATCTCCTTGCTGTTAGACCCCATCAACCTGCTTCTTATCCATTCCTATAAAATAGGAGCATGTTCTATGTATAATAGCTGAATGCCTCATTTCTGTCCATTCAAACCAACTGCTGAAGAAATGGTGCTCAAAACATGTGGAAAATGTCTTATAACCTTCATTTTAATTCGACCTTCCAGCTGTGCAAATCTCGAACCTCCAAAATGGTGCAAAAGATGTCAATACTGTTGCGCTACAAAACTGTTGAGTCTGTTGTTTTCGTAGCGCAGACTTTTCCTTTTAAAATAATGCTTCAAACCTCCATTTTTATGTGCCAAACCTCCTGGATCTTCATTGATATTATACATATACCTCCCACCAGCATCAAAGCTCAAAACCAAACCCTTTTCACCTTTGAAAATTGCAAAAATTCTTCAAACTGCATCCTACAGCAGTTTTGTAGCGCGCTATGAAACTGTTGTGTGTCACCTTTAGCAGTTTCAAAGCGCGTTACGAAACTGCTGAGTCTTCACTTTTCACAGCTTCCTTCCAAAATTTTAGTTTTCAACCCTTTAATACTATATTTATATGTGTATATCAGCTTTCATAAACCATAAACATAAACTTTAAACAACTCCAAAAATGAGATATTACCACATAACCTCAAAAATTTGTTAAAGGATGACACTTAAAACCCTGTTTCTGTCTTCAGAAAATTAGCAAATTAGCAATCAGAGCTTCCTGTTGAATGAACTGGCTTGCTTGGTAAATGAGTTCAGCCCCGCTTAATAACAATTCTGCCTCACTTGATAACAATTCTGCTTCCTCCAGCAACGAATTTAAAACTCATTTGATAGCAAGTTTTGAAAATACTAATATAACCTGAATTTGAATGAGCAGCCTCGCTTGAATTTGTTTCAGTAAACTCAGGTCTTTCACCACGAATTTCTTCTTCAAAACATAAGCATGCATGCACTATTGTCTTGAATGAGACAAATGAAGTTGAAAACGGCCATCTGTTTTCAAATTTGAAAGAAACAATGACAACTGACCCCTAATCGATGACAAATGAACCCTAATAATTACAATGAACGGTTGCATACGTGAAGGAGAACTCATGGATGACACCTAATGATGAGGAATTTAATTGTATTTGATAGATGTGACAGCTCAAATGCAAAACTGAGAATCCCCGATTTCATAGCGCATGATTTGCAAATTCGATTTTTTGTGCTACGAAATAACCAACGTTTTCGTAGCTCAAAATCAACTTTTTACACTGAGCGTGCTACGAAAACATGGTTTCGTGGCTTATTCATCAAATTTTCGAAAAAACAATTTAAAAATTGGTTTCAAAACGTGGCATAAGATCTTTGAAGAATGAAACAAGGTTAATGAACATTGTTTGGTGATGGCATGAGACTTTTAACCCATGATCTAGACCTTTAAAAATATAAAAATGACTCTAACCCTATCTAGCACTATGACTTAGGAACAAGTGTAACTAACTAAGTTTTAGAAAATTTTTATAGTGATAACACACCCCATAATTATCGTGTATTTTCCAAACAGTCGAATGACTGTGGTGCAACGTGATATAAAATTCAATGAGGAGAAATCCATGAAGTTGTCGCTTGAGAGGGAGCTAGACTTGCATGCAGAGGAGGAACTTTTGGTTCCCAAATATGAGTCTCTAGATGTGGACTAGCCACAAGAGGAGGTTCATGGAGTGGAGGAGTCCACTCACACAGAGCCAAACATCAAAACTAGTAGAAGGCGTACCATAGATGCTGAGAGGCTAAAGCTTGATGCGGCACATAATGTAGGAGTCCCTACTTCACAGCACAGATAGAGACAATCTCCTGACCAATTCACTAGATACCTGGATCTCATGAGAAAATGTATTGTGACTGAGCCATCTTCCTTTTAGGAAGTAGTGCAGGAGCCCACATGGGTAGATGCAATGGTGGAGGAGTATGACTCCATTGTCAGAAACAGTGCTTGGGAAATTGTTCCAAGGGTGGTTGATAAATTAGTGGTAGGTTCAAGATGGATCTACAAGGTAAAGCAAGCTGCTGATAGGAGTGTTGAGAAATACAAGGCCAGATTTGTGGCCCGGGGCTTCTTACAGATCGAGGGGATTTATTATGAAGAAACCTTTGCACCTGTCACATGGTATTCTTCCATAAGGACCATCCTTGCTCTCCCAACATAGATGGGTTGGCGCATTCATCAGATGGATGTGAAAACTACGTTCCTTAATGGGATCATTGAGGAAGAAGTGTACATTGAGAAACCTGAAGGATATGAGATCTTCAGCAGTGAGTTGCATGTGTGTATACTCAAAAGAGCGTTGTATGGGCTAAAGAAAGCACCCTGTGCTTGGTATACTCAGATCGACAAATATTTCACCGAACTTGGCTTCACCAAGGGTGAAGCAGATGCAAACCTATACCAAATTGTGGTGGAGGGTAAGCTTTTAATCATTGTTCTTTATGTTCATGATTTAATATTGACTGGTGATGAGAAAATGATACACTCATGCAAGGAGGACCTTGCAAATGAGTTTGAGATGAAGGATATGGGCCTCCTTCATTATTTACTTGGATTGGAAATATGACAGTGAGATGGTGAAATTTTTGTGTCACAAGGAAAGTATGCAAGGGAGATATTGGGTAAGTTTCACATGGAGGGCTGCAAACCCATGGATACTCCTCTTCCATGAAATTGGAGGAAATAGTATGCTACATCTGGAGAGGTAGTGGATGCTACTGTCTATCGACAGTTAGTGGGTTCGCTAATGTATTTATTAAATACAAGACCGGACATGTGCTATGTGGTGAACCAGCTTATTCAAGCGATGGTTAAGCCTACCAAGCTCTTTTGGAAGGTGGGCAAGCATGTCATAAGATATCTCAGGGGCACATCTGAGTATAGCTTATGGTACAGACAGACAGATGAGGTGAAGTTTCATGGCTTCACGGATGCATATTGGGCGGGTAGCCCAACGGATAGAAAGAGCACATCAGGAGGGGTCTTCAGTATTAGATCTATAGTTGTTTCTTGGTACAGTAGGAAACTGATATCCATGGCACTTAGTTCAGCGGAAGCGGAATACATGGTAGCAAGTCAAGCTGCATGTGAGGCTATCTAGATGAGAAATATCTTGGTTGGTTTTTTTTATTCTCATTTAGATCCTACAGTGATTCATTGTGATTAATTAAACTCTCAATTAATCCTATGTTTCATGATAGATCTAAGAATATAGATATCTGGTATCATCATATCATAGATTATGTGCAGTGGAAGATCATGTTGCTTCAATACACTCCTATGGAAGATCATAATGCAGATATTCTGACGAAGGTGCTCACCAAGAGAAAATTTGAATACCATAAAGGTAGGATCGGGGTGAAGGATAATCCCTTTCTTGTTGAGAGGGAGTGTTGAGATTCAACAAAATGATTATCCTAGTGAAAATTAAGCACCTACACTAGGTGGGGCTCGCAGGCTATTTTTAGGTGTATGTCTATTTTTAGAATGTTGAGAAAAGTCTATTTATAGCAGGATTCTATTTATAGATGGTTGAGAAAATTCTATTTATAGATGAGTTTCTATTTTTAGATGCATGGGCGACGTCTATTTATAGATTTCATGTCTAAAAATAGAATGCATGTTGATTATTGTTATCTCTTAATAATAATTAGACAATAAATAGTAATCTATTCTCTTGAAGCACTTGATTTCAATTAATTGATGTGGAAAACCAGTTGACTGAAGGAATTACGAGTTCTAAGGTTGGTTGGTGGGACATGCAAGTGGACTTAGTTGTGACTGAGTGATTCGAAGTTGTAACAGAGTTGGATGTGTAGTTATGTGAGTTGTAAAGTAGTTTAACTCAATTAAGTGAGTTAAACTCAGTTGTGCTAGTTGTAACTAGTTGTAACTAAAGATACACTAGTGAGAAATCAGTGAATTAAATATTAAATTAATTCACATGGAGTGATCTCACATGCAACTAAAGATTTACTACTGTTAACTACATGTGTGTCAGATCCAGTGGAGACCCAGTTGAGAGATAGGTGAAAGGGATAGTTTGACTATCTGTTGTGACATTAGTGGGTGCACTCATGAAACCACATACACATTGGAGATGCCAATGAGGATTGTGCAGTCAAGGCAAGGCAAGATCAAATTAATTTAGGGATTGTTATCAGCAGGGATTGCGCAATGGAGGCAGGTTATCACGAGGCAGTAAATTGGCGCATTTATTTGCCAATTTTTGTATGGCAGTGTGAGACAATTGTATATTGTACTGAGAGCTCTTGGATTATAGTTTTGTATGAGATTTTTTCATGATCCATAATATATACATAATATATGATAGTGGGGTTTTTAGCTTTATGCTTTCCTGGTAAAAACATCTATGTTATGTGTGATTGATCTTTCTTCATGTGTTTGCAATTGGCAATTAAATTTCTGCAAGAATTTAAGTAGAAGGATTATGTATTTAACTATGGCATATAATTGTTAGATCAAGAGAATCCAGGCAATACATAATTGTATTAAAATTTCTACACATTTTTGTTGTAACTTGATGCAAATTCAACAAGACACATATGTTTTATAGCATCAAGTCTAGCAATGTGATAATCAATAATGGAATTACACATGACATTTTCGTAATTTTAATCTTCATTTCTTATCATGAACGATGTTTTGATGATAAATGTACGTTTATCCATTGGTCTTTTGTTTATAAATATGAATTTCCGTGAACTATGATTCAATGGTAGAGAAAGTGATATATGCATTACAGATCAATCAAATCATTTCCAAATGAATCTATCATTTCAATAGCATTTTCTTTTCTCTCTTCATGTTCTCTTCTTATTATTTTAAATGAATTTCTCATTGATTTGTCATTTTTTTTCATGTAAGATGTGCAATACGATGCAACTACATATATATTAAGTATACATTGGGCATCAGTATTTTCATTCCACAACTTTGGCATGTTATTTGAAAAGATATTGTTCCAAATGTGAGATGGTTTTTATTCCAATAAAATCACCGGTTGTTTCAATGTAATTGTTATTGTTACGATGTAATCATATTCAGTTAAATGTACATCAGCCAAAAAATCGTCAAAAGTATAGTTTCTATCATATTTTTTTGGTTTCCATGATATCATATAATATTTTTCTTTTTTGTTCATTTTTTTATCCACCAAGGCAATTGGTTCAATAAATTTTGTGCTTCTCATGGGAAGCATTGGAAAAATGTATCTACAATGAGAGTTTTTTTCTATTTTTACAACTTTGCATATGATGGTGTTGATGTATTTTTTACAAGATCTTGATCAAGGTGATTTGTGTTACAATTCAAAAAATTGTCAACAAATTTTTCAATGTCAATTTTACTATTGACTCCATATATTGGTGCATTTTCTACCCATAGCAACCCATGCTCATGTTCACTTCCTCTATTTTGGAACTTAGTTACAAAGCAATAATCCACTATGTTTCCAAATAATTTTTTATCATGAGATATCTTTTTCTTTGACACATTAATTATATGCATGTAATAACGACTACATGTTACTACATTTTTCCTTATCAGATATTCAATATTGCAGTCTTCTATTTTTTCTATATGTTTTTTTTCCTTCTTTTTTCATGTAATCTAGTCAACGTGTTGACCAATGAAGCCCACTGACGTTCAACACTTGAAAAAAAAAATTGGTGGTCCTTGTTTACATATCATGGAAAATGTATTTTTCTTCATTTGTTGCAAGAAATTAGGATAAATTCTTATGTGTTTCAAATCCATGTAACCAATTTCCCTTCAAAGAATCTCGTCCAAGTTGGGTTTGTATTTAACATATTTGGCTCATAACTTTCTTCCTTTTAGTTTTCTTTTTTTGATTCTTATTGAAATAAGTGAAAGGAATTTTTCAATTATTATTTTCAATGTTTTGAAAAACAGATTAGTTGTGTGGTAAGAGAAATTTCCACTATAATTCATTAGCTCTCATTGCACAATTTTTTGGTAGCAGAATATTTCTACAATGTCGTTATTACGTGGATCTCAAAAGAAAAGGGATGTAAAATTCATCTCATATGCATGCTTGTCTCTAAAAATTCCAAGGGGTCCTTGTCTTTCAGCTGGAGCAACCTCGATCAGCTTTTCCTGCAAATCATAAATGCATTGGGACCCTATGTATCCATGCACCAACATTTCAGTTGGTGTTTCATTTTCCAAGTCACTAATTGTTTCAATTTTTTTCTTCGATGTCAATATTTTCAGTTGGAGCATTTAAAGCAGGTGATTGTAGAATGTATTCCAATATCTATTTATTGTTATGTTTTCAACTTTATAAAGGTGTCAAGAACATATTTCTCTTAATTTGTTCATTAAATTGTGCACACATACTTTTCCTAGTTTAAATGAATTTTTATATTCCAATCATATTTTTACTGAAACAACAATTGTTGGTGTGCCTCTTCTATAGATTAAGGAAATGCATTTTTGACAGCATCTATTTGGACAAAAACATTGATAATCAAGATTGTTAAGCCCATTTGTGATTGTTTATAGCTCCACTGTCTTATTTTTGTAAATGCAATTCTCAACGTAACAAGACGCTCTTCACGTTATAAGAGTGTGGTTGCAATCTGCAATGGTTTGTTCCATCTAATCCTACCAGGAACAACAATTTATGGAAAATTTCCAGTTTGAAGTGATCTATTGCAAGCTTTTCATATTACTATTAAAAAAATATTTTAATGACTATCAGATAAATATACATATATTTTTTCCAGATCCTATCCAATGTTTACCATATTTTTTTGAAACTACAACTATTTACATATTTGACACTTCTTTTCAGGCGTGTCTTCTATCTTGGCTAGGTAAATTATCAAGGGATATTTCTTGGACAAGTAACAATGTTTACTTTACAGTTCATCTTTGCATGATTGTTTATGGTTTTTTGTTTCTAAACACATAGTTGTTTTAATCTATGGACATTGATCTTATTGTTTTTTTGTGTTTTCATTGGCATCATGGTACATTGAAATGTGTCTTGATGCCTATGTTCATTTTTTGGCATGGGTCCATGTTCCATGTGAAAGGAGGTTGTTCCTATTGATAGTATTTGAAAACTTACATTGTATCTATTTCTATATTCATCTAATGGAAAAGGTGCACAATGAGTATGTAGTGTATCTGTTCAAAATGACACTAAGTTGTATGTTTGGATTGAACAACTACTGTATTGGAATAATAGACAATGCTTCTAGCTAGAAAGAACCACTCTTGGATGTTCATAATGAATATTATTGCTTCCCATTGCAAAAAAAAAAATGGCCCGTCTTCAACTCCACCTTTTTCATATGGCATCTCCATATTAATAAGGTATGATTGCCAATTTGCAACTCTTTATGAATTTTGATGACATCATGTGATAGATATTTTTGTAAGCAATGCAATGCATCCTGTGCATTGCACATTATTTAATTTCAAAATGATTGGACAATGTACAGTCTCAAGGACCCTGTATCAAAGTGCTATCAAATGACAAAGTGAAAAGAACATGATATCTCCACAAAGGGATATAGTATTTGTCACGTTGTGCGATTCATGGGCTTGAATTTTTTCATTCATTGTTTTTCAATATATTTATTTATCTTTGGAAGAAGGAGAAAAGCATTCACTGCATGTTACAATGCTTTGGCCTGTATCCTTGTACAACAATGGCTCATAGTGACAGTTAACAATATTATCATCATGGAACAATATATGCAATGGGTTTGTTTTTTTTCTTGATTTGAAGAGAAAATATCATTTTTTTGTGCTTGACCAAATACATATTGGTAATTTGAACCATTTGCACAGCCACCGTATGAAAAATGTATCTCCCCATAGTCGGTGTTCATTTTCAATAGGAACATTTGAAGCGGGGAGATGTATCCTCCGCAAATATGTTTCAACATCATGAATTTCATGAAGCTGATATATGAAATCAGGTGTTAGGTAATAATTAAATTATTCTATTGATTCTATCTGGCCTTGTTCAAGGAATATCAAGAAGTGGTCAATTGTGCCATTCCACAATTCATTCGATGTATAGTGGAAATGAAAATGTGCTTCAATTGCATTGAAAATAAAATCGTTTGGGGTGTATGAAAATGCTTGAAATCTGAAAAGATTATTTGTGTTCAAGACATCATCAATAGTTGCATGGTTGTTGCATTTCTTTTTCGATTGCCAACTATCAACATCAATTATTTCAGGAATCTCACCAATGAATGGACTAAGCGTGTTAGAAATTCTCTAGTTTTTGTTCCCCTTTAGGTTAAAGATATTAGTTATTATGTGCAATTTTTTATAGATTCTAAAGGAAGATGCAATTCCTAGGAAATTTAAGTTTTTTTATGGCATGAATTTCTTATTTTTCCCTAGTTGTCTAGCACTGCTCTATGTCATGCATGAGACCAACTCTAAAGTTTTTTAAAAGCAATTTAGAGTAAATATTCATATTACTTAATGTTTACAATGTTTTTAAATGGAACTGCAACACCCAAATGAAAAAAAATGTGGAAAATATTCATATTCATAAGCATTAGTGAAGACAACGTGCAACAACATTTGGGAAAAAATTATTGAAACAATATTGGAATAAAGTTAGACAAATTTACATACCTATTTTTTATGTAGGCTAAAAGAAAGTGCTAGTCAATCTACACAAATTAAATTGACCCAGTACAAGCTTTTGTCCACATATTTGAGCCGCTTTTCTAGCAAGGATGCATTACAAACCTAGCAAATGTAATGTATTTTTCTATTTGCATGTCAACAGTTAAAATAATAGTTTCATTCTTAACATCTCACACCATATGTATAAATTGAAATAATGCTTATTATAAGAATTAAACATAATTCGTTTCCATATATATATTTCAATAGTGTCCATAAAAACCATGGAAAATTGTTTATATGAAATTATATAACTCTTTATCACTTTATCTATAAGGGGATGCACCAACAAGTAACTAAAATGTGGAAAATTGAACAATGTTAGGAAAACAAAAGAAAACTAAATTAAAGCACAATTCTTTAAAGGGGAAACTAACCAACTTGAATAGAGCCAATTAAAAAATGGAAACGACGTTCGCATAAAACAATCAAAGCGAAAAAGCCTCTTTAAAATGTTAAATTCACACATGTTTTTTAAATGGATTTTTCCAATAGCGAAAAGCAAACTCATGAGATTTTGCACAGCATAGAGCAAACCATAAGCACATAGTAGGGGTTAAAAATGAGGGAAAAATCAGACTAACAATCCGGCACACCATCAACTTTAAAAGCAAAGTAGACAACCAATGAATCTGTTGCACTTTGAAAAAATAGAAACTAAGGCGGTCACATACCTTATTGACAAATTTCTTTTGTAGCAAATTTCCCAAAGCTCCTATTATTTGAAATACCTTTCTGCCAACTCCTTTAGGTGTTATCAACTCATGAAAACTATTGGGAAAGTTGAAATGCTATCCAAATTATTCTCCGCAAAATAAAATATAACAATGATAAACGTTTAGAAACTTATCATTCGATTTGTTTGAAAATGGAATGAAATATTTTAGTTGTTAAACCTCTAAGTAATTTCATTGAATGCATAGGCTTGCATAAAATTTAGTGAATATTGCAGTACAATCCAAATCTCAAAATATTTGATATTTTTTCATTATTATTACTGTGAATATATTATTTTGAAATTTTGTGTCTAGTACTGAATAATATTCATAACAATAAATTCATAAAAATATAAAATAAATGGAAATATGTTAAACTTACAATGTTTTCCTTACACAATTTGCAGTCAGGAATGGACAGTGAAACAACTTAGTGAATAGAGAAAAGTATTGATTCCAACTTCCTTTGGAAAATTGTACCTGGGCCATTATGTTTGTTATCCAAATATTTTTTCCTTGAGCTTGCACATTGATGCCTATGTTTCGATTGATTTGGCTCAAATATTTATGTTTTCATTACATATAAACCCTAAAAAAAAATTGGAAATATTAAATCAAGAGTATAAGAGAGGTGATGTTATATTAAATTTCATTTGTAATTTGCAAAAACAATTAATAATGCCTTAAACGAGAAGGTGGAATGTGTAATTAATACAAAGCAAGCCAAATCACAATTGTGAATCTTACAATGGAATTTATACTAATTTGATTTACATGCTACCTCGCTCGACACCATCTTAATTTCAATTTTTATCTAGATCATTCTTAATTAATATGTGTAAAATTATTCTTGCCTATATTTAGACCTTTAAGTGGGAAAAAAAGGGGCTAAATATAACAAATTAAAACATTTTATTTATTGCAATCAATAGGTTACATTAGCGACAAATTTTCAACCGGTTTCTCAGCTCATGAGGGTCACAATGTTATGTTACAAAATGCAACAACACATTAGCAAAATTGTCAAAAAATTTATCTCTTATATTTTAAGCTCTAACTTTACATGAAGGCTTATGTATATAGCCTAGTGTGGAATGTACTCTCTTGACTATGACATGAGTTAAGCTGAGGAATTGATTTGCATTACATTGTTGTTGAAATTTTTCTAGTTGGTAACCTTACCCAGCATATTGCATTGGCATTGACTTGGTGCACTATTGTATCACCTAAACTGAACGCTCTTAAGGAGCCACCAAGTACTTAGTAGGAGGTTTTTAAAATATTACCTGCACATACATGCTTGAAATTCCCTTTCCCTAATGCAAAAATGTTTACAGGAAAAAAACATATCCAATGCATGCATGTCCATGGCATTCACGTCTGTATTTGAACCTTGTAAATATATTCCCCATACCCTTGTTGAATGTTAATCTTTGAGTGTCCTTCCCTATTCTCTAAGAACCTCGTGGGCTAGGAAATAGTCACCTTGTCGTAAGATCTGGAGGGATAGCACCAGTGGACACTGTAGTGATTATTTGTCGCTATTCCAGCACGTCGACAAATTTCTAGATGATTGTAGAACCACTGCAGCCAAGCCATAGGAAAATCTATGCTAAATGGGTACAGTTGGTAAGTGGACAAGCAACTGCGATAAAATCCACTGAATCTAAAATCTAGAAAAGTGCTCATTGAGACCCTACACAGATTCACATCATGGTGAAAAATCAAAGTGTGAAACAAACCTTATATTTCTATTCGTATAATGCTTATTCATCAAAATTTTGGCATGACCTAATTGTTCTAACTTCAGATTGGGAAAATAGGGATAACATTATCACTATGCATCAAAAGAAGCACTAAGTTGGAAGAAGACAGATTTCTCGAGATGATCACATGAGAAAAGCATCGGGCATCGGAAGGTAGTCGGGGCTGATACTGACCCACCATCAAGCACCTTAATGTACGAAGGAATGGGACTGATGTCGACTAGGATGTACGGACGATGAGAATGTGCCCCGACTAGGTCAGAAGTCGGTGATCGAGACTATAAATAACAAAACTGGTCGTGCCAATGAATAGGGTCAACCCTCATTGGGATTTGAACTGACTACTACCACCATGGCCACTGAGGTGTTGCCACCTAGACGATGGATGGTCTTATCACAATGCTATAACTACACATGGAGTACTGAGCTATTGCCACATGGAGAATGGATAATGTATCTTTAAAAATTAATAGAAATAAAACATATAATTAATAAAAATATACTAACAAAACTAGGTCGTCTCATGGATAGGCCCCACTCCGCTAGGCCTTTCAGATCACTACTACCACCTGGAACAATGAGCTACTTCCACGTGGAGGATTATCAATGGTTTTCAGAATTAAATTATTTATTGCAAAATTAGAAATTAGCATATATAATGCATATACTGAAAAATATATAAATTAATAGAAATATACATACATACATACATACATACATACATACATACATACATACATACATATATATATATATATATATATATATATATATATATATATATATATATATATATATATATATATGGACTCCACCCGCGTCAAGCAGGTCGATGCACCAATGAAGAGCATCGACCCTGACTAGGTAAGAGGTTGCTAGGCCTAGAAACAATGAAATTGGACCCCGATAATGTCGACTCTGATTGGTGCTTGATCTAAATATTGCCACTGCGACGTGGGACATGAACAACCGCTACTTGTGAAACAAATTATTATTTTTTGTGTAAATAAGATAATTTATTTATTTATAAAAATGAAATCAAATATAAGAAATAATTAATAATATGTATATATATATTAATTATTGTGGTCATGATTGTGCTCGGATCAAGTAGGTTGATATACCGACGAATTGTTTTGATCCTGACTAGGTTGGAGATCAAGGGTTGGGCCCATAAACAACGGAATTGGTTGCCCTAATGGATAGCCCAGACTCTGACTGCTACTTGACCTAAAACTTCCACTGACACATAGGTCACTGAACCAATGAGATGTGGGAAGAGTTTATTAGTTATTATGTATATATATATTAAATTGCCAAGCTCAAGCAGGTTGATGTACCAACGAATTGGACCGACTCAAACTTTGTTGGAGGTCAGGGACCAAACCCAAACTGCCCCTCCAGCTAACTACTCCCACCTAGCCCACTGAAGCACTGCCATGTGCAGACACAGACAATGCACGAATATGCTTTAATTGAATATAGTATTATTTTATATAACTTATTATATAATAATAAAATTATTATTATTACAATATAATAAAATTAACATATATAGTAATCGAGTGTCATTCTCTTCGGTCACTTGAAATATACCACCTGCATAAAATAAAGCTCGACCATAGTCAAATCTGACTTATACTTACAATACTTTAGGGAAGTGAAATAATTTCCACACCATCGCGCAGTCGGTAGTCGCACATCCGGAACAAAGTTAATGCTGCAAAGGAACGCAGCAATAGACAACTCTGACTGCAAGTACTTGAACATCCTGTTCTGGGCCAAAATTTGTACACATAAATACCATGCGAACAGGAATAATACATCCAGCACATCATTCAAGGTGAAATTTTATTTATTGAACTGTCAAATACTAACAGTCATAATAAATATCACAGACATAGGCATGCATTGCATTAGCTCTATTTCCCTGCAAACGGATGATCTGGCAAGATAAAAATGACACTGAATTGTAAAAGGAGTTGCAGATCACAGGTGAGTACTGCACCTGGAGACTGCACTCAAACAGAGAGAACACTCTGAGTTTACTCTTCATTCATGAATGATAAATTACATCATTAAGTACAACACTAGGAATTAGGAAGTTGCAAACAAACTCCTAAATTATAGGAACTAATCCTAAACTAAGGAGATATGTTACAACTTGTGTAACCATTTCTCCATTAATATAAAATAATATTAATTATTTTCAACTCCCCCCCTTAATGGAGAAAGGATTATCCTGAACTCCTAGCATCCTTCCAAACAATTCAAACTTTACACGCCCAAGAGGCTTAGTAAATATATCAGCCATATTGTCACAAGTTTTACAATATTCAACAAATATCTCTTTTGACTATAGTTTCTCTCGAACAAAATGGAACTGAGTATCGATGTGCTTGGTGTTTTTATGAAAGACTAGATTGTATGCAAGCTTGATGGTACTCTGGTTGTCAGTTTTGATGATAGTTGATTCTTTCTGTTCTTCTCCTGCATCGTTGAGAAGTCTTCTCAACCAGATAGATTCACATGTGGCTGCACACAATGCTTGGTACTCAGCTTCACATGAAGATAAGGCTACAGTACTTTGCTTTTTGCTGCTCCATGCTATGACCCCGGATCCAATGCTGAAAGCGTAACCTGTGATAGACCTTCGATCATCCAAGTTACCTACCCAATCTGAATCTGAAAAACCTGCTAGAGTAACATCAGAAGTGTCAGTGTACAAAATACCATAATTACTAGTACCACTAAGATACCTCAACACACTTTTTGCTGCGACCTAGTGAATTTCGAGTGGTTTTGACATGAACTGGCTCAACGTACTAACAGAGTATGCCAAATCTGGTCTAGTTGTAGTGAGATATATCAAACTGCCAACTAGTTGTCTATACATAGTGGCATCCACCTCTTTAGTACCATCATCACTGCTCAACTTTAAGTTCTGCTGCAATGGTGTTGTTGTTGATCTGCACTGCTCCATTCTGAACCTTTCCAGCAAGCTTCTGGCATACTTCCCTTGTGTAAGAAAAGTCTGTCCAGAATCTCTCCATACCTCCAATCCCAAGCAGTAATGTAGATTTCCGAGATCTTTCATCTCAAACACTTGTGACATCTGCTGTTTGATTTCTTTGATCAGATTGTTAGCATCCCCTGTTATGATCATATCATCTACATACAAAGAAATCAAAATAATTTGCCTTTATTTATTAAACTTGGTATACAGATTTGGATCATTTAAGCTCCTATGAAAGCCATGCTGTACAAAAAATGAGTCAATCTTCTCATACCACGACCTAGGTGCTTGTTTTAAACCATAAAGTGCCTTTTTCAATTTACAAACAAGATGTTCCTGCCCCTTTTTCACAAAACCTTCAGGTTGTACTAAATAAATTTCTTCCTTCAAGTCACCATTCAAAAATGCAGACTTAACATCTAGCTGGTGTAGCTGCCATTTATGTTTTTTTGCTAAGGAAATTAGCATTCTAATGGTGTTTAATTTGGCTACAGGAGCAAAGGTGTCATCGAAATCTATTCCCTCTTGCTGTGAATAACCCTTTGCTACCAGTCTAGCTTTAAGTTTTTCTATACTCCCATCCGCATTTATTTTAGGTTTGTACAACCATTTGCATCCTATGGGGGTTTTACCTTCAGGCAGTTCAACCAAATCCCAAGTATGGTTTCTGTTTATTGATTCTATTTCCTCATACATTGCAGCCCTCCATGCATCAGATTTACTTGCTTCCTCATAATTTGCAGGTTCTACAATGTTTAAAATCTTTGACATTAATGCATAGTCTTTCAATTTAGATGGTAATTGAGTCTTCCTACTTGATCTCCTTGGTAGGGGACTTACCTCAAATCTGTCTATTTCAGCCTTCTTCGAGCTTGCATCATTGCTTACATTACCTGTTACTTCTTCTTCTTGTTTCTGCTCCTGCACTTCATCATCCTCATTGTTTTCTTCCATTAGCAATGGAATGTGCCAATCACTGTTAGAGTCATCCTTTCCTTCTTCAACCTGTTCATGAAATATGACATCTCTGCTTGCAAAAACCTTATGAGTCACAAGATTAAATAACTTATATGCCTTGAACTCAGTGCCATATCCAACAAAGATACATTTCAAGGCTTTTGGATCTAACTTCTTCCTATCTGCCTTAGGTATATGAGCGTAAGCTTTTGACCCAAATATTCTTAAATGACTCACTGCTGGTTTGAATCCAAACAATGCCTCAAAAGGGGTTTTGAAGCCTAGACATTTAGTAGGACTCCTATTCTTTAAGTAGACAGCAGTGTTAATAGCTTCTGCCCAAAAACCATTTGATAGACCCTTACCTTGAAGCATGCTCCTTGCGCACTTCACAAGAGTTTTGTTCTTTCATTCTGCCACTCCATTTTGCTGAGGAGTGTGGGGCACTGTGAACTGTTGAATAATCCCATGCTGCTTTCATAAATTCATGAATTCTCCCAACCTGTATTCTCCCCCTTGATCTGAGCGGAGAATTTTTATCCTTTTTCCTGTCTGGTTTTCTACCATAGATTTAAACTCTTTAAAATACTGAAAGGCTTGACTCTTTTTAATCAGAAAGTATATCCATGAGAACCTAGTGCAATCATCTGTAAATAAGAGAAAATAATATGCACCTCCTAATGACGTAGTCTGCATAGGTCCGCATATATCTGTATGCACCAGTTCTAAGATATCTCTTTCTTTTCCATTAACATGCAAAGGGAACTCTTCTCTATGCATTTTCCCTAATGCACATCCATCACAATCCAACTTAACATTATGGAAAATAGGAAGTCCATCAACCATACCTTTTCTCTGAAGTAAGATGAGGTCTTGCAGATTAAGATGGCCAAATCTCTGATGCCATAGATCTTCAACTATCGATCCAGTTGCAACCATTGCTTGCTTTGTCATACTTTTCACGTCTAATCTGTACAAGCTCCCCACACGCACTCCTGTTGCAACTGTTTCCATCTGGATATCCTTTATGACACAGTTAGTCTTAAAGAATTGAACTTGCATGTCTTGATCAGTAATCATTGAGACAGAGATCAAATTTTTCTTAATTTCGGGCACATACAATACATTTTTAAGGCGTCTAATGTTACCGCTAGTTAATTTTACTGGAATGTCACCATATCCTTTGATCTCATATCCACTATCATCCCCTAAATAAATTTTTGACCCACATGAAGTTTCTTCAAGACATTCAAACCAGTCCTTCTTACCTGTCATATGTGAGGATGCACCAGAGTCGACATACCATATGTCGTCCTCATCTCCCTTTGAAGCTAAAAGATCACAATCAGCTGTGAATAGTCAAAGTTCGTGGCTCTGATCCTCATCTTCCTCAATGAAGTAACCTTTGTGCTTTCTCTGTTCGTTTCTTACTTCGTCTGCCTGCCTCTTATAACATTCTTTAATCTGATGACTAGGTTTTCCACAGTAAAAACATTTCTTACTAGGAAAATTATTAGCAGACATACCTTTAAACGGTCTCTTCAGAAATGTGTTGGCTCCTCTCTGCTGCTGCTGTGGTTGCTGTTGCTGCTCTGGCTTCTTCCCTCTATACTGTCTCCTTTTCGCCATCAGAGCAAGGTCATTGCTCTGCGATTTCAAATTTTGTCGTCGCTCTTCTTCCTGTAGTAGAATCCCTGTCAGCTCTTCAAACACAGGGGCTTTCTCCCTTGCTGCTAGCCCTGTGATAAACATCTGGTATTCATCTGTCATTCCGTTCAACGTGATCGTGACCAGATCCAAATCAGAAACTTTCTCTCCGATATCTCCCAATCTGTCCTTCAGGTCTTTGACTCTCGCAATGAATCTAGCAGCGGACTCATTCTCCTCCATCTTCATCGCAAACAGCTTGCCTTTGAGTGACAAGACATGGCTTGTATTCTGCGTCTGGTATAGGTTTTTAATCATCGTCCAAATTTTAGTGGACGATTTACAGTCTCTAATATGCGGGATAATATTGTCCTTGACGGACATCTTTAATATGACCTTTTCTTTTGTCTCCCTTTTATCCCAGTCTTGTTCTTGTGCAGCTGATCCTGGTCTCAGCTCACTTCTTGTAACGATCGACCACGCATTTGCGCTTTCAAGTAAAGTCTGTATCTTGAATTTCCAGTTGGAGAAATTCGATCCATCGAGTTTGCCAGACTCGTGGAGATACGATTATATACTGTTATTCATATTGGACTGATAAAATTCCTGATCCTCTGATGAATAATTCTACCCAACTGAACAATTGCAGGATACTAAAAAAAAATCACCACATACCAGATCTTGACCATAACAATCTGATCTGCCTCCTCCGGACGAATCAGAAACTTCACTGCGCCACCACCGGGCAAGTCCAATCTGTTGCCACCGAGAAAATTAGGAACTTCAATGCGCCACCACTGGGCAAGTCCGATCTTCTACCACCGAGCGAATTCGGAACTTCAATGCGCCACCACCGGGCAAGTCCGATCTGTTGCCACCAAGCAAATCAGGAACTTTAATGCGCCACCACCGGGCAAGTCCGATTTGCTGCCATCGAGCAAATCAGGAACTTCAATGCGCCACCACCGGGCAGGGCCGATCTACAAAAAATTGCAGACCTTCCCAAAGAGAAAGAGGCTGGCACTTCTTTGATGCGAAAAATCCGCGCCCAAATCAAAATGCGTACAAGGGCCAACCCTGGCGCGACTTTTGCGTGTACTTCCGCGCCAATAGCGTATTTTGGCGCGTTGGCGCGCTTATCTCCCTCAAACCCTGGCACAACTTTTGCATGTACTTCCGCGCCAATAGTGTATTTTGGCGCGTTGGCGCGCTTATCTCCCTCAAACCCGTGCCAATGGCGCGACTGTTCGCGAAAAAACCGCGCCAATCCTTTCTCCCGCTCAAAGATGATCAGTCATCTGAGACCTATGTTTCAGGTGTTACTGTAGTCCACCTAATTCTACGAAAGCTTCTGTAAGCTCCTCCGCCACTACGGTTCTGTAATCAATGATTCATCCTAAAAAAAAAAATTAAGGCTGTCCCTACTCTGTGCTCTGATACCAAGATAAAAATGACATTGAATTGAAAAAGGAGTTGCAGCTCACAGGTGAGTACTGCACCTGGAGACTGCACTCAAATAGAGAGAACACTCTGAGTTTACTCTTCATTCATGAATGAGAAATTACATCATTAAGTACAACACTAGGAATTAGGAAGTTGCAAACAAAATCCTAAATTATAGGAACTAATCCTAAACTAACGAGATACGTTACAACTTGTGTAACCATTTCTCCATTAATATAAAATAATATTAATTATTTTCAACTTGGCAGTGCTCTACCCTACTTATCATAGATTGAACATCATTGTGAAATAAGTCTCAAAGGTTGTCCACCAATCAGAACTCAAATAAATATAATTCCAAAATTCCAAAAAATAAATTGTTTTTGCTTTCTAATATTTACTTTATAAATTACCTCTTTAATTTTTAGTCAACCAAAAATTAATTTAATATTCAACGCAAATCGATTGTGATATATCCTGCAAACAACAAAGATAATAATATAAACATACATAGTACTATTTCATTTCTAGAATAAACCAATAACCAAATTGTATTTATTGAAGAAACCAAGATCCATCAATAACCACAAGATTAAAGTAACAAGCATGAATCCACTTTCCAAAGACTCACAAGTTGCAAGCACATTTGTGGATCATAAGTCCAATTGACCTTGACCAATTCCCGTGGACCAAATCGCCATGACTCTCATCCAACTCGACTTAACAATTATGATTGATTTATTGATTAATGCATTGTTAGATCTCACAAGGAATGCATGGAGACTCTGTTGGGTTTGATCATTGTTTTCTTGGTACTGTTAATTATGGTTGCCATAGAAGGTGCATTGTTATATGGGGTATTTAATATATATGTACCTAGTATTATTGAAGTGCTACATGGATTTATATAAGAATTTTATATTTTATTTTTTTCTAATTCAGTTTTTTTATTCTGAGAAATGTATTTTAAAGCAAATAAAAATAGTCATTTCAATTTTATTGTGAAATCAGAAAATTGAAATACAATTAAATATATATATATAATAATTTTATAATTATCAGATATTTAATTTAATATTTAAATATTTCAAAACTATTGTAAATCCATTATAAAGGAATATTTCTATAGGGCTTCAAATATCTCAGCAAGAGAAAGGAATATTTATATGTCAAGCCAAGTACATCAAGGAAATGCTTAAGAAATTCAAAATGGAAGATTGCAAACTCGTCCTTACTCCGATAGTAACACGTTGCAAATTGAGCATAGACGACTCATCTAAGGATGTGGATCAGAGGTTTTACAGATCTATGATTGGTAGTCTTCTATATGTAATAGCCTCCCGGCTAGATGTTATGCAAGCAATTGGACAAGTAACAAGATTCCAAGTAGCACCAAAAGAATCACATATTATTGCTGTCAAAAGAATTCTTCGATATCTAAAGGGCACAAAAGAATATGGCTTGTGGTATCCCAAGGGTAACAATCTCATTATTCAAGCCTTTACAAATGCAGATTGGGCAAGAAACGTTGATGATCGTAAGAGTACTAGTGAAGCAGCATTCTATCTAGGTAGTTGTCTCATATCATGGTTGAGAAAAAAACAAACCTCAATCTCGTTATCTACAGCGGAAGCAGAACACATTGTAGCAGCATCATGTTGTACTCAAGTCCTTTGGATGAAACAAACTTTGCAAGATCTTCAAGTACAATTCAGTGAGCATATTCCCATATTCTATGACAACACTAGTTCCATCAACATCTCCAAGAATCCTATCATGCATTCAAAAACAAAACACATTCCGATCAAATATCATTTTGTTAGAGAAAAAGTCGCTGAAAAGAATATCAAACTTGAGTATGTTGGTACAAAAGAAAAAATTGGTGATATCTTCACTAAACCCTTTCCTCGTGAAGCATTTGAATATCTTCGCCAGAAGCTTGGGATTATTCCAAGTTCTCATTAGATTACAGGTCCACAGGACGGTTGTGTGTCAGGGGGAGTGGAAGTGTGTACAGGTCCCCAAAATGGTTGTGTGCCAGGGGGAGTAACCCTTTGCCATTGATGTCAAAGGGGGAGATAATGTTGTAGGAAGAGGTGTCATGATCGCAGAGGGAGTACTTGTGTTGCCATCAATGCCAAAGGGGGAGATTATTGATCAACTTTTGTCATTAATGTCAACCCAAGCAGCACCAGGGGCTACCCCAATATTGCATGGGAATTTTGACCTACAAAATTAATATAATTCTAGGTCAAGAATGTTTTTTATGGTTTCTACTTGTCGAGATGTTTCTATTGATATATGGCACGCCACGTAATTCTTCACGGTTTGAGAGATATTCATGTTTGAAGATTGTACCCCTAGTTAGTGGGATAAAACCCCATTGGGTCGTGGCAGGGGTCATTGAAAAGTCATAATTAATATTTTTTAAGCTCCTAAAATCCCTCCCACATTCACTTGTTTAAGCCCCTCTCAACCTAAGAATTTATATCAATTGTGATCCTCATATCCTCCTTATGCAAGGGATTTCGCCATCTGAAACAGGCATCATGGAATTTTCGCTCTAAATTTTTTTCTACGAAGGTTCAGAAGCTGAAATTTTTATGAGTCGAAGCCGAAATCCTAAGGAAGCTCCTGTCAAAATTTTAGATCAAGGTGCGTAATATTTGTGAAGATATGATCTGTGGAATCAGTGTTTTTGCAGGCTCCTGAAATTCATCTCAAATAAGTGACCTTGGGAAAATTGTCATGACTCTCTCTCTAAATATCGGATTGGAATTATGTAAAAAGTGACAGATATTTCACGGAATTTAGTTTTCTCTCTATAAATTTCAGAGACAAATGAAGAAGCCCTGACACATGGCACCTCATACAATTTTTCCCTACTGAAACAGTCCATAATTAGGGCATTGTGAGATATTGGGCATAACTTTCCCTTGAAGAGGCAAAATTGGGTCAGACCCGTGGCATTGGAAATATGACTCAAAGGAATGCTACAGGACCAAAAATCACATATTGGGGATATGAAATAATAGAGATACACCAGTTTCCGAATATCAAGCTCCTAGAAGGCAAGAAAAAGCTAGATCATGTGTTGTCAAGGGCTGCAAAGGACCAGACTTTCTAGGGTAGTAAAGCAAATAAAGGTGCAGCAGAGGGTAGCATGAGAAGAGAAATAACCAAGGTGCATAACAACAGCAAGAATTTCATCACATGAAGTCTTCAAGTGGGCAGCACTGCATACAGTCATTGTATTGTACTAAGCATTGTAAATACATTATTGTAAAAATTGTACTAGTGTCTATCTGCCAAGAGTTGAAGAGGCAGTGTCGGGTGGTCTAGGATCATCATTAGGTGGTTGTGTCATAGTTGGGGTTATGTTCTAGTGTGTCTTCTTCTTCTACATCATTCTATATCATTGTAAAGTGAACCATTTTCCCTAGTATGGGAGTCCATTCTTCTTTTATTCTTCTACAGGGTGATAGGGTGGTGCTAGGGTGAGTTGTAGCTCATTGGGTGTTGGGGCATCCATTCAATTGACTACTGAAGAATCTCGGGTGTTAGAGCGTCCATCCAGTGGGAGCTGGAGAAGAATTCTTTTCTAGATTCTAGGAAGTTGGAGCTTTATTTTCAATTGGAGTTGAATATTAAAGAATTATTAGAAAAGCATTAGGTGGTTTTTGTCCCAGAGTGAGTTTCCACCTTTAAAAATGTGTGCATTTGTGTTCCTTTAGTTTACTGCTATCATTGTACATACACTGATAATAATTGAAGATTAACTAATGCTCTAATTGATAGGAATACTAATTCACCCCCCCTCTCAGTATTTCCAACAATTGGTATCAGAGCTTGGTTCCTTCAATAGTAGTTTAACAGCTGGAAGGAGGTCATGGAGCATACCAAGAATGGTGTACCTTTGTTCAATGAAAATAATTATGCACTCTATAAAGGAGGAATGGAGGTCTATCTCTTGGCGCAAGGTTACAAAGTATGGGACACTGTTCAAAATGGATTTACATCAACCACGGATGAACAAGGTAAGAAGAATTTGGTAAATGATGCAAAAGTAGAGAATATTATTATCAGTGGACTTATTGAATCTGCTTATCATAAGGTGTTGGGTTGTAAAACAGCCAAAAATGTATGGGACAAGCTTGAGAATATATATGCAGGTGACTCAAATGTCAAAGAAGCAAAGCTTCAAATCTATAGAGCAAAATTTGAGCAACTCAGAATGAAAGAAGATTGCAACATTGCTACATACTTCCAATACGTTGATGAAATAACCAATACTCTCGAAGGATTGGGAGAGCCAGTTGACAAGAAGACTATTATATGGAAGATTCTTAGAACGTTACCAGGGATATTCAACCCAAAGGTATCGGTCTTAGAATACAGTGCAAATCTGGACAAACTCAACAAAGAGTAATTACATGGAGTTCTCATAGCATATGAAATGAGAATTGATGAAGAAGAGGGTACTTCGAATCTAGAAACTGCGTTCGTTGCATCTAAGAAAACCAATAAGGATAAATAACCTTCAATTGAAATGACATGCACCTACAAGTGTGAAGAAAATGGATATGATGGAGAAGGTCTTTCAGATGAATAATATGCTTACTTTACGATAAAACTAAAAATTGGTAAGGGAAAATTCAAAGGTAAACTTCCATTGATATGTTTCGGTTGTGGTGAGGTTGGGCATTTCGCAGCAAAATGTCCGAACAAAAGTGATGGAAACTCAAAAGGAAAGAAAGGCTTTAAGAAATTCAACAAGCAAGGCAAAAATAAAGGATCCGAAAGGAACTTTCTCTCTAAGAAAGTGACAGCAAGGAAGAAGACAATGAGAAAGTATTGTTTATGGCCAAGTACAATAAACAAGAGGTATCAAACAATGAAGAAGAAGGGTTGACCATAGAAGAATTTTCTGAGGAGGAAATCAGGCTTATAAAAGAGCTCAAGGCTGAGAAGGCCCATTCCAATACTCTTGAAGAACAAGTTCAAGGTCTCAAAATTGAAGTTGAAGAACACAAATGTATTGAAGAGTCACTTCAAAAGAAGTTGGAAGAAATCAACCAAGAAAGGGAAGCATTAGAAGCTGAAGTAGTCTCGCTGCGTAAGGAAGTGAAGGAGGGAAAAATTGTCCAAAACTATGTCAACGGCTCAAGGGTATTGGAAGAACTCATCAACAATCAACGATCTTACAACGACAGAACTGGCCTTGGTTACAAAGAAGAAGAAGCAGGACCTTCTACAACAAAATACAATGAACCTATGAGATTTGACATGCATGTAGACTTCATTGGATAAGATTCGCAAGCACATCCTTGGAAGATGATTCCTCGACGAAGATTTCCATCCAGGTACCAACATATTTTTCATGGCTATTGTTATTCATGTGGAAAATTTGGTCATAAAGCTGTAGAATGTCGCACGTACCCTAGGAACCAATACACACTAGAAAATTTGGCGGAAATTCCGACGGCCAATTCGTCGCTACTCCGACACATAGTCGTCGCAAGAGCGACAGTTCGAGGGCGGACAAACCATGGTTTGTCATGCCGTCACAGTTCCGACGCACGTAAAAAGTGTCGCACTATCGACACTTCTTCCGTCGCTTCCGAACAAGCGTCACTCTTCCGACGTCTCACAAACCGTCGCGCCTCCGACGTTTGTAAACTGTCGCACTTCCGATGAAATGTGGTTCGACGTTTGGAACGTCGCTCTTCCGACGCCTAAAAGCCGTCGTAATTCCGACCCAACGTGGTCCGACGTTTTGGACGTCGCTCTTCCGACGTCTGTAAGATGTCGCAATGCCGACGATATGTGGTCCGACATTTGGTACGTCGCTCTTCCGACGTTTGTAATATGTCGCAATTCTGACGATATGTGGTCCGACGTTTGGAACGTCGCTCTTCCGATGTTTGAAATCTGTCGCAATTCCGATGAAATGTGGTCCGACGTTTTCATACTGTCTCTCTTCCGACGTTTCTAGGTTGTCGCAGTTCCGACGTCTATAAGGCGTCAGTAGACCGACGGAGGGTTCAATTTTAAAAAAAAAAAAATTGAAACTTTAAAAGACGAGAAACGTTGTTTTGAATATATTATATGAAGTAAAACAGTCCATGAAAGTGAAATAGCAGTATGTAGAATAGTAAAGCAACAGATAGAGTACCGACGTCCATTGTTCCAAATACAAATTAAAGTACCCAAAATCCTGCAACAGAGAAAAACGCTAATCATGTTAGGAGTGTGATATGTCCAAAATATAAAAAGACCATCAGACCATATCAATAAACCAGCAACATAGACCAGCATCGCTAGTTTTGAAGGTAGAGTGATAAACATTAATAATTTTTTTTTCACAAGAGAAAAAATGTTGTTTTGAATATATTATATGAAGTAAAACAGTCCATGAAGTCATTACATTTTCACATCTGAAGATTGGAACCCAAATATCCATCCAGAAAAGTGGAAGTCCCACCCCAGACAGTGATAGAAAAATACCCTATGTCACATACAGGGACTTGATATAAAACCCAGTAACGGTCCACATGGAGATTATCGACAATCTGAGAAAGCATCCAAATATGCCCTAGGCATCTATAAGAAAGTGAAATAGCAGTATGTAGAATAGTAAAGCAACAGATAGAGTACGTACCGACGTCCATTGTTCCAAATACAAATTAAAGTACCCAAAATCCTTGAACAGAAAAAAATGCTAATCATGTGAGGAGTGTGATATGTCCAAAATATAAAAAGACCATCAGACCATATCAATAAACCAGCAACATAGACCAGCATCGCTAGTTTTGAAGGCAGAGTGATAAACATTAATCATTTTTTTTTCACAAGAGAAAAAATGCTGTTTTGAATATATTATATGAAGTAAAATAGTCCATGAAGTTATTACATTTTCACATCGAAGATTGGAACCCAAATATCCATCCAGAAAAGTGGAAGTCCCACCCCAGACAGTGATAGAAAAATACCCCATGTCACATACAGGGACTTGATATAAAACCCAGTAACGGTCCACATGGAGATTATCGACAATCTGAGAAAGCATCTGAATATGCCCGAGGCATCTATAAGAAAGTGAAATAGCAGTATGTAGAATAGTAAAGCAACAGATAGAGTACCGACGTTCATTGTTCCAAATACAAATTAAAGTACCCAAAATCCTGCAACAGAGAAAAACGCTAATCATGTGAGGAGTGTTATATGTCCAAAATATAAAAAGACCATCAGACCATATCAATAAACCAGCAACATAGACCAGCATCGCTAGTTTTGAAGGCAGAGTGATAAACATTGATCATTTTTTTTTTTCACAAGAGAAAAAACGATGTTTTCAATATATTGTATGAAGTAAAATAGTCCATGAAGTCATTACATTATCACATCTTAAGATTGGAACCCAAATATCCATCCAGAAAAGTGGAAGTCCCACCCCAGACAATGATAGAAAAATACCCCATGTCACATACAGCGACTTGATATAAAACCCAGTAACAGTCCACATGGAGATTATCGACAATCTGAGAAAGCATCCAAATATGCCCAGGCATCTATAAGAAAGTGAAATAGCAGTATGTAGAATAGTAAAGCAACAGATAGAGTACGTACCGACGTCCATTGTTCCAAATACAAATTAAAGTACCCAAAATCCTTGAACAGAAAAAATGCTAATCATGTGAGGAGTGTGATATGTCCAAAATATAAAAATACCATCAGACCATATCAATAAACCAGCAACATAGACCAGCATCGCTAGTTTTGAAGGCAGAGTGATAAACATTAATCATTTTTTTTTTCACAAGAGAAAAAACAATGTTTTGAATATATTGTATGAAGTAAAACAGTCCATAAAGTCATTACATTTTCACATCTGAAGATTGGAACCCAAATATCCATCCAGAAAAGTGGAAGTCCCACCCCAGACAATGATAGAAAAATACCCCATGTCACATACAGCGACTTGATATAAAACCCAGTAACGGTCCACATGGAGATTATCGACAATCCGAGAAAGCATCCAAATATGCCCAAGGCATCTATAAGAAAGTGAAATAGCAGTATGTAGAATAGTAAAGCAACAGATAGAGTACGTACCGACGTCCATTGTTCCAAATGCAAATTAAAGTACCCAAAATCCTTGAACAGAGAAAAACGCTAATCATGTGAGGAGTGTGACATGTCCAAAATATAAAAAGACCATCAGACCATATCAATAAACCAGCAACATAGACCAACATCGCTAGTTTTGAAGGCAGAGTGATAAGCATTAATCATTTTTTTTTCACAAGAGAAAAAATGTTGTTTTGAATAAATTATATGAAGTAAAACAGACCATGAAGTCATTACATTTTCACATCTGAAGATTGGAACCCAAATATCCATCCAGAAAAGTGGAAGTCCCACCCCAGACAATGATAGAAAAATACCCCATGTCACATACATGGACATGATATAAAATCCAGTAACGGTCCACATGGAGATTATCGACAATCTGAGAAAGCATTCAAATATGCCCGAGGCATCTATAAGAAAGTGAAATAGTAGTATGTAGAACAGTAAAGCAACAGATAGAGTACCGACATACGTCCATTGTTCCAAATACAAATTAAAGTACCCAAAATCCTTGAACAGATCAAGAAAAACGCTAATCATGTGAGAATTCAAAGTAAAGTTAATCTATTAACATTGCGAATAAAATTACACCAAAGTCAAAAACATTGCCTGGCCATACTCATGGAAAATTTGTCATCAAAAAATCAAAAAATTAAGAAGACTGCCCTCATACGGGGAAACCAGTCTTGAACGTTTAATTTATAGAATTCAAAAATATTACTTAAAGGTCCAGCACAGTAAAATAAACTAAAAGCAGCCCAATTAAATGGGCCTGCTAAGCAAGAAAAACAAATTAACCAAACTAATCCTCCGCTGGTTCCTCCACGATTCGGCACCATCCTTCGGAAGGTCCAGGATCGCTAGGTGCTACCTCCACATGCATGCCACGGCTCCCCTCCCGAAGGCCCGAATGCTGGCCGGCTTTTTCCGAGCTCAGACCCGCCGGACGGGTGCATTCTTCCTCCGTTTGGGCCTCCTCGCGGAAGACCACAGTGACTAAAGCCGTGATTCTTGGGCGGTTGAGAGAGAAATTAAAGGAAAATTGCGCAGTGCGCGTCGTTGGAGAAGGTGAACTAACGGTGGGGAAGTCAGGAGCAGGGGAATCCATACGGTGGCCAGATGCTACAAGCCGACCCCGCCCACTCCTAGTATTTGGATATCGACCTAAGTAATAATCATTGGACTAGCCGGAAGTCGACTCTGTTGAGGGGCTGGAGGGAGCGCGCCGGGGTTGACGTCTAGTGCTCCCCCTGCGGCAACGCATCCTATGACGCACGCGAGGCATGGGTGCAATCTCAGGCGCAGTGGGCACAAGAGGAGACGAAGAAGCAGAATTGCAATTAACAGAGGAAGACAGACAGAGACAGAACCAAGAGAAATGCAAATATGCAACAACGTCTAGGCAAAAGTTCAGCTGGCCACTTCTCCTTATCGTCACAGTTAGCAGGCAGTGTAATCCAGAAACCGGCTTGTCTGAAAAACCATGGCTAAACGCCATTTTGTCGACCCATCTGCAATGCAATCAAAGGACGCCTGTCATAATTAATCTCTTATCATTAATAATGAGAGCCGAAGGCCGGATCAAATTGGAGCGTGCGGAATCGCTAAGAGGAGTGGAGGTCCGATCTTGAACAGTGTTAAAAATTAATTAATGCAGATTTGATGTGAAAATTTAATTGAACAGCGTTAAATGTTAATGCGATTGATATGAAATCACCATATCCATGTCCCATCACCTTAAACGCCATCGAATGCACCCGCAACCGGGAGCAGGGCAAGTTTTTATTGAGGACACGTGGCAGAAATTGATTGGAGCGGATCTTTGTTTGGGCCGCTCGCGCAGTGGAAATCCAGACCCGTAAAATATTAGGGCGAATTTGATAAGAAATTCGCGTCACAAAATTGGCCGACGTCAGCAGGCTATTTTGGAACGCGAATTTGATTTGAATTATGGTTTATCGCCGTTTGAAGTCCGACGGGCTCGACTTAAGAACAATTTTGTTTGATCCCATCTTATAAAATTTGTGTTGGTTTTCTTTGATAATACACATATTTATAATAAATCATGGGAATACCACACTAAACATGTGGAAAAGTTATATAAATAATTATTGAGAACAATCATTTTTATGTAAAAATAACCAAGGCGAGGTCTATGTAGAGAACCGGGGTCGTGAAAACTGTTCAAATATAAAAATCCCGCTTAATAAAGAGACAAAATTGTTGTGCTTTTGGAACCTGACCTGAGGATTGGACATGAGTTAACAAACAAAAGGATAGCGGAACCAGACTTGCACCCGTGGTCAAGCCCTCTACCAAAACCACAAGCAGAATCACAAAAGCGGGTTGCCCATATCGCACCACTTTTGTGGAGTAGGCGGTATTTCCTATTCGCGAGCGATTCCATAGGGAATGCGACACGTGGCGAAGTGACCCCCAGAAAACCACCATTTAACCCGCGCCATCGCACGTTAAAGCCCAACGTTGGAAGCCGAGCGAAATTGCCAAGAGTCGTTGATTTGGAGAAGGGCCATCGGACGATGGTCGCACATTGAAGTTGCCCGGAGGTTAACTAAGGTGTGCGGAGGATAGCCAGGTATGATATGAGTGTTTGATTGGTTATTGATATATATAGGTGGGGCTGGAGTATAATGAAATTTTTTAATTAAACGATTGGCAGATAATTAGCATAAGTCTGGAGCATGATTGTTGTAAGGCTGGGTGGTGAAATATAGAGCCGAAAGTTCATTACAAGTTATTTATTTAAAAATAAACGTGGAGTATAAATACAAAGTGTTGAAAGTTAAACATTGGCTATAAGGATTGGAGATAATATAAAGTCGGGAATATAAATTAAAGTCCAACCATTGTGGATAGTATTTATTTATCAAATTCTACGAATTTGATAAATAAACCCGAAGAAAGAAGAAGTCAATTAAGACTCAGGCTGGAGGAAAAGAATGAGGTACACCAAGGGAAAATGCTGACAGAACGATTGTAGACACACCAGCTCTCCATGGGGGTCCAATTTCAGTTTTGTTGCGTCACACGATGATTTCTCTTCTCTGGCATTTACTTGTATTGAAGATCACTATTCTAGGAATAAGAAGTTATTTTCTCCAAAAATAACCCTAGCCAAACATTGACAATGCATCAAGGATATCTTTCTATGCTTCATAAGAACATTTGTTCTACTTCTAAATCATGTCTTGGAAGTGGTTGTTGTGCTAGAAATTATTCACCAGTTGGTTTCATACCAAAGTCTTTTTCACATTTTCAGCATCCAATACATGAAAAAGATAATGGTTTAAAACAACATAAATATTTGAAATTTTCCAAGAATTGTCTGGCACACTTTGAATATGAATTTTGAAGTCAAGTGCATGATGTTGTATAGGATCAAGTGTCATTTTGAATACCAAATGTTTCACAAGAAACTTCTCAACATGCTACCCTGCAGTAAGGATTAAATGACAATATTACATCAACTATTTCCATAATAAAAGTGCACCTCGGCCATAAGACTAAACAACTACAAATGTTGTAGATCTAACAAGACCACACAATCAAATGTATTCCACAAGGCCAATACCGTATGAAAAATGAAAAGGAGTTTGCAACCAAAAATACCTTAGGCAACTAATTCAATTAGATACACCAAACCATCAGCAAAAATGAAAACCAGCCTACTCAAAAGGCAAGCGTTTACCTCCTTTGACAAAATTTTGAGTTCTGAAACAAGGGCCTTTATTGTCTTGTCAATGCCCCTAGTAATTTGAACGGGGTTTGCACCTGCTGCAACAACCTAAACAAAAAGGTTTCATTTCAAATTATTTTCCACAAATTTAAGATACAACCATTGTCAGCTTTGTATTTCCTAACAAGCTCATAAATTTTGACAAAAGAACCAAAATTTTTTAATACCTGATAGCAATTTTTTCACTCAAAAACTATCTTAGACTCAATAAGCCCAACCCAAAACTAAAAAACCAAACACCGTAAGACCCTACAAAAATGAATAGATGATCTTAATCCAGTACTATCGACAAAAAGTTACCTTTACACCCTCACTTATTAAACCCCGTGTTGTTGAATTTTAACTTCAACTGCTGCAGCAGAAGGACGGATGCAGCAGCAACATTTTTTTTTGGAGGTTGCTTGCATGCCATCCAGAAATTTAATTCAGCATTTAAAATTCCTGCAAGTTTTTTTTGTAGACGACCGCAGCCATATTTCTGTACAGGATTGTATTTAAACACAACAACCAACATTAACGCAATTCACCAACCAGAAATTAAACAAACAGAAATTTACCCGACATTTTTGTAAATTCAAAAGGAGGACACGTGGAGCATTAATATTGGATCGCATGAAATTGAAGGGAATCTGAAAACCTGAAAACCAGACCCAAATTTTTTATAGGGCACATTGGATTGAGAATTCGAGTTAAAATTAGGCAGACGTCAGCATCCCATTTTGGAACGCGAATTTGGTTTGAAATTCAATCTATTTAGACTTTTGAAGTCCGACGGAAAGGGTTCTTTAATGTTTTAATAGTTTAATATATACATATGTTATATATATATCATATGCGAAATGAAAGGTGGGCCATAGAATTTAGTTTTAATTTTATTTTTTTTTAAAAGAGGGTTTATTATAATATGTTTTATATGTTACGGCATATAAAAATAAAAAGGTCGAAAAAGCTTGGTAGTTTTTTTTATAGACAGTACGTAAATTTTTTATTACACAGCAGTGTGTAAAAAGTGAAAGACCGAGTGTAACTTTTTAAGTGTGTATGCACAACAGTGCGAAAGTGAAAAACACAGCAGAGTGTTTTAGAGACAGAGTATGTTTGTTTTGAATAGACAGTGAGTTGGTTTTATGCACTGCATTTTGTAGCAGTCATAATTTTGTAATCCCTCTCAGTGAGGAAGAAGTGTAATAGTTTTTTTTTTGAGTTATTGAAGGGAATAGAAGTTTGTTTTCAAATTATTGAAACTCTGTCTCCTGTCAAAGAAATTTTTATTTTCTCTGTGTTAGAGGAAGGGAGATTTATTTTCCATTCATTGTTCTAGAATTTTTCAATATTCCAACATGTGCAAGAACAACAGATGTTGTGGTTCCATCCCCAGCTAAATCATTTGTCTTTGCCGCAGCTTGCCTTACCAACTTGGCCCCAATATTTTTAACTGGGTCCTCTAATTCAACCAATAAAAAGGCCAAAACCATAGCATTGAGATACATTTCATTACACTGTCAATAACAATAAAATTTGACTCAGCCATAACCCTTTCCTTTTATTGTTGTGAAAAGCTTTATACATTACTCTAATGTGGCTAGTCCATAGGCCAAGTAGACCACTGGGTAACAAATATGTTTCCTTTCACCTTTGAGTTTTCAAATTATGCCTACCAAATCTAAGACATTTAAGAGGGGAACTAATACAACGTTAAAAAGAAAACCAGAGCACACATCTACAAATTACCTCCTTAGCTACTGTCACACCATCATTAACTATTTTCGGAGAACCATGCTTGCTCTCCAAGACAACATTTTTCCCTTCGCCCAAGGGTGACTCCAACAAGATCAGAAAGTTTGTTCACACCGCCTGCAAGACAAATTGACAATGCTTTCAGTAAGTGTGCAATTGAATGCCAGACCATATGCCAAAACAACCCTCCATGAAAAATTAAAATAACACATTAAAATCGAATATAAGTGAACAAGGAAAGATCCACCGCAGTGAAGTTTCACGTGCAGGTGACCTTCCTTTAAACATAATTTTTTCTCTGACCTGCAATTTTTTTGTCACTGAGCCATCCTTGTTGAAGTACAACTCCTTTTCCATAGCTCTTGTATTAACTACCTTCTCTCTGCCGCGTAATCTCAGAGTCCCTCTTCTGCTTGAGCGATTAAAGGAAATGGGTGAAAAAACTGAAAGAGAAGACAATTGTCTGCCATAATTATCAAACATTGCACCCAACTTCTTCCCCTTTCCATTGTTACCCAATGAGGTAGATATGGCAATTGTTGTCATACCGCCCAAAGCAGAGGCCATCTTCTCTTATTCTGAATATAGAATTACAAGATCTTCATATTAGTATGAACCCTAAAAAACATGACTCCCATTGCTAAAAACCACTTTCAAGTTGTAACAGGCAAACTAAACAACTATCGCCACTTTTGGCAACTTCTGGAGCATTAAGAGAGAAACAACCAAAGAGAAATACAACCACAATCCTCATTTTAATGAGACCGGACTATATATTTGCATCAAGATAATAGAAAGAAATCACGACTATATTAAGGCCAGCACAAAACAATCTTTAACCAGTGTCTCTCGCGGCCTTCAGGTTGCCATGCTAGAGGTTGCATATTTTTAATTTAAATTCTTGACCTCTCGTGCCCATCTATGAATGCATCCAATGGGATATCGACATCAAATGCTCCTTTATATGCCCAAAAACAAATTCCCTACTACAAGAGCACCAGTATTGATGGATCACCCCACACCATCCCACCCACTAGAAACGGTGAAAAAGGAAACCCGAGAAAACTTCTGAAATATCTCAAGAGGACTATATGGGTGGTTCTTATGAATCAACCAACCATTCAGAACATGCTCATCAATCCAAACCATGAGTATTATGTGACAATATTCAAGCAGGCACTGAATCGGATTTCTGAAGCTATGTTAGAGAAACCCTAAACTCTCACCGAAAATAGGTGAAATGTGGCACCACTCAGAGATTGACATGTGCCAATTGGTACAAGTGGTAGACAATTGGCATGCTCAAACAACGAGGTGATGCAGGAATGACATGAGGGAGAAAATATCAGAAAAGCCCCAAATCGGGAGAACTAAAGCTCATCACCAACCTGAGATTGACAACTTTACATGATGTAACCTATGAAATCGTAAATGGAGAAATCATAGTAACAATAAAGTAACCTATGTAACAATAAAGTCGGATTCATCCTGGGAGTGGTAATGGGAGAAATCATAGTGAACAACAGAAAACATGCATAGTTTCTTACAATCAAATAGATGAAAAAACACATACAAAAAACCTAGATAATAATCATGAACAAGCTTAATATTGAATTATGAACTGTAAAGGAACTTACAAAATGTGACATTACGAACCTGGTCAAGAGCACAAGAAAAAATATCCTGGACATGACCCTGGTTGACAAGTTGTATTGCTCATGATGCAAGAGGATTTGTACCTGCACTGCCAAGTCAATCAAAATCCATCATTATCTATACAATAAATACAAGTAATTGATGTAGTATTTTTTACTCTAAGATGCATTCTTATAATAATGTTAGAACATATGTTGAAAATGTAAAAACATACCTGAATAAGCTCCTCTTCGTTTCAAGAACAATTTATTGGAGTCGCATGAACTTGGAACAAGCCTCCCACGATCTGAAAGAGTAGCAACTAAGTCCACAGTGACTTTTTTGTTGCTACGCTGGATCAAGGGAGGTTTGCTCCAAGATTAAATCGCTCCAATAAATTATTCTCTACTAAACAGGGCCAACCACGTGAAGGTGGAAGCTCTTATGGCCCCTCCCCCCCCCCCTCACATCACTCTCAATTCCCCAATACCCAATCTATATTTCATTTTTTACTTTCATGAGCATAAAAAAATATATTCAATAACTAATAAAAAAAAAATTCAACAAAAAGTACGCAAGGAAACATTGCAATTAATGCTTGACATAAAAATAGTATGATAAATGAGTTTTTTATATAACGCAAAAACATTCCAAGTATGGTAACGTTTGTCTTATAATAATACAATATTTTACATTATCAAATTTTCTTTTTCTTCTTCCTATTTCTAAAGCTCTTAATTACATCATCAATATCATTGTGCTCTGCTCCTATTTCGTGCCTTTCAACCCACACTGTTGACCTAGTTGCGTAGTCACGATGTCTGGTCTCATCCAGTGACGGGGCATCGCCTACAAAAACAGATAATATTAAATTTTAATTGTCAGTTTTTAAATATCATTGAACTAGTTCAATAATATTAATAAAAAAAATTGCAATGAGATTATTTACCTGGTGCACCAGTTGTCGCCGCTGACCTAGTTGCGTTGTCACGATGTCTAGTCTCATCCAGTGACGGGGCATCGCCTACAAAAAAAGATAATATTAAATTTTAATTGTCAGTTTTTAAATATCATTGAACTAGTTCGGTAATATTAATAAAAAAAATTGCAATGGGATTATTTACCTGGTGCACCAGTTGTCGGCGCTGACCTAGTTGCGTAGTCACGATGTCTGGTCTCATCCAGTGACGGGGCATCGCCTACAAAAACAGACAATATTAAATTTTAATTGTCAGTTTTTAAATATCATTGAACTAGTTCGGTAATATTAATAAAAAAAATTGCAATGAGATTATTTACCTGGTGCATCAGTTGTCGCCATTGGGACTGTTTCCCTGTGTTCCTCTCTGGTGGTAAGATCCTCAAGGGAAACATTCTCTGTCATTTAAAAAAAAAACGTTATAAGGACAACCATCAAGGTATAATTAGAAACAATTATAAGTGGAAATTAATTACCGTCACGACCCTCACTGATAGTAGCATTGTCGGCCTGGTCCCCACTACAATGATCAGGTTGCACGAGAGGATCATCTACATCTGGCTCTAAAACTGGGTTATTTACCTCGTCGGTAGTGTTGCTCCCCTGATTTAAACAAAGTTGTTAGACATTAAATTTATGGACGAAAATAAAAATATTGAAAGGTTAATGTTTTACCTTATCAGGCATTGTAGATCTTGGGACCTGCCCCAAGCTTCTGCGACGTTCAACTACAGCTTGATAGCCAAAACGGAAAGCAATATTTTTATCTTCCTCCGTAGTTATTGTTCCAAAGTCATCACCCTACATTATATATGATTGTGTATTTTTAATCATATCTGATAGGATTACAAAAACGTTGGAAGGCGATACAATTAATTATAAGATGTTTAGCTACTTAATTACAATTCTTGCAACTAATTTCAAGTAGCCACCCTGGCCGAGCTTGTGATGGCCCTTTTTCTCAATCCTAGCTTTGGTTGCCTTTGAGGTGTCAGGCAACCTAGAATCAAAAGATTGAAGTCAGATATGACGTAGCACACTTTTATTTTAGACATAAAGAAAATTAAAGCTATTGAATTAAAGTTTTAATTTACTTTGCGGGTCCAGTTGGCATTTTTCCTTCTTTCTTTGCCCTTTTCTCTTTTCCGTCATGGATGAGTGCTCTCCACTCACTCTCTGAAACTGCGAGAGGACGCTCATATCTAGGGTTAAATTGAAATTGCGTCCTATAGGTGTCCCTAGTATATTTCAAATATTTGCCGGCTACCTGAGCCACCGCTTTTCTGTCAAATGTGCCGACCCCAAAAAGGGCTTCTAGATAATCTAGAAGTTCTTTTTTCAGGTTGGAATTCTGGGAATTCCACCCTGTACGTATGGTTGGGCCAAAAATTACCAACGCATGGCTCTCCAGAATCCTGTAGAACTCATTGTTTCCTACACAGAATAAAACCAAAAAAAAAAAGAAGATATTATCATTAATTTAAAAATAAAAATCATGATAAATATGTTTTAGATAAAGTACATGAAATAGTTAAAATATTAAAATTTACCCGGGAGTTGTACATGCTTTATAGGGACACCCTCATCGTTCACCAACAACGTGCCATTAATGGTCCCTGTGGAGCTGACACGTGTAGCTCCAGGAAACACAATAATGTAGCTGGCCATATCAGCCTCATCATTGCCAACACGTTCAGCAGTTGGCTGGGTGTCTGCTTGGGCAGGGTGTGTTTCTTGGCTAGCACCTAAAGGAGTAGAAGGTGTATGAGAGGGTTGTTGGGAAATCTCTTGCCCTTGTGTCCCACTACCACCAACACCGGGTTCAGCAAATGCCAGAAAACGCTACATACAAAAGAACTTTTTGTTAGTTTAGTCAATGTAAAAATTAAAAATCAAACTATCACAATTCATCTCATGCAGAACAAAAAAAATATCCTTTTGACTTTTTATTATTACCTGATATCTTTCTAGCCGCCTCATAAGATGTTGTATCCTCTCTTCTGTTTCAGGTGTTTGAGGCGCGTCTATCAAAGCATTAAATTCCGACCTTGCATCTCGTGCCTTTTTTTGCAACAAGAACACTGGAGATAGGGATGAAGAAAGCTCTTCTTCAAAGAGGGAATCATCAGGCGTACCATGGCTAGGTGTCTGCATATTTGAACAAAATTAATATTATTTCAATTATGTAAATAACTAAAATACCTGAAGATAGAGCAATGCTGGTACTTTACATGTTCTTCCGCTGGCCTCTTTCCGCGATCATCCCGTCTCGGGGTTGTTCCTGCACTGCTCTGATCAGTCTGCCACATTGCAATAAAATTATAAATGTAAAAACTTGAAAACAATATCTAACTTGAAAACACAAAATGAAAACCTAAATAATTTCTAATAAGACACCGGAAGACAGAGTTAGAGTTTCAAATATGCCTTGCATTGAATTCAGTCCTGGAAAAATGTCATTGCACATTAAGGCACCCAAACATTCAATCCACGAATGATATATTTAAGTAGGCTTCTCCTATTCTGGGAAAACACCATACCTATAATCCATTCACTTGCATGTATAAAGGGAAAGGAAAACATGTTTTCATACAACGGTGACAAAGGCATCTTGGGGAAAGGTATCTTCACTTTTTATTTATGTTGTTCACCCACACCACTCTCGTGTTTTCACTAATCCTGTTTTGTTATTTTTGGATTCAAATTAAGTTAAGGCCTTAAGTATTTTTTGACCTTTCGGTGTAGTTTTTATAAGTGGCATGTATGGATTTTCCATTAATTCTGCACTTTTTCTCTTCATGCGCATGTTTCCCCGGAAATCAAATGCATGATTTAGTCCCATAAATTTAACAAGTTTTTGGATCAACTCCATTGGCAATATCATGTTTCCTATTCAATCAAAATTTATCTCAGTTAGGGTAGGTAGGAAGGTTTTCCCTTTGTATTAATAGGGCACTTCTAGCTTGCATTTTTATTATATCTTTCAAATTTAGTGTCGTTTCAATTAGGGCATGATTTTTTGCAAATTTCAAGGTGAGAATGAACAAAGACAAATTTTTGTGATGGATGACTGTATATGACTCCATGGCCAGAGGAAAAGGCATCAATCTACTTCTTCAAATATCTATAGTTCTCATTCACCTCATACGAAGATGGTCCCTGATTTTGAGCCAAATGTTGCAGCAAAAAGTTCCCCCCCATACATATGTAATGGAATTCCAAGATCATGATATATGTTTGCATATGTTTATGGAAATGATCCACCAAGTCCCCTAGAGGTGGGAGCGAGGGGACGAGGGAGCGCGGGAGCGGCCTATGCAAAAGCTCCCTACCAATTTTCAGGAAACGTGGGGGGACGTCGGGGTCATAAAAATTATAAAATTTAATATTTAAAATGTAGCTATATTTTTGCAAGGAATGTATATACAGTCATCATACACTTGCATCATGAAAGATAAATCATAAATGATAAAATTACAAATCGATGAATGATGAATCATATAACTGAAACAAATTTAAAAGTTAAAAGTTAAAACATACATCATACAATCATGCATGTAAGTTTGTAAGTTTGTAACTATATAATCATTAATGTAACTACTAACAATGTACAATGAAAATAAAGTTTAAGATATCATATGACATATTATATCAAGATTCAAAATAGAGTTTAAACTGAAGTTTACAACTCAAGTCCGAAACATAAAACTTAAACGCAAATAAGTTATGTCTGAAACATAAAACATAAAACATAACATATGAATATCAAATGATATCATCATAATGATAAATGAGCATAAATGCTCAAGTTAATGCCCCACTAGTCTCTGCATCCAACTTTTGCACGAATATATCAAGATCAACCATGTCACCATCTGAATTAGAATCACTTGGATTCTCAAATATGCTAAGTGGCACATCAAATTTTAACACGAAACCATAAACTAAAAGGGGCGGTGAGGGGACGTGAGGGGGCATGAGGGAAACATCCCCTAGAAGTCCCCAAGACCCCGGAGTGCGAGGGGGCGAGGAATCTAGACCCCTAGGTGGGGGGGCGAGACCCCGTGTAACACTGGTTTATGGAGGTGGTGGAGCAAAAAAAGAGCTCAAATAGAGCTGAAATTTTTCACATAAAAAGGACTGTGGGCTTGACTAATGGTTCCATTTAAAAAATGATATCTAGACAGAGAATAAGTGTAACATGCAAACATGCATTGAAAATCCATCTGAGTTTGCATTTTATTACTTATGATGGATTCAAATTTGGGTTTCAAAATGCCAGGTTATGGCATGATTTTGTCGAGAAACCCTTAGTTGGATTCTCATGTTGGTTTAATTTATATTTTAATTTTTTTTTGCAATCTTTGGGTGATAGTAACTCATGAACTAGGTTACCAATGTGTAACAATCATATTTCAAGAATAAAGTTGCGATTTTTTTTATATTATTATTATTAGCTATTAGCTACGAGTATTGAAACCTAATGCCTGGAATTTTGACATCTTGATAGCATGGATAATTTCGAAAATGTTTCTAGTAATGTTAACATAATAACTATCATTACATGTCTTCACTTTTTTCACCATAATAGACCTATGATATGGACTCATCACACAACTTCATATTCTATGTCCCAACAAGTTCAAACTGGTTGAACGTACCTCATAGTGTGGTTATTAAGGACAAGTTGCTTGATATATAACTCGATAGCATAGACCACGTTGCAGTTCTAAAAAGAATCCTCAAGTGTCAAAAAAACTTCACAATATGTTCTACTATAAAGCCTTTTAGGATACCTGAAATAATATATGTATCATTGATGACTTTTAAAGTATGACAAGATCCAGAGGGAAAGGAAATCAATGGAAGAGTGATCCACCAATGAGAACATAGAATTTAGCATCAGATGAGTTAGAGTCTAGGAAATTGAAACCCTATAATTTTAATTAGTGATGAAGGACATCACATAGGTAATTATATTTTCATGTAGAATAATCTGTTAATTCAAATTTAAACTACATAATATGAAAGGCATACCATAAATTTTTCCACGTAAGTCCAAACAACCTATAAAAAGGGAAAACCTTCTTTTTCCATAGGAAATAATTTACCTTTCCTTTTTCAAGACAATCTAAATCACAAAAAATATGAACTATACTGCACACATTCTTGGATAATGTGAAAGTGGAAAAGGAATACCCTACACAAGTGATGCACACATGTACATTTGAACACTAATAGATTTTTGTAGTTGAAATGCAATGCTTGTTTTCATTTAAATGTAGGGTTTTAAAGCAGGGAGAAATAATGGCTGCCAAATTAATAAGCGTTTCTTTGGGAAAAATTTAAATCTTGTATTGGGTGATGAAGATAATAGAGGGTATTGAATCTTGATTCTTGACATCTAGAGAGAACCATACGGCCTAACACAATCCAATATAATTTACCAAAAAAACCCAAATAGAGTCAACCCTACTATAGGAGGAAGGGCTGCGGTGAGAACTGCCATTTGCAAGAGCGGGGGAGCGAAGATCTTTCTATTCTACAGAGGGCGAGGGCGAACGGCGAGGGCGGAGAAATACGGAGGGAAAAAATCTTGTTCTACAAGAGGCGAAGAGCGCAGAAGCGGACGTGGTGCAGAAGAGCGAGGCGAATCCAAGGCGAAGAATCTTTATTATGCAAGAGCCTCGGGCGAATGCGAGGGGAGCGAATGCGTTACCCAAACTCGGGCGTCATGAGAAGGCCAAAATCTCTTGTCTGCAAGTGGAGCAAATGCTAACGAAGCCAGTTTTGTTACGCAGAGAGAGCGAATGCACACGTGATATCAGACGTTAATGTAACACACATGTACATTTGAACACTAATATATTTTTGTAGTTGAAATGCAATGCTTGTTTTCATTTAAATGTAGGGTTTTTAAAGCAGGGAGAAATAATGGCTGCCAAATTAATAAGCGTTTCTTTGGGAAAAATTTAAATCTTGTATTGGGTGATGAAGATAATAGAGAGTATTTAATCTTGATTCTTGACATCTAGAGAGAACCCCTCATTACTCAAATCTAATGAATTATTAAAAACTAAAAATAGAGTCAACCCTACTATAAGAGGAAGGGCCTGCAGTAAGAACTTACCATTTTGTAAGAGCTGAGGGCGAATGATGTTCTGCAAGAGCTGAGGGCGAATGCTGAGGGAAAATGCTGTTCTGCAAGAGCTGAGCGCGAATGCTGAGGGAAAATTTTGTTCTGCAAGAGCAGAGGGTGAATGCGCGCGTGATATCAGACGTTAATGTAGCTATTGCGACAAATATGAAACAATAAAATCATTTTTATGTAGCGCGCATATAAGTTTCAAATTTTTATGTAGCACGCATATAAGTTTGGTATTTTTATGTAGCGCGAAAATAATTTTCGTTATACCGATGCCGGAAAAGGCGTCGCTATTACGACGGGTGCCTCCAAACGTCGCAATGGCGACACCTAGACATTGTGTCGCAGTTGCGACGTTTGGAGTCGTCTCAATAGCGACGCTTTGGGCCATGGTGTCGCAATTGCGATGTCTTCCTCCAACGTCGCAATTTAGACACGTTTAAGTGTCGATGTTGACCTTTTCTATAGACGTCGGTATAGCGACGGTTTAGAACTAGAGATGTTTTATTGGCATTGACATTTGGTCAACGTGGCAGACCAAGTGTCGGAATTTCCGCCAAATGTAGTAGTGACAATTCCATGAGATCCTTCAAATATGAACCTCCTAGGGCTCAAAAAAACATCAATATATTTTAACATTTAAGAAATAATATGGAATGTTACAAATGTCAGAACTTTGGACACATAGCCAGAGACTACAGACTTGAAAATCCTCCAGAAAAATCTTCGAAGACACATAATGAACAAACATGGAAGAAGAAGAAGACTGATAATTGCGCTCTCACTCTCAAGGCTCAAAGAAACAAAGATGTGTGGTATGTTGACAATGGTTGCTCAACGTATGACTGGATATAGAATGAAATTTGTATCTCTGAAAGAGAAGAAGGATGGAACTGTATCCTTTGGAAATGATGGATGTTCAAATGTTATAGGATCAGGTACCGTCACTCTCGGAAGCAAAGATGTTATAGCCAAGAATGTTCTATTGGTTGAAAACATGAATCACAATCTGCTTAGTGTTGGACAAATGTGTGATCAAGGACACACAATGCTATTCAACTCCACAAAATGTGAAATCAAGAAAGGCAGGTATGGTAAAATTGTGGCTACAGCAAGTCGAGCTCCAAACGACATATATGTTCTAGATGAAGCAACTAAAGCATGTCTACTAGCTAAAGAAGATGAAATTTGGTTATGGCACAAACGAATGGGTCACATAAACTTTGAAAATCTTGTCAGGATAAGCAAAAAGGAAGCAGTACGAGAAATGCCGAAAATCTCAAAACCTTCCAACACACTATGTGAGGCATGTCGGCATGGCAAGCAGACAAAAGTCCAATTTAAAACAAAAGAACATTTTGCATCACATCCATTGGAATTGATACATACTTATCTATGTGGTCCTGTGAGAACAAAAGGTTTAGATGGAGAATTATATTTCATGTTAATGATAGATGACTATACCATGATGACAGCCGTTAGTTTCCTAAAGAAAAAATCTGAAGCATTTGAGTGCTTTAAGATCTACAAGGAGTTGGTCGAAAATGAAACTAATTTGAAAATAAAGTGTCTAAGGTCAAATAATGGTGGAGAATTCACTTCCAAATTATTTCAGCAATACTGTGACAAAAATGGAATAAAAATACAATTTTCAATAGTCTTCTCAGAAATAATTGCAACAAGACCCCATATGAATTATGGAAATGAAAACCAGCTAATGTAAAATATTTAGAATCTTCAGAAGCAAATTTTATATCAAAAGAAAATATCAAAATTTGTTAAGTTTGAATCACGTGTTGATGAATGTATCTTTGTTGGTTACTCACGCAAAAGAAAGGCCTATAAATGTTATAATATAAGACAAAGACAAATAGTGGAGAGCATAAATGTTACATTTGATGAAGATGGTGTTCTAACGAATAATGATGAGGACCTAGAGTCTTTGAAACTTGAGACAAAGGCTGAAAAAGACACAGATAAAATATAACAAGAAGCAACTATCAACGAGGAAGAATTAAATAATGATCATCAAGATATACCAGAACAACAACAACAAACTCCTCCAAGGATAACAAAAGAATGGATTCAAAAGAACCATCCATCAAATCAAATCATTGGTGACATAAATGAAAGTCGACAGCTTCATTCATCACAACAAGCCCACATTGCTTTTCTAGCATCCTTTGAGCCTAGCAGTTTTGAGGAAGCCAGCCAGAATGAACATTGGGTAGTAGCTATGAATGAATAATTGGATCAAATCAAGAAGAATAACACCTGGGAATTAATTACACAAACAAAAGATAAAAATTTCATTGGGACTAAATGGGTGTTCAGGAACAAATTGAATGAAGATGGACAGGTTACCAGAAACAAAGCAAGATTGGTTTGCAAAGGCTATGCATAAGTGGAAGGAATTGATTTCGACGAAACATTTTCACCAGTTGCTAGAATGGAAGCCATCTGAATGTTTCTCGCCTATGCATGTTCAAGAAAAATCAAAGTCTACCAAATTGATGTTAAGTCAACATTTCTGAATGGAGAATTAGAAGAAGAAGTTTAAATCGAACAACCTGAAGGTTTTCTACTATCACAAAAAGAAGACTATGTTTGCAAGTTAAAGAAGGCTCTATATGGTCTCAAGCAGGCTCCAGAGCATGGTATGCTCATCTTGATGGATATCTACGTCAACAAGAGTTCAAGAAAGGTACTATTGATAGCAATCTTTATGTACAAATAGATAAAGATAATTTAACAATCGTTGAGGTATATGTGGATGATATAATATTTGGTAGCAATGATGATCGACTAAGTAAGAAATTTTCTACAAATATTCAAAGTGATTTCGAGATGCCTTTACTTGGTGAGCTGACATACTTCTTAGGGATTCAAATATCTCAGCAAGAGAAAGGAATATTTATATGTCAAGCCAAGTACATCAAGGAAATGCTCAAGAAATTCAAAATGGAAGATTGCAAACCCATCCTTACTCTGATGGTAACAGGTTGCAAATTGAGCATAGATGACTCATCTAAGGATGTGGATCAGAGGTTGTACAAATCTATGATTGCTAGTCTTCTATATGTAACAGCCTCCCCGCCAGATGTTATGCAAGCAGTTGGACAAGTAGAAGAATTCCAAGTAGCACCAAAAGAATCACATATTATTGTCGTCAAAAGAATTCTTCGATATCAAAAGGGCACAAAATAATATGGCTTGTGGTATCCCAAAGGTAAAAATATCATTATTCAAGCCTTTACAGATGTAGATTGGGCAGGAAGCATTGATGATTGTAAGAGTACTAGTGGAGAAACATTCTATCTAGGTGGTTGTCTCGTATCATGGTTGAGCAAAAAACAAACCTCAATCTCGTTATCTACAGCGGAAGTAGAATACATTGCAGCAGCAGCATGTTGTACTCAATTCCTTTGGATGAAACAAAATTTGCAATATCTTCAAGTACAATTCAATGAGCCTATTCCCATATTCTGTGACAACACTAGTGCCATCAGCATCTCCAAGAATCTTGTCATGCATTCAAAAACAAAACACATTCTGATCAAATATCATTTTGTTAGAGAAAAAGTCATTGAAAAGAATATCAAACTTGAGTATGTGGTAAAAAAGAAAAAATTGCTGATATCTTCACTAAACCTTTACCTCGTGAAGCATTTGAATATCTTCGCCAGAAGCTTGGGATTTTTTAGTCATCAGTATCTTTCACTTGTTGGTGATGACTAGTTGTAACAACCAAGTTTCCTAACTGCTGATCTAAAAAAATTGTCAAATTTGCCTGCTGGAAAACACCCATAAACATTTTTTGCCCTCCTACCTTTTCAATCTGCCCATGACGAGATGAAACCTCATTATCAAGCCCTATCTAGCCTCAGCCATACTAGCTTGTCCATCAGCTCCAAAGAAAATAGTCCAAATCTGTCCAAAAAGTCTCCTCTAAGTTAGGTAGTGGCACTTGAGGCATTTCTCCCTTGGCAAACTATCCTAAAAGCCAAAGAACCTCTATCTACTAACAAACCAGTCATAACAGACCTTCCTATTCTGCAAATAAAGTTGGTTATACCCTTAAGTCGCGCCACTAATAAACCCTCAAGTCTCAGCAATACATGTACCATAGGTCAAACTAATTTTAGGTGGTTTTACAGTGTTTTAATGAATCTTTCAAGAACAGAAGTATACCAGCATTCCTAGAAGATAGTATTTTGTTCCACATGAGAAGACAGTTGCTTCTCATGTGATTTTGAGCCTGGGATGCAGCTACAGGGCAGAGAGTTGTTTCATTAAGCTCCTGCTATCACAGTCACAGGTTAGTAAATTATGAATGACAAGAAGTGCTTTGTAAATACTAGCCAAACTGCTTGTGATGTCTAAAGAGGCACAAAGATATTTGAAAAGCAGAATTACATGTCACAGAGAAGTGCCCATCTTGACTATTATCAATTTTTCATTCTTCATTGGCTCAAGCATGAAAAGGCAGTGGATGGAAAAATAACACTGTTAAAAGCTGATGAAATGGCATCACTGAGAAAACCTCCTTAATTTTATAAGCAGAGGGTTGAAGACTGAGAAAACCTCATTCATTTTATAAGCAGAGGGTTGAAGACTAAAAGCGCCTCCTTCATCTATAAGCAGAGGGCCAAGGATAAAGTTTGATTTTAAGAATTGCACTGACTGTAAGGCAAATTTTTGGGTACAGTGAGACAACAAATAAGGGTTTATGAAATAAAAATGATGATTAAAGGTAGAGGCAAAGCAGTGGGCTATTAAAATTGGTTTGCATGAGTTTCACTATTATCTGAATTACAAGGTGAAGCTAATGGGTTGATCATCAATGAAGAAATATTATTAAGCAGATGGCCAAAAGAGTCAAACAGTCTTGGTCTCAAACTAACTTCTGCCATCATGTATAAGGAAAACCACTATCAGTATGCTCATCAAACATTCTTCATTTGGTTGAGACTGAGGTTGAAAGGAAACCAGGCATTTGTCACAAGTGGGCCTCCTTCATCTATAAGCAGAGGGCCAGAGCAGTGATTATTTGTAGGGTTTTCACTGACTGAGAGACAAATTGTAAGAACAGTAGGAGACAGTTGAAGGCTTCTGAACAGAGCAATGATGTCAAAAACAAAGGGAAGGCATGAGTACTATAATTTTCAAAGAAGTTGACTTATCTCCTATCAGGTTTTTCTTTCAAAGACAGTCTGGAGCCAAAAATGAACAAACCTTGCTGAGGGGTGTAATTTCCTTAAAAATTACAAAGACCCATCTCCTTGATAAACAGGCTTGACATTTAGTCTTTGTTCCTTTAAACAAAACAGAGTTGAAAGTAGTTGAAATCAGCTAGGTTAGACATAGGCCAAAGAGTGATGATTGTTTTTCAAAAAGTCTTGTTCTTCCTGTTCATGAAGAATTTTCTTTCAATAACTCATCACAGAGGACAAGAAGGTAAATTGAGCTTAGTTTTCTCAAAAAAGCTTTGCAAATAGATACACATGTTCATAAAGGTGCAAGAAGGATTATGGTATGTATTTCAAGGTCAGGAAACACACTCAAAGAAAATAAAGCATGCCATTGTTACGAACGAAGGCATGTTCTTTATGGAAATGTGTCAAATATGATAGTGAAGCCCGGGTGATTACAACTAAGTTTCACCTCACAATCAAAGAGAAAAGCCATTTGGAGAATTCATCTACAGTCACTATATGGTTTTAAGCCAGGTTTCCCTCTAACAAGCAAATATAAGCAGAGGAAAGACATGTCCCCCCTTTAATAAGCAAACAGTGAAAGGAGTTTGGCCCTTGAATGTTTTTCTTATAAGTGGATAGGTTCATATCTATTAAAACTGTTCAAGTAGCATGCACAACCCTTTTTACCAATTTTATTTAAAAAGTGAGCCCCTTATAGCATGTTCAAAATCATTTTGTTTCTTTTCAAATGAACAAAGTCATTGGTTTTAAAGAAAGAAGTCTTCCAAACCCTCACAAATCCAACTAAAGGGTAATTGACTTTTGCGTTCAAAAGAGGATAAAGGGACCGTTGCAAGCCTATTTAAAATTCTCAAAACACAAGCAAAACTCCCCTTTGCTGTTCACGAGACCGAAGAAGAAGTTTTCAGGCAAATTCACAGAGTTTTCAGGATTGGAGACTGCGCGGCGCACCTATAGAAACGTGCGGCGCGTTCAGAAGAGTTTTTACAAAGGAGTTGTGTTGTTGCATGGCGCGCCTGTAGCGGCACGCGGCGCACCTGTAGGTGCTGGTCACGACTGCCCGTCAGCGACCCGACAACCTTTCTGCTGTGCGGCGCCTTCTCGTTTCAAACGTGCCACACATACTTCAATAGTCAAAACACCATCCAAAAGCCCTGAAATATGCTCAAACGTTTCAAACAAGGGCTGCCATCCATTTTTGAGGTATTTCTATTTGCCTCCCTAGTATAAGTCAAGTTACTAAATGAGAGATCGTTGCCATGTTTTCAAAACTAAATGGTGATCGAATAGAGAGGGTCTTGCTATAAATCAAAGTGATTTGTTAAATATTTTGAAGAAGTATGTTATGGTGGGAGGCTACTGGAGTGTTCATTAGTTTCAAAGAGCCCAGAGCTACCCTCAAGACTATGATAAAACCATAACCTCTGTCAGAAAATGTAGTGGTGAAAACAGTGGTAAGGAGGGTTGAATTTTTGTTGAAAATCCGAGACTTCTGTGGCTATGATTGCCCAAGGTTGACATAGTGATAATGGTGTGTTTATGATGATGTCAAAGGCCTAAAAACTGCCCTCAATACAGTGCTAAAAGTATAAAACTACAAGTCAAAATATACACAGTAGTAGAGGTTTGTCAAATTGTTGGAGGTGCCCTAACTGTGATAGGGCAAAGTTAACCTCTGTTAGCCCAGTGTATGGTGGAAACATTGTTAGGAGGTAAAGCGGTGTTTGCAAGGAAAGCAGAGTAATTATTGAAAGAAGTGAAACAGTGAAACAATTGATGCCCCATTTGTCCCATAAAACAAGCGTGGTGAAAAATCTTTCAAACTCAGTCTAGAGGTTTTTATCTGCCTGTGAATGTCAAACAAGAAGTACAAGAGAATTATTTTGATTAGAGGGGTGTTTGTCTCCTACAAGGCCATTCGTTATACCAAAAACCGAAAACTTTTTGACCTTACCCAACACAATGATCATACATAAATGACTTTGTCACTTTCAAAAGTCCTCTCTCGTGTGTCAAAAGCAAAATCAGCGTGCTTCCTCTTTATACATGAAACATAAATGTGAGTGAGTGAAGCCGTTATTACAATTTGAAGATGTTTTTTCAAAATCGTGTGTGAGAAACAATGAAGTACAAGGAAGGTGTTTTTTATTGGAAGCAAGTATATTTTGCCTCTATCTCAATACAAGGATGTCTTTCAAAAATAAAGGGACTATAAACATACCCAGCCACAGTAACATTTTCACTATGTGCTTGTTATTTTGATAACAAGGTTGATTGGCATACAAAGGGAGACAAACAGTGTTTTGGAAAGAGCAGTAAGTTTTGTGTTAAAGAATCATTTCACATAGCATTTGAAGAGATCTGCCTTGGTCGAACAATGACTAACAAAGAAGACAGAGTTTTGTTTGAGAAAACATTTTGAAAACCATTTTGAGGTAGCTTAGTGTTGCAGAGAGCATTCAAAACAAGATGCCCCCCAGGTAGGACAATAGGAGTGGTTTGCATAAGAGATTTGAGCCTACTTCCACTGAAGAAGTGAATGCCCACCCATCAGTCTTGTTCAATTTCCATGAGGTTAGGTGTTTAGAATTTTGTCAAAGAGTGCAAGAGGTGAATAGATTTTCTCCTTTGACACACCTTTGTGCTTTGAGGTTTCAAGACAAGCATTTCTAGTTGGCGGGCCTTGATTTCAAATTCTCTCCAAGGTCTATCTCCAAGGCCACTAAAATCCCTTATGTTGGGGAGAAGTGGTTTAAACAAAGCCACCTGGACTTAGAAGAATACAAACCCTTTCTAAAGTCTGAGCATAGAGATTCATGTCCTTCTATTTTCCCTTTCTCATATCTTTTGGCTAGCTACGCCCTCCTCATGAAGATCATCATGAAATACTTCACTTGTGAGGGAAGATTCTCCCAAGTTTATGCATATCACATTTTACTGCTCATGCATTTCAGTAGGGCCAAATTTCTAAATCTTCCTTTCTTCTTACATAAGAGCATTGACAAAATGGCCTCCACTGTTCAGAAGAAGCCTCCTTCACAACAAACAGCCTGCCTTTTCCATCACTCTCTTGTCAAAATCATCATTCTTCATCAGCTTGAAAAGAGGGAGGTCTCTTGGGATACTTTCATCACCCATCTGGATTTCTCCACTGTCCCTCCAGGTCATACATCCCCTACACCTCCTACTCACCATCCATTGCCTTCTTCTAGCAGACCTATTCCCAAGAAGCTCAAATTTACCACAGAGCAAGAAAAAGAGCCTGAAAAGGGAGAAGAGCATGACCATGATGATGAAGAAGGTGATGAAGGGCAACAACATGAAGAAAAGAAACACAGTGAGGGTGAGCAGACTTTTCATGATACACAACAGACTTATGATGAGGGTGAGCAGACTTATGATGATACACAACAGCCAAAAGAGACTGAACAGGAGCAGCATGAAAGTGTTGAACAGGAGCAGCATGAAGATGATGAACAAGGGCTTGAAAGTGATGAACAGGGGCAGCCAAAAGATGATACACATCAACTACAGCAGTATGACCAGAGGCAGCCTCAGGGTGAAGAACATCTGCCTCCTCAAGAGGAACAGCAAACTCAAAAAGAAGAGGGGCAGTAGGATAAAAGGTTGCAAAGCAGTGAGGAGGACAGTGAGGAGGACAACCCTCAAAGGGAGATGCAAAAAGACAGCCTAGGCATCCTTGAAGAGAGCCAATACATTGGCAAAAATGAAGGGCAAAGTGACAAGGGTAAAGAGCCCATGGAGCATGTGCTAGCTGCCTCTCCTAGGCAAGGGGCCATGCTCTCTTCTCTGAAAGTGGCCAAGCCCCGAACATCAAAGAAAAGGGTACCTAGAGTTGTAACTCCAAATGTGACTAGGGCCCTACGAAGCAATGGAAAATTTCCAAAGAAGCCCATGGTCGAATTGCCCAAGAGGAAGAGTACTAGAAGAGCCACCCAAAGCAAAGGGAAGGGCAAGGAAGAAAGCAGTCATGAACAGGAAAGGGAATTCGACATCATCCAAATCCAAAGTGATGATAGTGATAATGAAGCCCGGATCCTAGAAAATCTCTTGATCCATAGAGAAAGCCAAATTGATGCCTTGAGGGCTGATCTTCATAGAGCTAGGAATTTCAATCATTTTTTGCAAGTCCAAAACAAGAAAATGAGTGTCCATATGGTTGTTTATGAGACACGGGAAATCAAATACAAGAAGGAGGCCTCCAAAGCACAAGTGAGGTTGGAAGAACTCATGGGTGAGTTCGATGAAAGTGAAGGCGAAGATCAACCTAGGAAAAAGAGGCCAAGAACCATGGGGCTAAAAAAGGCCCTTGAGAAACAAAAAGAAGAAGAAAATGCCCTTCCCCAATCTACCCCTCTCACTGCATTGTTCGAACAAGAGATAGAGAACAATCAGGAGGCATGGCTTGAGAGAGTTAATGATCACTTGGAGAGGAAATTGGAGAAGGAAAACAGGGACTTGGACCTTCAATGGAGGATGACGGGGCATTATAAAAAGCTAAATCAGTTTGCCCGGCAGAAGTTGAAGGCTGCTCAAGAAAAACTCAAGGAGGCCAAAGGGAAGCTCCCGGCACAAAAATTGAGGAAAGACACCTCAAGACTCCAAATCTTGGCCTCTTCTTCACAACATGTTTTTGAAAACCCTTGAGGGTCATGCTCGCCAATTTTGGGTGAAATTCGACATATTTTGGTTTTTTGTCATTTTTGGGTTTTTGGCCAAAACTCATGGGCATCGCCATTTCAGTTTGGGGCATCATCAAAGAATGAGAATGGTATCATTGGATGCCATAATTTTAGGGGCACATATTCAGCGATTTTCAGAACAATTGAAGATATTTTCACCCTCAAAATGGCGAAAAACACTCGCTTTTTCTACACTCTGCCTCGTTTATCAGCAAGGCTTATTTTTTGAGTTTTTACACACAGATCTATTTTTTGAGGACTTCCAGTGGTCAGTTGGCATAAAATTGAACATTTTCATAAAGTAGGCACTCAGATCTTTCCAACGAGCTATCATGAGCCTCATTTCGACATCGGGAAGGCTTCCAAAAGTTGCCAGCAAGTCAGGGGACCTTTTGTTGATGTATTTTTTAAGTATTTTTGTAAAAATTGAACCTTTCAAGACTGCTTTTTCCTCATGTGCGTTTAGCTATTTTTGCACATGAGAAGTTATGAAAAGTCAATTATTTCCCTCTTTTACAATTTTTTAGATATTTTATGAGATATTTTGTGCCTTGGGATTTGCAAAGCCTCAAGAACAAAATAAGATATTTTGGATAAGCCAATGAGATTGCAAGTTGAACAAAGAGGTTTTCCTCACTTGGGCCTATATATTCCAAAGGCTTTCATTGTAAAGAAGGCTGAACTTGATGAATAGAAGCAATATATGGTCATATAAGCTTTGGAAGAAATACTTGTCTCATGCTTTTGGATAGTCTCTTGGATGTTCTTGGATGATGAAAGAGGATTGTTGTTGGATTCCATGACTTGGTAGAATGGTATAGTGTCTCTCTCTTTGTTTTGTTTCCTATTTTTCACTCATAAATCCATGTTATTTCTTGATATAGAACATTAGAGAACAAATTTGAGACATGCCCTTGGAGGCACCTCATATTTCCTGTTTCTTCATAGCTTCCATGTTTTCTTCATTCTTAGTCACATTAAAGAATTCTTGATTGCTCTTTAATAACTTAAGGATATTGTTGCTTGTTTCATTCATGGTTTTATGCATGCTAAGTATGATTTACGGTATGCCCTGCTTACTCATGGCTAGCCATAGCTCCATCCATGAAATTTCTCTTTGACTGATTAGATTCTCATTTGTTGAACCAAGGAGGTCTTGTTCTAATCTTGCCCTTTGCCTAAGACTATGCAATCTTGTTTTCAAAGTGCCCAATAACTTGAAGTACTGTGTTTAGGTATTCAGGCATAGTGATTTGAGTTGTTTGTTTGTCTTAAGTGTATTTCCCAAAGTCTGATAGCCATTTCCCAAAGTTAGAGAGTTATATATCTCTATGCATGGCTTGAATGTTTATTTCTATGTATTGATTAACTTATAGTTACATTTCTCATGATTAATGGTTTGCCCTACCATGTTTATGTCAGCTATTAAACTAGTTATGCTTGGAATCCTTTGTTATTCACAAACTTGATGTCCATCTTACTCCATTTTGCCCAAAGATCCATTTTACCTCGAATCAAAGAGGCCCTTCAACAACCTTATATCACCATTTGATAGCTTTCTTGACCTCTTCGACCCCATAGCCTAGTTGATCTGACATATTTTTACCTATCTTATATCATTGATCAGTTTCATCCCTCACAACCAAAAAACCAAAACCAAAAAAACCTACTTCATAACTAGCCTAAAATCAAAACACAATAAGAAAACACACAGATATCCCTTACACAATTAGAGAGAGCCCTATCTGAGTCCAAGAAGGCTAGGTCCTTGGGCTCCAAAGATTGGTTTGATGTTACATTGTAATTTGGCTTGCCAATTAGCCAAATCACGGGACCCTAACATAATGGCGATCATGGTGGGACTCTGAGTAACAAACAAACTTAGATTCCCTAAACATTCCAGCAACCTTAAGAATACTATCTGATTGACTTGTCCCACTGCTCACTAACATAATGGCGATAACGGTGGGACTCTGAGTAACAAACAAACTTAGATTCCCTAAACATTCCAACAGCCTTAAGAATACTATCTGATTGACTTATCCCACTGCTCACTAACATAATGGCGATCACGGTGGGACTCCGAGTTAGTGACAATCTAATTACTCCTTAGTAACTCTCGAAGTCTCAATCAAGCTTAGAAAACTTAAGTGTTGTCTGAAGAGTAGAAGCTAGCTCTTTCACCATCTTAGCAAAATGATGACTCAGTTATAGGAAACTCTTCCAAACCTCATAGGCCACAAATAAAAACTCAGAAAACCCCAAAAACATCCCTAGATTGGCTTTTTCCCTAGTTATTGGTGGTGGACCATAGCTACATCCCTACAAAAACAACCAAAAATCCACTTGGCGACTCCACTAGCCTCCATTAGGCCTTACTACTTTACTAAACTCTAGGCTACTATCCGATTGAGCCACCTCATCACCACACTAACATAATGGCGATCACAGTGGGACTAACTGAGTACATAACAAGCTAGCAAACTCTTGTAGATTCATTAGTCTTTAAAACTTAAACACGCAATCAGTCCATAGAACCATTTAGAGTAAACTCTTTTTGTTATCACCACCCTAGCAAAGTGATGAAACAGGTTTAGAATACATTAATAAACTAGGCTGCACATAAAAACTCAAAAAACCCCAAAACTTCCTTAGATTGGTTTTTGTCAGTATTGGTGGTGGACCATACACATATACCTCAAAACAACTAAAAATCCACTTGGCGACTCCACTAGCCTCCAGTAGGCCTTACTACTTTACTAAACTCTAGGCTACTATCTGATTTAGCCACCTCATCGCCACACTAACATAAAGGTGATCACGGTGGGACTAACTGAGTACATAACAGTCTAGCAAACTCTTGTATATTCATTAGTCTTTAAAACTTAAACAGGCAAGCAGTCCATAGAATCAGTTAGATTAAACTCTTTTTGTTTTCACCACCCTAGAAAAGTGATGAAACAGGCTTAGAATACTTTAATAAACCATAGGCTGCACATAAAACTCAAAAAACCCCAAAACATTCCCAGATTGGCTTTTCTCCTAGTTACTGGTGGTGGACCATAGCTTCGTCTTTACAAAAACAACCAAGTTCCACCTGGTGACTCCACTAGCCTCTAGTAGGCCTAAAAACTCCATAAAAGACCAAAAAATTCATACACCATACCTTTCTTCTAACTCATCCCTCCAAAAACTTAAAACTTAGGGTAAAAACTCTATAATCAATGACAAACTAAGTATAACTTAGCGATTCAGAAAACCTCACCTAAACATAGGAGATAAGAAGAAGTCTTTTTGCCAAGAGAACCATTAGCTTGCCCACACAGCCTAGCAAACTGTCAAACCAAGTGAATCACTCTTCCTTGCAAGTTTCCATCTCAAATTTTTCTATAAATTTTTTTCCCAAAAGCAGCTTTGATAGTGTTGGTGGTGGACCATAGTTCTCATAGAAATCCACCTAGAAACTCCACTAGTCCATCCTTTTTGTTTTGACCATCCTTCACATTAGTAAAACCCTAGAGAGGCCATCCATCCAAAACAATCACAAATACCATCCTCTCTAAACTCTAGACCCGAAATCTAGCTTCATGAAGAATCAACACCAAATCTCATCCAGACCCAAATCCCCCTATCATAGTAGATGACCCAGAGAAGATTCTATGGCAAGCTTCCGAAACTAGCAATTTAGCTACCAATAGGTCCATCCATAAAGCAATATCAGTACCTGAACATCTCACTGCCTTGCAGGATTCCCCCTTTGACTTAAAATCAACAAAACCCCTTTTTAGAAGCAAGTCACAAAGTAAGATAGACTTTGACGATCTTGAGCCCCTAGATCTGACACAGAGTCCTAGTAGATAAGCCTCACCTACCACACCTCCCAACTTTCAGCTTCTCCATCACTTTGGCTCCTACCATCCCAAATCTGCTCAAAATCAGATCACTAGTCCAAGTACATCTGCCACACCTATCCAAACCACTATTGTTCGAACCACCTCAGCTCATCCCACAAGCCCTCATTTTGTACATAATCCATTAGCTCCCGTCATGGCAGCCTGGTACATACCTTTGGTGTTGCCACAGCCTTTGGCTCCCTTACAAAATGACTATCAAGCCAAAATGCCACACTTTACTCGAGTGGAGACTATCACAGTTCAACAACATGTAGATAGGATTAGTGATGCCTTTGAATACATGGAAATAGAAGACGAGACCATCAGAATGAGGATGTTCGCCCAAAGCCTGGGCAGAGAATCAAAAAAATGGTTTAAAAGCTTAACTCCAAACAGCATCCGCAATCTCCCATAACTCTACCAAATCTTCATAAACAAGTGGGAAATCCGAAAGAACCCCATTCAAATCCTGTCAGAGTATAACAATCTAAAACAGGAAAATGGGGAAAGTATCCAGGGATACTGCACTAGGTTCAACAGTGTGTATAACGCCCTCCCACCTCACTTCAAACCCCCACTTGGTTCAGCCTTGGAAAATTTCCCCGAGGGTTTTGACCCAGACATGACTTATCAGCTAAGAGACAAGGACCCCCTTACCTTAGAGGAAATGCAAAAAATAGCCATAAGGGCAGAAGCAAACTTAGCAGAAAAAAGAGTTAGGACTAGATCAGAAAGGAAAGTCACCTACCGGGATGAGGTCTCCTCTTCAGCCCCTTCCTTAGATCCTAGAATAGATGACTTAGTTAGGTCCATGGCCAAAATGTGGGAAAAGATAAGTGAAAAGACCCCTCTTAGGGACAACTAGCCAAACCCTCCAAACAGAAACAGGAAACAAAATTTTAGGAGGGAACAGCCTCAAAACAAACCAAGGGAAAATGACCAACAAATTAGGCCACCATTTAATGAAAATTATGTGGAAGAAGATGATAGGGATACAAAACCCATTGATGAAAATCATTTGAACCTCATAGGGTCTGATAATGAGAGTGAGGTGTACCTCACAAAAGAAGAACAAGCATTCTTCTCTCCGAATCAGGATGAAACCAACTATGAAGATCTCGAAGATCCTGCAATAGATTTTCAGAATGCCATAGTAGAAGCTCACAGGCAGTATGAACTTAGAAACAGAAAAAACCAAGACAACTCCAAGAAAGAAAGCTCAGACACTGCTAAAACCCCTGATACCATCCTTAAGAAAGCAGTGGACAGCAACAAAATCATGGTCAGGAAAAATGACCAAAACAAAGATAGAGTTACCCAAACTAGTCTTGAATCAGATGCTCCTAGTACTTCCACAAAGATTCTGGAGGTGGCTGTGACAAACAAAATCCCAAAACAAATCCAACAAACTCAGAACATAGAGAAATTCATGGCTGAAAAAGCTAAATCGAACCTGTCTAAACTACAAATACCTTTCAGTTTTGAGGGAGAAATCACCAAAATAAAGATTACCATGCCTCTAACTGAACTTATCGCCCAAGGCTCTTATAAATCCCAAGTGTTAAAAGTCCTGAATATATGAAATGATGTGAACACCCTTAATCTAGCTGATGACACTCTTGAAGTGTTGTTTGGTCCGAAAATAGAAGGGAAATTCCAAGAGGGAAACACTCTTCCCTTTTACATCAGTCTGAATATCCATGACCAAATCCTTCACAATGCCATGCTAGACTCTGGTGCCTCGCATAATCTTATGCCAAAGGTTGTAATGGAAATATTAGGCCTAGAAATCACAAGACCATACAAAGACTTTTATTCATTTGATTCTAGTAGAGTCAAATGTCTAGGCTTGATCAAAGATATTTGTTTTAGTTTGGCCCAAGTACCTGCAAAACATCTGATCATGGACATAGTGGTAGCAGACATCTCTCCCAAGTATGGAATGCTTCTATCTAGATCTTGAGGATTCAAGCTCCAAGGAAATATTCAAATTGATATGTCCTACGCCACTATTCCTGTGTTTGACCAAACAAGAATACTCTATCGAGAGTCACACATGAAATACATGATCAGTAGCCAAGAGAGGCCAGATAACATCCCAATTTATTCCTTGCATTCCGACCTAAACTCTTTTATTCTACACACTGATGAGGACATTGAAGAACAGTCAGAAGAAATTGAAACAAACTTAGACCCACCACATCAGCTGCCCCTAGTTCTCTATGATGAACTAGACACTCAAAACTACCATGATCATGAACAGCTATGTCTTGAGGAAATTAAGTGTCTTCCTTTTGAAATAGGAATAGATCAAGAAGCACAAACCATTATGTACTATCAAGCGAGTTTCTCAAACCTTAGTCAAACATCAGCAGTAACATCAGGAAACTTTTTCAGAACAAGGCATTAGAAGACTTACATATCACAAACCTCTTCGGAACTCAGGATCAGGGAAGCTTAATGTTCTTTCCATACCTCAAGGATTTACCATCGCATAACTCTACCACTGCAAATGAAACCTTGACTGTAGCCATAACAGCTCAAAATCCAGAAAAATGTCTAATAAACTTCTTATTAGAGGAGATGATGACTGCAGTCTGAATACACCTGAGTTACTTGAACTGGCTAATATCCTGTCACTCCACCAAAGACTTAGAACTGCTAGAATTGGAAATCTCACTCAAGATAATATTTCATACAGAGAAAATAGTGAGAAACACTATGCCACTGCCATCAATCCAAGAAACAACTTCGACAAAAGAAAATACAAAAATCTGAACCCATCAGTAATAATCAAAGATAAAATAGTTGGTCATAGGATTTGTTTTGATTTTAGAAACACTAATACACATCCTTGTAACAAAAATTTTATCCTTCCTGCCCAAGACCACGATATACCGATGATAAGTGCTTTTAATCATATGTCTTTGCAAGATGATGTTTCAGGTTATAGCCAAATGATTCCCTTGCAAAGTAGATAGCTCAAAGATTTTTTCCAGTATGCTGGAAGTAGTTCCAGTTTCAGACTCAGAATTACAAAACCACCGGATACAAAAAATATGCTCCTGAAAGCCATGTTTCCAATCCTAAATTTCTACATTTTGACATACCTTGATGATGTCATTATATATTTCAAGAATGACAAAGAATATATGCATTACTTGAAAAAGATGTACAGTAAAGGGAGTGGAAATCAGAGATATCAAGAGGTACAACGGGAAGATACGGGTTTGTTCAGAGATTCTTACATGAATCCTTATGTCATGCTTGAAAGAGAAAAATTTTCAAATTTCTCTTTTCAAGAGTTTAGTGGACCAAGAGTAGGAGGAGATCCTTATGAGGATAAGATGCTTAAGTTTCACCATTTCCAAGATTTCTGAGTTTAAAACATTTTCAATCATTGTATATACCATTGTTTGAAAAATAGATAAAAAGTCGAAAAGTCAAAAACAATAGAAAAATAGAAAAGAGGACGGTTTGAAAAATAGAAAGAAGGCCCCATGTTCAAAAAATAGTCATTCAGAAAGCACGCAAGTCTAAATGCCACTACTAGTGCTCAAATGTCTTGTTCAGTTATCTAGCCTAATCATAGCTGAACATGTGTTAAATTTATTTGCTGATAAGTTAGTGAGTGGAAACGATGGTCAACATTGTGTAAGCTTGACTTATCAAAGATATTCGATTAGGAAAAGATACTAGTTCCACATGCTCAAAACAAAACCAAAGAGGGAAGCGGGGATGAAAAACAAATTGTGCATCCTAGCCCCGTTTTTCCTAGTTTCCATTTTATGCAAAATAATATTTGTGTGCAGCTTGTCTTTCATGTCGCAAGTACATGACAAATCAGACTATCTAACCCTGATTTGATCATTTTTCAATTTCATGTTTAGATTAGAGAACAAAATCCTGTCAAACAGCTTAACCTTGACAGTTGATCTAGCATAGGTAGAATAATGAAGTAGTTCATCAACTAAATCTGAACTCCCGGCAGATATAAGTGTAGAAATAGATAGGTTCATTTTTCGAAAAAAATATATATTGTCAAAGGGTTGCTAGTCCAAATGCACCCAAAAGAAGAAAAAATGTTAGGAAAGATAGTGGGGTAGGTAGAAATATCATTAATGCTAATCACGCTGTCAATTTTCAGAAATAACATCAAGGAAAAATGAAATTTGCGCCAATGGATAAGGCACTGGTCTTCATGAGCCAAAGATCTGACATTCTGGACACCTCCTAAAAAGGAGTTGCCCTCCCCAAATGGAGCCACTGTTAGTCATCATTGTTTTTCACTTGTTGGTGATGACTAGTTGTAATAGCCAAGTTTCCTAGCGGCTGATCTAAAAAAATTGTCAAATTTGCCAGCTGGAAAACACCCATAAACATTTTTTTCCCTCCTACCTTTTCAATCTGCCCATGACGAGATGAAACCTCATTATCAAGCCCTATCTAGCCTTAGCCATACTAGCTTGTCCATCAGCTCCAAAGAAAACAGTCCAAATCTGTCCAAAAAATCTCCTCTAAGTTAGGTAGTGGCGCTTTAGGCATTTCTCCCTTGGCAAACTATCCTAAAAGCCAAAGAACCTCTATCTACTAACAGACCAGTCATAACAGACCTTCCTATTCTGCAAATAAAGTTTGTTATACCCTTAAGTCGCGCCACTAATAAACCCTCAAGTCTCAACAATACATGTACCATAGGTCAAACTGATTTTAGGTGGTTTTACAGTGTTTTAATGGATCTTTCAAGAACAGAAGTATACCAGCATTCCCAGAAGACAGTATTTGGTTCCACATGAGAAGACAGCTTCTTCTCATGTGATTTTGATCCTGGGATGCAGCTACAGGGTAGAGAGTTGTTTCATTAATCTCCTGCTATCACAGTCACAGGTTAGTAAATTATGAATGACAATAAGTGCTTTGCAAATACTAGCCAAACTGCTTATGATGTCTAAAGAGGCACAGAGATATTTGAAAAGAATAATTACATGTCACAGAGAAGTGCCCATCTTGACTATTATCAATTTGTCATTCTTCATTGGCTCAAGCATGAAAAGGCAGTGGAAGGAAAAATAACACTATTAAAAGTTGATGAAATGGCATCACTGAGAAAACCTCCTTCATTTTATAAGCAGAGGGTTGAAGACTGAGAAAACCTCCTTCATTTTATAAGCAGAGGGTTGAAGACTGAAAGTGCCTCCTTCATCTATAAGCAGAGGGCCAAGGATAAAGTTTGATTTTAAGAATTGCACTGACTGTAAAGCAAATTTTTGGGTACAATGAGAGAGAAACTAAGGGTTTCTGAAATAAAAATGACGATTAAAGGTAGAGGCAAAGCAGTGGGCTTTTAAAATTGGTTTGCATGAGTTTCACTATTATCTGAATTACAAGGTGAAGCTAATGGGTTGATCATCAATGAAGAAATATTATTAAGCAGATGGCCAAAAGAGTCAAACAGTCTTGGTCTCAAACTAACTTTTGTCATCATGTATAAGGAAAACCACTATCAGTATGCTCATCAAACATTCTTCATTTGGTTGAGACAGAGGTTGAAAGGAAACCAGGCATTTGTCATAAGTGGTCCTCCTTCATCTATAAGCAGAGGACCAGAGCAATGATTGTTTTTAGGGTTTTCACTGACTGAGAGACAAATTGTGAGAAAAATAGGAGATAGTTGAAGGCTTCTGAACAGAGAAATGATGTTAAAAAAAAAAAGGGAAAGCCTGAGTGCTATAATTGTCAAAGAAGCTGACTTATCTCCTATCAGAGTTTTCTTTCAAAGACAGTCTGGAGCCAAAAATGAACAAACCTTGCTGAGGGGTGTAATTTCCTTTAAAATTACAAAGACCCATCTCCTTGATAAATAGGCTTGACATTTAGTCTCTATTCCTTTAAAAATAACAGAGTTGAAAGTAGTTGAAATCAGCTGGGTTAGACACAGGCCAAAGAGTGATGATTTTTTTTCAAAAGTCATGTTCTTCCTATTCATGAAGAATTTTCTTTCAATAACTCATCACAGTGGATAGGAAGGTAACCTGAGCTTAGTTTTCTCAAAAAGGCTTTTCAAATAGATACACAGGTTCATAAAGGTGCAAGAAGGATTATGGTATGTGTTTCAAGGTCAGGAAACACACTCAAAGAAAATAAAGCATGCCACTATTACGAGTGAAGGCATGTTCTTTATGGAAATATGTCAAAGATGATAGTGAAGCCCAGGTGATTACAACTGAGTTTCACCTCATAATCGAAGAGAAAAGCCATTTGGAGAATGCATCTACAGTCACTATATGGTTTTAAGCCAGGTTTCTCTCTAACAAGCAAATATAAGCAGAGGAAAGACATGTCCCCCCTTTAATAAGCAAACAGTGAAAGGAGTTTGGCCCTTGAAAGTTTTTCTTATAAGTGGATAGGTTCATATCTATTACAACTATTCAAGTAGCATACACAGCCCTTTTTACCAACGTTATTTAAAATGTGAGCCCCTTATAGCACGTTCAAAATCATTTTGTTTCTTTTCAAATGAACAAAGGCATTGGTTTTAAAGAAAGAAGTCTTCCAAACCCTCACAAATCCAACTCAAGGGTAATTGAATTTTGCATTCAAAATAGGATAAAGGGGCCGTTGCAAGCCCATTTAAAATTCTCAAAACACAAGAAACACTCCCCTTTGCTGTTCACGAGACTGAAGAAGAATTTTTCGGGAAAATTCACAGAGTTTTCAAGCTTGGAGAGTGCACGGCATGCCTGTAGAAACGCGTGGCGTGTTGAAAAGATTTTTTACAAAGGAGTTGTGTTGTTGCGCGACGCGCTTGTAGGCACCGGTCACGACTGTTATAGAATCATTTCTCACTTTGACATGATTCATGGAGTCTTTGTTAAGTAGTACACCCCTGCTCTGTGGAGGTTGAATCCCAACCAACCTCTAGGGTGTTAATTCCCCGAAACAACGACTGCCCGTCAGCGACCCGACAAAATTTTTGTTGTGTGGCGCCTTCTCATTTCAAACGTGCAGCGCATACTTCAATAGTCCAAACGCCTTCCAAAAGCCCTGAAAGCTGCTCAAACGTTTCAAACAAGGGCTGCCATCCATTTTTGAGGTATTTCTATTTGCCTCCCTGGTATAAGTCAAGTTTATAAATAAGAAATCGTTGCCATGTTTTCAAAACTAAATGGTGATCGAATAGAGAGGGTCTTACTATAAATCAAAGTGATTTGTTAAAAGTTTTGAAGAAGTTTGTTATGGTGGGAGGCTAGTGGAGTGTTCATTAGTTTCAAAGAGCCTAGAGCTACCCTCAAGATTGTGATAAAACCATAACCTCTGTCAGCAAATGTAGTGGTGAAAACAGTGGTAAGGAGGGTTGAATTTTTGTTGAAAATCCGAGACTGTTGTGGCTATGATTGCCCAAGGTAGACATAGTGATAATGGTGTGTTTATGATGATGTCAAAGGCCTAAAAAAATACCCTCAAAACAGTGCTAAAAGCATAAAACTACAATTCAAAATATACACAGTAGTAGAGGTTTGTCAAATTGTTGGAGGTGCCCTAACTGAGATAGGGAAAATTTAACCTCTGTCAGCCCAGTGTCTGGTGGAAACATTGTTAGGAGGTAAATCATTGTTTGCAAGGAAAGCATAGTGATTATTGAAAGAAGTTAAACAGTGAAACAATTGATGCCTCATTTGTCCCATAAAACAAGTGTGTTGAAAAATCTTTCAAACTCAGTCTAGAGGTTTTTATCTGCCTTCGAATGTCAAACAGTGAAGTACAAGAAAGGTATTTTGATGAGGAGGGGTGTTTTTCTCCTACAAGGTTGTCTTGCTTATACCAAAAAACACAGAAAAGCTTTGTGACCTTACCCAACACAGTGATCATACATAAATGACTTTGTCACTTTCAAAATTCCTCTCTGTGTGTTGAAAAGAAAAATTAGTGCTTCCTCTTTATACATGAAACAGACTGTAGTGAGTGAAGTTGTTATTACAATTTGAAGGTGTTTTGTCAAAACTGTGTGTGAGAAACAGTGAAGTACAAGGAGGTTTTTTTTTATTGGAATCAGTGTTTTGCCTCTGTCTAAATACAAGGTTGTCTTTTTTTTATCAAAACATAAAGGATCTTTGTAAACATACCCAGCCACAGTAACATTTTCACTATGTGCTTGTTATTTTGATAACTTTGGTTGATTGGCATACAAAGGGAGACAGACAGTGTTTTGGAAAGAGCAGTGATTTTTGTGTTAAAGAATCATTTCACATAGCATTTGAAGAGATCTGCTTAGGTAAAATAGTGACTAACAAAGAAGACAGAGTTTTGTTTGAGAAAACATTTTGAAAACCATTTTGAGGCAGCTTGGTGTTGCAGAGAGCATTCAAAACAAGATGCCCCCCAGGCAGGACAGTAGGAGTGGTTTGCATAAGAGATTTGAGCCTACTTCCACTGAAGAAGTGAATGCCCACCCATCATTCTTGTTCAATTTCCATGAGGCTGGGAGTTTAGATTTTTGTCAAAGAGTGCAAGAGGTGAAGAGCTTTTCTCCTTTGACACACCTTTGCACTTTGAGGTTTCAAGACAAGCATTTCCAGCTGGCGGGCCTTGATTTCAAATTCTCTCCAAGGTCCATCTCCAAGGCCACTAAAATCCCCTATATTGGGGAGAAGTGGTTTAAACAGAGCCATTTGGACTCAGAAGATTACAAGCCCTTTCTAAATCCTGAGCACAGAGATTCATGTCCTTCTATCTTCCCCTTCTCATATCTTTTGGCCAGCTATGCCCCCTCATGAAAATCATCATTAAATACTTCACTTGTGAGGGAAGATTTTCCCGAATATATGCCTATCACATTCGACTGCTCATGCATTTCACAAGTGCCAAGTTGCTAAACCTTCATTTCTTCTTACACAGGAGCATTGAGAAAATGGCCTCGACTGTTCAGAAGAAGCCTCCTTCACAGCAAACAGCCCCTCTCTTCCATCACTCTCTCTTCAAAGTCATCATCCTTCATCAGCTTGAAAAGAGGGAGGTCTCTTGGGATACTTTCATCACCCATCTGGATTTCTCCACCGTCCCTCCAGTTTATACATCGCCTACACCTCCTACTCACCATCCTTCCCCTTCTTCTAGTAGACCTATTCCCAAGAAGCTAAAGTTTACCACAGAGCAAGAAAAATAGCCTGAAAAGGGAGAAGAGCATGACCATGATGATGAGGAAGATGATGAAGGGCAGCAGCATGAAGAAAAGCAACACAGTGAGGGTGAGCAGACTTTTGATGATACACAGCAGACTTATGATGAGGGTGAGCAGCCACAGTATGATACACAGTTTCCAAAAGAGACTGAACAGGAGCAGCATGAAAGTGCTGAACAGGAGAATCATGAAGATGATGAACAAGGGCATGAAAGTGATGAACAGGGGCAGCCAAAAGATGATACACAGCAGCTACAGCAGTATGAGTAGAGGCAGCCTCAGGGTGAAGAACAGCATCCTCCTCAAGAGGAACAACAAACTCAAAAAGAAGAGGGCAACAGGATAAAAGGTTACAAAGCAGTGAGGAGGACAGCCCTCAAAGGGAGATGCAAAAATACAGCCTAGGCATCCTTGAAGAGAGCCAAGACATTGGAAAAAATGAAGGGCAAAGTGACAAGGGTAAAGAGCCCATGGAGCATGTGCTAGCTGCCTCTCCTAGGCAAGGGGCCATGCTCTCTACTCTGAAAGTGGCCAAGCCCCAGACATTTAAGAAAAGGGTACCTAGAGTTGTAACTCCAAATGTGACTAGGGCCCTCCGAAGCAAGGGAAAATTTCCAAAGAAGCCCATGGTCGAATTTCCCAAGAGGAAGAGTACTAGAAGAGCCACCCAAAGCAAAGGGACGGGCAAGGAAGAAACTAGTCATGAACAGGAAAGGGAATTCGACATCATCCAAATCCAAAGTGATGATAGTGATAATTAAGCCCGGATCTTAGAAAATCTCTTGATCCATAGAGAAAGCCAAATTGATGCCTTGAGGGCTGATCTTCATAGAGCTAGGAATTTCAATCACTTTTTGCAAGTCCAAAACAAGCAAATGAGTTTCCATATGGCTGTTTATGAGACACAGGTAATAAAATACAAGAAGGAGGCCTCCAAGGCACAAATGAGGTTGGAAGAACTCATGGGTGAGTTCGATGAAAGTGAAGGCGAAGATCAGCCTAGGAAAAAGAGGCCAAGAACCATGGGGATAAAAAAAGGCCCTTGAGAAACAAAAAGAAGAAGAAAATGCCCTTCTCCAATCTACCCCTCTCACTGCATTGTTCGAACAAGAGATAGAGAACAATCGAGAGGCATGGCTTAAGAGAGTTAATGATCACTTGGAGAGGAAATTGGAGAAGGAAAATAGGGACTTGGACCTTCAACGGAGGATGACAGGGCATTATAAAAATCTAAATCAATTTGCCCGGCAGAAGTTGAAGGTTGCTCAAGAAAAACTCAAGGAGGCCAAAGGGAAGCGCCCGACACAAAAATTGAGGAAAGACACCTCAAGACTCCAAATCTTGGCCTCTACTTCACAACATGTTGCTGAAAACCCTTGAGGGTCATGCTCACCAAGTTTGGGCGAAATTCGACACATTTTGGTTTTTTTTCATTTTTGGGTTTTTGGCCAAAACTCATGGGCATCGCCATTTCAGTTTGGGGCATCATCAAAGGATGAGAATGGTATAATTGGATGCCATAATTTTAGGGGCACATACTCAGAGATTTTCAGAACAATTGAAGTTTTTTTTCCCCCTCAAAATGGCCAAAAACACTCGCTTTTTCTACACTCTGCCTCGTTTATCAACAAGGCTTATTTTTTGGGTTTTTACACACATGCCTATTTTTGGAGGACTTCTAGTGGTCAATTGGGAGAAAAATAAATATTTTCAGAATGTAGACACTCAGAGCTTTCCAACGAACTATCATGAGCCTCATTTCGACATCGGGAAGGCTTCCAAACGTTGCCAGCAAGTCAAGGGACCTTTTGTTGATGTATTTTTTGAGTATTTTTGTAAAAATTGAACCTTTCAAAACTGTTTTTTCCTCATGTGCGTTTAGCTATTTTTGCACATGAGAAGTTATGAAAAGTCAATTTATTTCCCTCTTTTAGCATTTTTTAGATATTTTATGAGATATTTTGTGCCTTGGGCTTTGCAAAGCCTCAAGGACAAAATAATATATTTTGGATAGGCCAATGAGATTGCAAGTTGAACTAAGAGGTTTTCCTCACTTGGGCCTATATATTCCAAAGGCTTTCATTGTAAATAAGGCTGAAATTGATGAATAGAAGCAATATATGGTCATATAAGCTTTGGAAGAAATACTTGTCTCATGCTTTTGGATAGTCTCTTGGATATTCTTGGATGATGAAAGAGGATTGTTGTTGGATTCCATGACTTGGTAGAATGGTATAATGTCTCTCTCTTTGTTTTGTTTCCTATTTTTCGTTCATAAATCCATGTTCTTGCTTGCTATAGGATAGTAGAGAACAAATTTGAGACATGCCATTGGAGGCACCTCATATTTCTTGTTTCTTCATAGCTTCCATGTTTTCTTCATTCTTAGTCACATTAAGGAATTCTTGATTGCTCTTTAATAACTTAAGGACATTTTTTCTTGTTTCATTCATGGTTTTATGCATGCTAAGTATGATTTACAGTATGCCCTGCATACTCATGGCTAGCCATAGCTCCATCCATGAAATTTCAATTTGACTGATTATATTTTCATTTGTTGAACCAAGGAGGTCTTGTTCTGATCTTGCCCTTTGCCTGAGACTATGCAATCTTGTTTTCAAAGTGCTCAATAACTTGAAGTACTATGTTTAGGTGTTCTGGCATAGTGATTTGAGTTGTTTTTCTATCTTAAGTGTATTTCCCAAAGTCTGATAGCCATTTCCCAAAGTTAGAGAGTTATATATCTCTATGCATGGCTTGAATGTTTATTTCTATGTATTGATTAGCTTATCATTACATTTCTCATGATTAAAGGTTTTCCCTACCATGTTTATGTCAGCTATTAAACTATTTATGCTTGGAATCCTTTTTTATTCACAAACTTGATGTCCATCTTACTCTATTTTTCCCAAAGATCCATTTTACCTTGAATCAAATCATCCCTTCAACAACCTTGTATCACCATCTAATAACTTTCTTGACCTCTTCGACCCCATAGCCCAGTTGATCTGACATCTTTTTACCTATCTTATATCTTTGATCAGTTTCATCCCTCACAACCAAAAAACCAAAACCAAAAAAACCTAATTCATAACTAGCCTAAAATCAGAACACAATAAGAAAACACACAGATATCCCCTACACAATTAGAGAGAGCCTCTCTGAGTCCAGGAAGGCTAGGTCCTTGGGCTCCAAAGACCGATTTGATGTTACATTGTCATTTGGCTTGCCAATCAACCAAATCACAGGACCCTAACATAATGGTGATCACGGTGGGACTCTGAGTAACAATCAAACTTAGATTCCCTAAACATTCCAGGAACCTTAAGAATACTATTTGATTGACTTATCCCACCGCTCACTAACATAATGGCGATCACAGTGGGACTCTGAGTAACAAACAAACTTAGATTCCATAAACATTCCAGCAGCCTTAATAATACTATCTGATTGACTTATCCCACTGCTCACTAACATAATGGTGATCACGGTGGGACTCTGAGTTAGTGACAATCTAAGTACTCCTTAGTAACTCTCGAAGTCTCAATCAAGCTTAGAAGCTAGCTTTTTCACCATCTTAGCAAAATGATGAGTCAGTTATAGGAAACTCTTCCAAACCTCATAGGCCACACATAAAAACTCAGAAAACCCCAAAAACATCCCCAGATTGGTTTTTTCCCTAGTTATTGGTGGTGGACCATAGCTACATCCCTACAAAAACAACCAAAAATCCACTTGGCGACTCCAATAGAATCCAGTAGGCCTTACTACTTTACTAAAATCTAGGCTACTATCTGATTGAGCCATCTCATCGCCACACTAACGTAATGGCGATCACGGTGGGACTAACTGAGTACATAACAATCTAGAAAACTCTTGTAGATTCATTAGTCTTTAAAACTTAAACAGGCAAGCAGTCCATAGAACCATTTAGAGTAAACTCTTTTTGTTATCGCCACCCTAGCAAAGTGATGAAACAGGTTTAGAATACTTTAATAAACTAGGCTGCACATAAAAACTCAAAAAACCCCAAAACTTCCTTAGATTGGTTTTTGTCAGTATTGGTGGTGGACCATACACATATACCTCAAAACAACTAAAAATCCACTTGGTGACTCCACTAGCCTCCAGTAGGCCTTAATACTTTACTAAACTCTAGGCTACTATCTGATTGAGCCACCTCATCGCCACACTAACATAATGGTGATCACGGTGGGACTAACTGAGTACATAACAGTCTAGCAAACTCTTGTAGATTCATTAGTCTTTAAAACTTAAACAGGAAAGCAGTCCATAGAATCAGTTAGAGTAAACTCTTTTTGTTGTCACCACCCTATCAAAGTGATGAAACAGGCTTAGAATACTTTAATAAACCATAGGCTGCACATAAAACTCAAAAAACCCAAAAACATTCCCAGATTGGCTTTTCTCCTAGTTACTGGTGGTGGACCATAGCTACGTCTTTACAAAAACAACCAAGTTTCACCTGGCGACTCCAATAGCCTCCAGTAGGCCTAAAAACTCCATAAAAGACCAGAAAATTCATACACCACACCTTTCTGCTAACTCATCCTTCCAAAAACTTAAAACTTAGGGTAAAAACTCTGTAATCCGTGACAAACTAAGTATAACTTAGCGATTCAGAAAACCTCACCTAAACATAGGAGATAAGCATAAGTCTTCTTGCCAAGAGAACCATTAGCTTGCCCACACAGCCTAGCAAACTGTCAAACCAAGTGAATCACTCTTCCTTGCAAGTTTTCATCTCAAATTTTGCTATAAAACGTTTTCCCAAAAGCATCTTTGATAGTGTTGGTGGTGGACAATAGTTCTCATAGAAATCCACCTGGCAACTCCACTAGTCCATCCTTTTTGTTTTGACCATTCTTCACATTAGTAAAACCCTAGAGAGGCCATCCATCCAAAACAATCACAAATACCATCCTCTCTAAACTCTACACCCAAAATCTGGCTTCACGAAGAATCAACGCCAGATCTCATCCAGACCCAAATCCCCCTATCATAGTAGATGACCCAGAGAAGATTCTGTGGCAAGCTTCCGAAACTGGAAATTTAGCTACCAATAGGTCCATCCATAAATCAAGATCAGTACCTGAACATCTCACTGCCTTGCAAGATTCCCCCTTTGACTTAAAATCAGCAAAAACCCTTTTTAGAAGCAAGTCACAAAGTAAGATAGACTTTGACGATCTTGAGCCCCTAGATCTGCCACAGAGACCTAGTAGATAAGCCTCACCTACCACACCTCTAGACTTTCAGCTTCTCCATCACTTTGGCTCCTACCATCCCAGATCTACTCAAAATCAGATCACTATTCCAAGTACTTCCACCACACCTATCCAAACCACTACTGTTTGAACCACCTCAGCTCATCCCACAAGCCCTCATTTTGTACATCATCCATTAGCTCCCGTCATGGTAGCCTGGTACGCACCTTTGGTGTTTCCACAGCCTTTGGCTCCCTTACAAAATGACTATCAAGCCAAAATCCCACACTTTACTGGAGTGGAGACTACCACAGCTCAACAACATGAAGATAGGATTAGCGATGCCTTTGAATACATGGAAATAGAAGACGAGACCATCAGAATGAGGATGTTCGCCCAAAGCCTGGGCAAAGAACCCAAAAAATGGTTTAAAATCTTAACTCCAAACAGCATCCACAATCTCCCAGAACTCTACCAAATCTTCATAAACAAGTGGGAAATCTGAAACAACCCCATTCAAATCATGTCAGAGTATAACAATCTAAAACAGGAAAATGGGGAAAGTGTCCAGGGATACTGCACTAGGTTCAACAGTGTGTATAACGCCCTCCCACCTCACTTCAAACCCTCACTCGGTTCAGCTTTGGCAAAGTTCTCCGAGGGTTTTGACCCAGACATGACTTATCAACTAAGAGACAAGGACCCCCTTACCTTAGAGGAAATGCAAAAAGTAGCCATAAGGGCAGAAGCCAACTTAGCAGAAAAAAGAGCTAGGACTAGATCAGAAAGGAAAGTCACCTACCGGGATGAGGTCTCCTCTTCAGCCCTTTCCTTAGATCCTAGAATATATGACTTAGTTAGGTCCATGGCCAAAATGTGGGAAAAGATAAGTGAAAAGACCCCTCTTAGGGACAACCAGCCAAACCCTCCAAACAGAAACCGAAACCAAAATCTTAGGAGGGAACAGCCTCAAAAAAAACCAAGGGAAAATGACCAACAAATTAGGCCACCATTTAATTAAAATTATGTGGAAGAAGATGATAGGGATACAAAACCCATTGATGAAAATCATTTAAACCTCATAGGGTCTGATAATGAGAGTGAGGTGTACCTCACAGAAGAAGAACAAACATTCTTCTCTCCGAATCGGGATGAAACCAACTATGAAGATCCTGAAGATCCTGCAATATATTTTCAGAATGCCATAGTAGAAGCTCACAGGCAGTATGACCTTAGAAGCAGAAAAAACCAAGACAACTCCAAGAAAGACAGCTCAGACACTGCTAAAACCCCTGATACCATCCTTAAGAAAGCAGTGGACAGCAACAAAATCATGGTCGGGAAAAATGACCAAAACAAAGATAGAGTTACCCAAACTAGTCTTGACTCAGATGCTACTAGAACTTCCACAAAGATTCCCGAGGTGGCTGTGACAAACAAAATCCCAAAACAAAGCCAACAAAATCAGAACATAGAGAAAGTCATGGCTGAAAAATCTGAAGCGAACCTGTCTAAACTACAAGTACCTTTCAGTTTTGAAGGAGAAATCGCCAAAATAAAGATTACCATGCCTCTCACTGAACTTATCACCCAAGGCTCTTATAAATCCCAAGTGTTAAAAGTCTTGAATATAGGAAATGATGCGAACACCCTTAATCTAGCTGATGACACTCCTGAAGTGTTGTTTGGTCTGAAAATAGAAGGGAAATTCCATGAGGGAACCACTCTTCCCTTTTACATCAGTCTGAATATCCATGACCAAATCCTTCACAATGCCAAGCTAGACTCCGGTGCCTCGCATAATCTTATGCCGAAGGTTGTAATGGAAATATTAGGCCTAGAAATCGCAAGACCATACAAAGAATTATATTCATTTGATTCTAGTAGAGTCAAATGTCTAGCCTTGATCAAAGATCTTTGTTTTAGTTTGGCCCAAGTACCTGAAAAACATCTGATCATGGACATAGTGGTAGCAGAAATCCCTCCCAAGTATGGAATGCTTCTATCCAGATCTTGGGGAGCCAAGCTCCAAGGAAATATTCAACTTGATATGTCCTACGCCACTATTCCTATGTTTGACCAAACAAGAATACTCTATCGAGAGTCACACATGAAATACATGATCAGTAGCCAAGAGAGGCCAAATAACATCCCAATGTATTTCTTGCATTCCGACCTGAACTCTTTTATTCTACACACCGCTGAGGACATTGAAGAATAGTCAGAAGAAATTGAAACAAACTTAGACCCACCACATCAGCTGCCCCTAGTTCTCTATGATTAAATAGACACTCAAAACTACCATGATCATGAACAACTATGTCTTGAGAAAAGTAAGTGTGTTCCTTTTGAAATAGGAATAGAGCAAGAAGCACAAACCATTATGTACTATCAAGCGAATTGCTCAAACCTTAGTCAAACATCAGTAGTAACGTCAGGAAACTTTTTCAGAACAAAGGCATTAGAAGACTTACATATCACAAACCTCTTCGGAACTCAGGAGTAGGGAAGCTTAATGTTCTTGCCATACCTCAAGGATTTGCCATCGCATAACTCTACCACTGCAAATGAAACCTTGACTGTAGCCATAACAGCTCAAAATCCAAAAAAAATGCCTGATAAACTTCTTATTAGAGGAGATGATGACTGCAGTCCGAATACACCTGAGTTACTTGAACTGAATAACATCCTGTCACTCCACCAAAGACTTAGAACTGCTAGAATTGGCAATCTCATTCAAAATATTACTTCATACAGAGAAAACAGCGAGAAACACCACTACCATCACCCCAAGAAACAACTTCAACAAAATAAAATACAAAAATCTGAACCAATTAGTAATAATCAAAGATAAAATAGCTGGTCATAGGATCTGTTTTGATTTTAGAAAAACTAATACACATCCTTGTAACAGAAATTTTATCCTTCCTGCCCAAGACCATGATATACCGATGATAAGTGCTTTTAATTATATGTATTTGCAAGATGATGTTTCAGGTTATAGCCAAATGATTCCCTTGCAAAGTATATAGCTCAAAGATTTTTTCCAATATGCTGGAAGTAGTTCCAGTTTCAGACTCAGAATTGCAAAACCACTGGATACAAAAAATATGCTCCTAAAAGCCATGTTTCCAGTCCTAAATTTCTGCATGTTGACATACCTTGATGATGTCATTATATATTTCAAGAATGACAAAGAATATATGCATTACTTGAAAAATATGTACAGTAAAGGAAGGAGTGGAAATTATAGATATCAAGAGGTACAGCAGGAAGATACGGGTTTGTTCAAAGATTCTTGCATGAATCCTTATGTCATGCTTGAAAGAGAAAATTTTCCAAATTTCTCTTTTCAAGAGCTGAGTGGACCAAGAGTGGTAGGAGATCCTTATGAGGATAAGATGCTTAAGTTTTGCCATTTCCAAGATTTCTGAGTTTAAAACATTTTCAATCATTGTATATACCATTGATTGAAAAATAGATAAAAAGTAGAAAAGTAAAAAAAAATAGAAAAATAGAAAAGAGGGCGGTTTGAAAATAGAAAGAAGGCCTCATGTTCAAAAAATAGTCATTCAGAAAGTGTGCAAGTCTAAATGCCGCTACTAGTGCTCAAATGTCTTGTTCAGTTATCTAGCCTAATCATAGCTGAACATGTGTTAAATTTATTTGTTGATAAGTTAGGGAGTGGAAAAGATGGTCAAAATTGTGTAAGCTTGACTTATCAAAGAGAGTAGATTAGGAAAATATATTGGTTCCACATGCTCAAAACAAAACCAAAGAGGGAAGCGGGGATGAAAAACAAATTGTGCATCCTAGCCCCGTTTTTCCTAGTTTCCATTTTATGCAAAATAATATTTGTGTGCATCTTGTCTTTCATGCCGCAAGTACATGACAAATCAGACTATCTAACCCTGATTTGATCATTTTTCAATTTCATGTTTAGATTAGAGAACAAAATCCTGTCAAACAGCTTAACCTTGAGAGTTGATTTACCATAGGTAGAGTAATGAAGGAGTTCATCAACTAAATATGAACTCCCGGCAGATATAAGTGTAGAAATAGATAGGTTCATTTTTCGAAAAAAATATATATTGTCAAAGGGTTGCTAATCCAAATGCACCCAAAAGAAGAAAAAATATTCGAAAAGATAGTGGGGTAGGTAGAAATATCATTGATGCTAATCATGCTGTCAATTTTCGGAAATAGCATCAAGAAAGAATGAAATTTGTGCCAATGGATAAGGCACTGGTCTACATGAGCCAAAGATCTAAGATTCTGGACACCTCCTAAAAAGGAGCAGCCCTCCCCAAATGGAGCCACTGTTAGTCATCATTATTTTTCACTTGTTGGTGATGACTAGTTGTAACAGCCAAGATTCCTAGCAGATGATCTAAAAAAATTGTCAAATTTGTTAGCTGGAAAACACCCATAAACATTTTTTGCCCTCCTACCTTTTCAATCCGCCCAGGACAAGATGAAATCTCATTATCAAGCCCTATCTAGCCTCAGCCATACTAGCTTGTCCATCAGCTCCAAAGAAAATAGTCCAAATCTGTCCAAAAAGTCTCCTCTAAGTTAGGTAGTGGCGCTTTAGGCATTTCTCCCTTGGAAAACTATCCTAAAAGCCAAAGAACCTCTATCTACTAACATACCATTCATAACAGACCTTCCTATTCTGCAAATAAAATTTGTTATACCCTTAAGTCGCGCCACTAATAAACCCTCAAGTCTCAGCAATACATGTACCATAGGTCAAACTGATTTTAGGTGGTTTTACAGTGTTTTAATGGATCTTTCAAGAACAGAAGTATACCAGCATTCCCAGAAGACAGTATTTGGTTCCACATGAGAAGACAGCTTCTTCTCATGTGATTTTGAGCCTGGGATGCAGCTACAGGGTAGAGAGTTGTTTCATTAAGCTCCTGCTATCACAGTCACAGGTTAGTAAATTATGAATGACAAGAAGTGCTTTGCAAATACTAGCCAAACTGCTTGTGATGTCTAAAGAGGCACAGAGATATTTGAAAAGCAGAATTACATGTCACAGAGAAGTGCCCATCTTGACTATTACAATTTGTCATTCTTCATTGCCTCAAGCATGAAAAGGCAGTGGAAGGAAAAATAACGCTGTTAAAAGCTGATGAAATGGCATCACTGAGAAAACCTCCTTCATTTTATAAGCAAAGGGTTAAAGACTGAGAAAACCTCCTTCATTTTATAAGAAGAGGGTTGAATACTGAAAGCACCTCCTTCATCTATAAGCAGAGGGCCAGGATAAAGTTTGATTTTAATGATTGCACTGACTGTAAGGCAAATTTTTGGGTACAGTGAGACAACAACTAAGGGTTTCTGAAATAAAAATGATGATTAAAGGCAGAGGCAAAGCAGTGGGCTATTAAAATTGGTTTCCATGAGTTTCACTATTATTTGAATTACAAGGTGAAGCTAATGGGTTGATCATTAATGAATAAATATTATTAAGCAGATGGCCAAAAGAGTCAAACAGTCTTGCTCTCAAACTAACTTTTTCCATCATGTATAAGGAAAACCACTATCAGTATGCTCATCAAACATTCTTCATTTGGTTGAGACAGAGGTTGAAAGGAAACCAGGCATTTGTCACTGGTGGGCCTCCTTCATCTATAAGCAGAGGGCCAGAGCAGTAATTTTTTTTAGGGTTTTCACTGACTGAGAGAAAAATTGTGAGAATAGTAGGAGATAGTTGAAGGCTTCTGAATAGAGCAATGATGTTAAAAAAACAAAGGGAAAGCCTGAGTGCAATAATTTTCAAAGAAGCTGACTTATCTCCTATCAAATTTTTCTTTCAAAGATAGTGTGGAGCCAAAAATGAACAAACCTTGCTGAGGGGTGTAATTTCCTTAAAATTTACAAAGACCCATCTCCTTGATAAACAGGCTTGAAATTTAGTCTATGTTCCTTTAAACAAAACAGAGTTGAAATTAGTTGAAATTAGCTGGGTTAGACACAGGACAAAGAGTGATGATTGTTTTTCAAAAAGTCTTGTTCTTCCTGTTCACGAAGAATTTTCTTTCAGTAACTCATCACAGTGGACAGGAAGGTAGCCTGAGCTTAGTTTTCTCAAAAAGGCTTTGCAAATAGATACACAGGTTCATAAAGGTGCAAGAAGGATTATGGTATGTGTTTCAAGGTCAGGAAACACACTCAAAGAAAATAAAGCATGCCACTATTATGAATGAAGGCCTGTTCTTTATGGAAATATGTCAAAGATGATAGTGAAGCCCAGGTGATTACAACTGATTTTCACCTCACAATCAAAGAGAAAAGCCATTAGGAGAATGCATCTACAGTCACTATATGGTTTTAAGCCAGGTTTCCCTCTAACAAGGAAATATAAGCAGAAGAAATACATGTCCCCCCTTTAATAAGAAAACAGTGAAAGGAGTTTGGCCCTTGAAATTTTTTCTTATAAGTGGATAGGTTCATATCTATTAAAACTGTTCAAGTAGCATACACAGCCCTTTTTACCAACGTTATTTAAAATGTGAGCCCCTTATAGCACGTTCAAAATCATTTTGTTTCTTTTCAAATGAACAAAGGCATTGGTTTTAAAGAAAGAAGTCTTCCAAACCCTCACAAATACAACTCAAGGGTAATTGACTTTTGCATTCAAAAGAGGATAAAGGGACCGTTGCAAGCCCATTTAAAATTCTCAAAACACAAGCAACACTCCCCTTTGCTGTTCACGAGACTGAAGAAGAATTTTTCGGGGAAATTCACAGAGTTTTCAGGCTTGGAGACTGCGCGGCGCGCCTGTACAAACCCGCGGCGCGTTCATAAGAGTTTTTACAAAGGATTTGTATTGTTGCGCGGCGCGCCTGTAGACGCCGGTCACGACTGCCCATCAGCGACCTGACAACCTTTATGTTGCGCAGTGCCTTCTCATTTCAAACGTGTCGCGCATACTTCAATAGTCCAAACGCCTTCCAAGAGCCCTAAAAGCTGCTCAAACGTTTCAAACAAGGGCTGCCATCCATTTTTGAGGTATTTCTATTTGCCTCCCTGGTATAAGTCAAGTTGCTAAATAAGAGATCGTTGCCATGTTTTCAAAACTAAATGGTGATCGAATAGAGAGGGTCTTGCTATAAATCAAATTGATTTGTTAAAAATTTTGAAGAAGTTTGTTACGGTGGGAGGCTAGTGGAGTGTTTATTAGTTTCAAAGAGCCTAGAGCTACCCTCAAGACTGTGATAAAACCATAACCTCTGTCAGCAAATGTAGTGGTGAAAACAGTGGTAAGGAGGGTTGAATTTTTGTTGAAAATCCGAGACTACTATGGCTATTATTGCCCAAGGTTGACATAGTGATAATGGTGTGTTTATGATAATGTCAAAGGCCTAAAAAACTGCCCTCAATACAGTGCTAAAAGCATAAAACTACAAGTCAAAATATACACAGTAGTAGAGGTTTGTCAAATTGTTGGAGGTGCCCTAACTGAGATAGGGCAAATTTAACCTCTGTCAGCCCAGTGTATGGTGGAAACATTGTTAGGAGGTAAAGCAGTGTTTGCAAGGAAAGCATAGTGATTATTGAAAGAAGTGAAACAGTGAAACAATTGATGCCTCATTTGTCCCATAAAACAAGTGTGGTGAAAAATCTTTCAAACTCAGTCTAGAGGTTTTTATCTTCCTGTGAATGTCAAACAATGAAGTACAAGAGAATTATTTTGATTAGGAGGGGTGTTTGTCTCCTACAAGGCTGTCTTGCTTATACCAAAAAACACAGAAAAGCTTTGTGACCTTACCCAACACAGTGATCATACATAAATGACTTTGTCACTTTCAAAAGTCCTCTCTGTGTGTTGAAAAGAAAAATCAGTGCTTTCTCTTTATACATGAAACAGACTATAGTGAGTGAAGATGTTATTACAATTTGAAGGTGTTTTTTCAAAACTGTGTGTGAGAAACAGTGAAGTACAAGGAGGGTGTTTTTTATTGGAATCAGTGTTTTGCCTCTATCTAAATACAAGGTTGTCTTGTTTTTATCAAAACATAAATGATCTTTGTAAACATACCCAGCCACAGTAACATTTTCACTATTTGATTGTTATTTTGATAACTTTGGTTGATTGGAATACAAAGGGAGACAGATAGTGTTTTGGAAAGAGCAGTGATTTTTGTGTTAAAGAATCATTTCACATAGCATTTGAAGAGATCTGCCTAGGTAAAACAGTGACTAACAAAGAAGATAGAGTTTTTGTTTGAGAAAACATTTTGAAAACCATTTTGAGGCAACTTGGTGTTGCAGAGAGCATTCAAAACAAGATTCCCCCCAGGCAGGACAGTAGGAGTGGTTTGCCTAAGAGATTTGAGCCTACTTCCACTAAAGAAGTGAATGCCCACCCATCAGTATTGTTCAATTTCCATGAGGTTGGGTGTTTAGATTTTTGTCAAAGAGTGCAAGAGGTGAAGAGATTTTCTCCTTTGACACACCTTTGCGCTTTGAGGTTTCAAGACAAGCATTTCCAGCTCGCGGGCCTTGATTTCAAATTCTCTCCAAGGTCCATCTCCAAGGCCACTAAAATCCCCTATATTGGGGAGAAGTGGTTTAAACAAAGCCATTTGGACTCAGAATATTACAAGCCCTTTCTAAAGCCTGAGCACAGAGATTCATGTCCTTCTATCTTCCCCTTCTCATATCTTTTGGCCAGCTACGCCCCCCTCATGAAAATCATCATTAAATACTTCACTTGTGAGGGAAGATTTTCCCGAATATATGTCTATCACATTCGACTGCTCATGCATTTCACAAGGGCCAAGTTGCTACACCTTCCTTTCTTCTTACACAGGAGCATTGAGAAAATGGCCTCCACTATTCAGAAGAAGCCTCCTTCACAGCAAACATCATGTCTCTTCCATCACTCTCTCATCAAGGTCATCATCCTTCATCAGCTTGAAAAGAGGGAGGTCTCTTGGGATACTTTCATCACCCATCCGGATTTCTCCACTGTCCCTCCAGTTCATACATCCCCTACACCTCCTACTCATCATCCTTCCCCTTCTTCTAGCAGACCTATTCCCAAGAAGCTCAAGTTTACCAAAGAGTAAGCAAAAGAGCCTGAAAAGGGAGAAGAGCATGACCATGATGATGAGGAAGATGATGAAGGGCAGCAGTATGAAGAAAAGCAACATAGTGAGGGTGAGCATACTTTTGATGATACACAGCAGACTTATGATAAGAATGAGCAGCCACAGTATGATACACAGCAGCCAAAAGAGACTAAACAGGAGCAGCGTGAAAGTGTTGAACAGGAGCAGCATGAAGATGATGAACAAGGGCATGAAAGTGATGAACAGGGGCAGCCAAAATATGATACACAACAGCTACTGCAATATGAGCAGATCCAGCCTCAGGTTGAAGAACAGAAGCCTCCTCAAGAGGAACAGCAAACTCAAAAAGAAGAGGGGCAGTAGGATAAAAGGTTGCAAAGCAGTGAGGACGACAGCTCTCAAAGGGAGATGCAAAAAGATAGCGTAGGCATCCTTGAAGAGAGCCAAGACATTGGCAAAAATGAAGGGCAAAGTGACAAGGGTAAAGATCCCATGAAGCATGTGCTAGCCGCCTCTCCTAGGCAAGGGGCCATGCTCTCTTCTCTAAAAGTGGCCAAGCCCCAGACATCAAAGAAAAGGGTACCTAGAGTTGTAACTCCAAATTTGACTAGGGCCCTTCTAAGCAAGGGAAAATTTCCAAAGAAGCCCATGGTCGAATTGCCCAAGAGGAAGAGTACTAGAAGAGCCACCCAAAGCAAAGGGAAGGGCAAGGAAGAAAGCAGTCATGAACAGGAAAGGGAATTCAACATCATCCAAATCCAAAGTCATGATAGTGATAATGAAGCCCGGATCCTAGAAAATCTCTTGATCCATAGATAAATCCAAATTGATGCCTTGAGGGCTGATCTTCATAGAGCTAGGAATTTCAATCACTTTTTGCAAGTCCAAAACAAGCAAATGAGTGTCCATATGGCTGTTTATGAGACACGGGCAATCAAATACAAGAAGGAGGCCTCCAAAGCACAAGTGAGGTTGGAATAACTCATGGGTGAGTTCGATGAAAGTGAAGGCAAAGATCAGCCTAGGAAAAAGAGGCCAAGAACCATGGGGCTAAAAAAGGCCCTTGAGAAACAAAAAGAAGAAGAAAATACCCTTCTCCAATCTACCCCTCTCACTGCATTGTTTGAACAAGAGATAGAGAACAATAGGGAGGCATGGCTTGAGAGAGTTAATGATCACTTGGAGAGGAAATTGGAGAAGGCAAACATGGACTTGGACCTTCAACGGAGGATGACGGGGCATTATAAAAAGCTAAATCATTTTGCCCGGCGGAAGTTGAAGGCTATTCAAGAAAAACTCAAGGAGGCCAAAGGGAAGCGCGCTGCAAAAAAATTGAGGAAAGACACCTCAAGACTCCAAATCTTGGCCTCTGCTTCACAACATGTTGCTGAAAACCCTTGAGGGTCATGCTCGCCAAGTTTGGGCCAAATTCGACATATTTTGGTTTTTTGTCATTTTTGGGTTTTTGGCCAAAACTCATGGGCATCGCCATTTCAGTTTGGGGCATCATAAAAGGATGAGAATGATATCATTGGATTCCATAATTTTAGGGGCACATACTCAGCGATTTTCAGAACAATTGAAGATCTTTTCCCCCTCAAAATGGCGAAAAACAGTCGTTTTTTCTACACTCTTCCCCGTTTATCAGCAAGGCTTATTTTTTGGGTTTTTACACACAGGCCTATTTATCGAGGACTTCTAGTGGTCATTTGGGAGAAAACTGAAAATTTTCATAAATTAGACACTCAGAGATTTCCAACGAGCTATCATGAGCCTCATTTAGACATCGAGAAGGCTTCCAAAAGTTGTCGGCAAGTCAAGGGACCTTTTGCTGATGTATTTTTTGAGTATTTTTGTAAAAATTGAACATTTCAAAACTGTTTTTTCCTCATGTGCGTTTAGCTATTTTTGCACATGAGAATTTATGAAAAGTCAATTTATTTCCCTCTTTTAGCATTTTTTAGATATTTTATGAGATTTTTTGTGCCTTGGGCTTTGCAAAGCCTCAAGGACAAAATAAGATATTTTGGATAGGCCAATGAGATTGCAAGTTGAACTAAGAGGTTTTTCTCACTTGGGCCTATATGTTCCAAAGGCTTTCATTGTAAAGAAGGTTGAACTTGATGAATAGAAGCAATATATGGTCATATAAGCTTTGGAAGAAATACTTGTCTCATGCTTTTGGATAGTCTCTTGGATGTTCTTGGATGATGAAAGAGGATTGTTGTTGGATTCCATGACTTGGTAGAATGGTATAGTGTCTCTCTCTTTGTTTTGTTTCCTAGTTTTCTGTCATAAAGCCATGTTCTTGCTTGCTATATGACAGTATAGAACAAATTTGAGACATGCCCTTGGAGGCACCTCAAATTTCTTGTTTCTTCATAGCTTCCATGTTTTCTTCATTCTTAGTCACATTAAAGAATTTTTGATTGCTCTTTAATAACTTAAGGATATTGTTGCTTGTTTCATTCATGGTTTTATGCATGCTAAGTATGATTTATGGTATGCCCTGCTTACTCATGGCTAGCCATAGCTCCATCCATGAAATTTCTCTTTGACTGATTAGATTGTCATTTGTTGAACCAAGGATGTCTTGTTCTGATCTTTCCCTTTGCCTAATATTATGCAATCTTGTTTTCAAAGTGCCCAATAACTTGAAGTACTGTGTTTAGGCATTCCGGCATAGTGATTTGTGTTGTTTGTTTGTCTTAAGTGTATTTCCCAAAGTCTGATATCCATTTCCCAAAGTTAGAGAGTTATATATCTCTATGCATGGCTTGAATGTTTATTTCTATGTATTGATTAGCTTATAGTTACATTTCTCATGATTAATAGTTTGCCCTACCATGTTTATGTTAGCTATTAAACTAGTTATGTTTGGAATCCTTTGTTATTCACAAACTTGATGTCCATCTTACTCCATTTTGCCCAAAGATCCATTTTACCTCGAATCAAATCGGCCCTTCAACAACCTTGTATCACCATCTGATAGCTTTCTTGACCTCTTCGACCCCATAGCCCAGTTGATCTGACATCTTTTTACCTATCTTATATCTTTGATCAGTTTCATACCTCACAACCAAAAAACCAAAACCAAAAAAACCTACTTCATAACTGGCCTAAAATCATAACACAATAAGCAAACACACAAATATCCCTTACACAATTAGAGAGAGCCCTCTCTGAGTCCAGGAAGGCTAGGTATTTGGGTTCCAAATATTGGTTTGATGTTACACTGTCATTTGGCTTGACAATCAACCAAGTCACAGGACCCTAACAGGATTCTCCCAAGTTCTCATTAGATTACAGGTCCGTAGGACGGTTGTGTGTCAGGGGGAGTGGAAGTGTGTACAAGTCCGCAAGATGGTTGTGTTCCAGGGGGATTAACCCTTTGCCATTGATGTCAAAGGGGGAGATAATGTTGTAGGAAGAGGTGTCACAATCGTAGAGGGAGTACTTGTGTTGCCATCAATGCAAAAGGGGGGGATTTTTTATCAACGATTGTCATTGATGTCAACCCAAGCAGCACTAGGGGCTACCCCAATATTTCATGGGAAGTTTGACCTACCAAATTAATATATTATGGGTCAAGAATTCTTTTGATGGTTTATATTTGTCGAGATGTTTCCGTTGATATATGGCACACCACGTAATTCTTCACGGTTTGAGAGATATTCATGTTTGAAGTTTGTACCCCTAGTTAGTGGGCTAAAACCCCATGGGGTTGTGGCATGGGTCATTGAAAAGTCATAATTAATATTTTTTAAGATCCTAAAATCCTTCCCACTTTCACTTGTTGAAGCCCCTCTCAACCTAAGAATTTATATAAATTGTGACCCTCATATCCTCCGTATGCAAGGGATTTCGCCATCTGAAACAGGTCATCATGGAATTTTCGCTCTAAATTCATTTCTACGAAGGTTCAAAAGCTGAAATTGTTATGAGACGAAGCCAAAATCCTGAGGAAGCTCCTGTGAAAATTTCAGATCAAGGTGCACAATATTTTTAGAGATATGATCAATGGAAGTCAGTGTTTTTGCAGGCTCCTGAAATTCCTCTCAAAGAAGCGATCTTGGGAAAATTTTCATAACTCTCTCTCTGAGTATCGGATTGGAATTATGCAAATATTGATAGATATTTCATGGACTATAGTTTTCTCTCTATAAAGTTTAGAGCCAAATGAAGAAACAGTAGCATGTGGCATGCCATACAAGTTCGCTCTACTGAAACAGTCCATAATTAGGGCATTGTGAGAGATTGGGTATAACTCTCTCTTGAAGAATCCAAATTGGGTCAGACCTATGGCATTGGAAATATGACTCAGAGGACTACTACAGGACCAAAAATAAGATATTGAGGATCTGAAATAACAGAGATACACTAGATTCAATATCGAGCTCCTAGAAAGAAAGAAAAAGCTAGATCATGTGTTGTCAAGGGTTGCAAAGGACCAGAATTTCTATGACAGCAAAGCAAAGCAAGGTGCAGCAGAGGGTAGCATGACAAGAGCAGCAACCAAGGTGCATAACATCAACAAGAAGTTCATCATATGAAGTCTTCAAGTGGGTAGCATTGCATACAATCATTGTAAAGGTATCATTGTACTTAGTCATTGTAAATACATTATTGTACAAATTGTACTAGTATCTATCTGCCAAGGGTTGAAGAGGCAGTGTCGGGTGGTCTAGGATCATCATTAGGTGGTTGTGTCATAGTTGGGGTTATGTTCTAGTGTGTCTTCTTCTTCTACATCATTATATATCATTGTAAAGTGGACCATTTTCCCTGGTACGGGAGTCCATTCTTCTTTTATTCTTCTATAGGGTGGTAGGGTGGTGTTAGGGTGAGTTGTAGCTCATTGGGTGTTGGGGCATCCGTTCAGTGACTACTGAAGAATCTCGGGCGTTGGAGCGTCCATCCAGTGGGAGCTGGAGAAGAATGCTTTTCTAGATTCTAGGAAGTTGGAGCTTTATTTTCAATTGGAGTTGAATATTAAATAATGTTTACTGCTATCACTGCACATACATTGATAATAATTGAAGATTAACTAATGCTCTAATTGAAAGGAATACTGATTCAACCCCCCTCTATGTATTTGCAACATTTAATATATACGTACCTAGTATTTTTGAAGTGCCACATGGAGTTATATTAGAATTTTATATTTTATTTTTTCTATTTTATTTTTTTGTTTTGAGAAATGTATTTTAAAGCAAATAAAAATAGTTGTTTCAGTATTATTGTCCAATCAGACCCTTTGCAAGTGTGTAAACCTTTTTTGGGTCGAGATAGCGAAAAAATGACGTCGCTAGGGTTTTCACGGACCTGCTTTTTGTCGGTGTAGAGGACTGAGAAAATTGTGAATGAGCGAGAATGGAGGCGGGAGTTTTGGCTACCAGATGTTGGAATCCTACAGTCTTCGACCCACCCCCCAGTTTCCAGTCGTCGACTATCCTTGGAATCGAGTGTCAAGCCTGGATTTCATGGGCAAAAGGAGTATCACCCCCTGTTTTCTGTTGGACGAGCCTCTATAATGGTGAGTGAAATATGGGTTCAGGAACACTTTTTCCAGTTGGTTGGGCAGGGGGGTTTTTGTCTCAGGCACCCTTACTACCCTGGGATTGAAGAAATGACCTTATGGATGTGAGACCTCACTGGAGGCTCTTCATGGTGTTTTCTGTCGTTGACCTTTCGAAGCGGCAAAGGTGAACCCTGGCAACTGGAACATGGATCTCCTCCCTCGGTTCTCGATTTGTCCTCCCTTTTAATGTTTTCTCTGAAATTTTTTTCATCTTGGACATGGAACCCCGAGAACATGTAATCCCCTCTAGTTTTCAGATTTTTATCAAGCCCCCTGTGGGAAAATATTTTTTATTATGGGTTCAAGACTCCAACATATTTTTTCATCTGAAACAAAAAATATGGGAGTTGATGAGTTACCCTATTTGGCTGTAATACCTGGTTAGTGGAAATCGGTCTCTTCAGTACTGCTGGTCTTTGAAGGACCACTCTATTGTTTCAGGGGCGTCCATCACCCTTAACCTCTGCTTGAGAGGGGGTGTTACGGATCTGGTCACTTCTAGATCTGCAAGGGGGGGGGAAGAAACCCACAAATCAAGAACAAAAAAATGGTGGCCCATCCTACAAGAATATTTTAAGGGGGGGAAAAGTTGCAGTAATACCTCCAGAACAAGTTGGAAGTGCTACATGACCTTACATAGTAGAGCAGTTGGGCCAAACACCAGCACTAAAGATAGAAAGTCTAGAAACAGAGGAGTATTGCACGACATATGAAGCTCAGGCGTTAATGTGTCATTTTAACTACTTCTGGCCTAAACTAATGGAGCTCTTCCATTGGATTTTTACACACTAAACCACAAATTGTGAAATCAACCTCTGTTCCAAGGGATTTTTTGTTGTAAAATTTAAACCCTCAGAGGATAGAGATGTCATTATCAGAGAAGGACCTTGGTTCTGGGGATCCACCGGCCTTTTCATTACTCCATGGCTCCTGGATTTTGACACAAACACTATGATAGTCACTAGAATGTCGGTATGGGTCAGATTATACAATCTCCCCCTTCATTTCTGGAATGATGAGGTCTTCGAAGGAATTGCGAATAGTATTGGGCGATACATCAAAACAGATATAGAGATATTAGGGGAGAGGATCTACACTTTCGCACATGTCTGCGTGGAAGTAGATCTTAGCAAATGTTTACTGGAGAATATCATGATGATCTACAAACAACAAAATTGGTTGCAGTCACTAGACTATGAAAACAATGCATTCAGATACAGAATTTGTAGGCTGACAGGACACTTACAAAACACATGTCCTGGTGCCAAAAAAGAAAACAAAAAAAGAAGAATGGGAAACAAAAAAAAGGTTGGTAATATCCCCCACCTGAGTCGGAGGAGGATGAGGCAGAAGAAGAGGACGATATTGTTCATTTGGAAAAACATCAGCCTACAAAGGAACCAAAGGTATAAGGGAATGTTTCAACTATACACATCAATCCACAAACTCATCTGAATCAAACAGATATGAATCCAGAGAACACTAGAAATGGCAGGAATAAACAACACCATTCTTCATATAATTCAGATTCAGATAAGGACAATGGAACACAAGTAGCAGATAATCAGATTGTCCTTGCCACATTCGTGTCATCTCATGGCGAATGGCTCAAGGTCGAGAAGAATAAAGCACAAAAAACTTGATTCGAGGGGTTTCTCCCCCACTCCAGTAGCTGGGGATGTTTTGTGTCATTTTTCTTTCCTTCTTTCCTTTTATTCTATTCGTTTGGTGCATCTTATTACTTGTGCTCGGCTTTGTTTCGAGATTTCTTTTGGTCTTTGGGACCATCCACCCGAGGGGGCATTGCTTCATATGGAATGTTGCGGCATCTACGATGTAACTTTTTACTTTTTTATATAAAAATTTCAATTTTTTAGTTGGAAAAAAATTATTGTCCAATCAGAAAATCGTAATACAATTTAATTTAAAATATATATATATATATATATATATATATATATATTATAATTATCAAATATTTGATTTAATATTTAAATATTTCAAAACTATTGTAAATCCATAATAAAATGGAGTTGTCTTGAGTGTGATTTTTTTGAGTTTCTGGTGCCAGAATCTGGTGGAGAAATTTGAGGTGAAATATTGATTTGTGTTATTTAAACTGGGTTTTTGACTGTATATATGGATTTAGCACCGTGAGAAACCCCTAAGGCACTTCGATTGTATAGAGATTACCTATCAAACTTTTGATTTCAATGAATTCCCACTGGATTTTAAAGAAATTTGATCAAAAAAATCCATCGAAAAAATCTCCAAAAAGTCGCACTAAAGACAACTCATAATAAAATAGTTATATTTCAAATAACTAATTAACTAAAAATTCATTACAATATATATGCATGTATGAAAATTATTAAAAATTAAAATTTATATATAATATATCTGCACATATGAAAATTATTAAAAATTAAAATTTCTATAAAATATAAAACACTTAAGGGAAAAATTAAATTTATATTAATAAAAAAAATATAAAGGGTTATTTTCGTGTAGGAATCTTATCAAAAAACTTTTAAATATGACACTAAAATCAATTTTTTAATGGTGGAAATAGATTTAGCAACATCAAGAACCACAGGAGCACCTAAAATTATGAACTTGACATCAGTAACCTGGATTTCCAAAAATTACCACGAGATTTCATCAAAAACATGTCGAGAAAACCATTATTTTCTCGATGAAATCATTAGAAAAAAATATTCTTATTGTAACACTCATATGTATCAACATAGTAAAACAAAATATATTTTTTACCAGAGATAAAAACATTTTGCAATTATGCAAAAATTCATGACTATTCTACCACATATGAATATTTTATACACTAAAGTGGCACCAAGGGAAAACAAACACACTTATATGTCTAAAAAATTCTTTAATCTAACCACAAATAATATTCTGATCAAGTTCAGAGGAAGGAACGCTTGTTTACATTTATTTTTGACCTACTATAATATTGCAAACAACTTTGCATTTGGATCTCCCACGAACCTTGTTCACCTTAGCCCTTATACATCAATCCTTTATTCAGCCCATGTCATTAATGAATATCTGGAAATATTTTCTATGTCATGTCTGAATCTTCTCGACGATCTCTTGGTTGGTTGTGTCATATACAACTGTATGTTTGATCGTCCTTGATCTATCCCCAAATCGGATGATTGAGGGGCATGAGAAGTTGGTTAGGGTAATACCCTACCCAAACCCTCATTGTAGTCGTCATTTCATTGTTCCTCCGAAGTTGGATATGTTCTGTGCGATTATGTGGTTTATCTCCCACTGGTGGAGTTCCATAACATCTTCGGGATCGTTGTTCGCTCGAATCCTACATGTATACATCCTCCAGGTTTCCTGTGTTAGGGTCCCGTGATCTGGCCAATTGGTGAGCCAAATGACGATGTAACATCAAACCAAGCTTTGAAGCCCAAGGACCTAGCCTTCCTGGACTCAGAGAGGGCTCTCTCTATATGTGTAGAAGATATCGGTGTGTTTGCTTATGGTTTTCTGATATTAGGCTAGTTATGAGGTATGTTTTTTGTTTTTTGTTTTTTAAGTTTGTGAGGGATAAAACTGATTAAAGATATAAAATGGGTAACAAGAAGTTAGATCAACTGGGCTATGGGGTCAAAAAGGTCAAGGAAGCTATGAGATGATGATGCAAGGCTGCTGTAGGGCCGATTTGATTCAAGGTAGAAAGGATCTTTGGGCAAAATGGAGTAAATGGACATCAAGTTTGTGAATAACAAAGAGTTTCAAGCATCACTGGTTTAATAGATAACATAAACATGGTAAAGAAAACCCTTGATCATGCAACATGTAACTATAAACTAATCAACACATTGAAACAAACATTCCAGCTATGCATAGAAGTATAAGACCCTCTAACTTTGGGAAATGGCTATCAGACTTTGGGGAAAACACTTAAGATGGACTAACAACTCAAAATACTATGCCGGAACGCCTAAACACAGTCTTTAAGTTATTGGGCACTTTAACAAACAAGCTTTCATAGTTTTAGGCAAAGGGCTAGATCGGGACTAGGCCTCCTTGGTTCAACAAGATGATAGGCTAATCATTCAAAGAGATAGTTTTATGGACAGAACTATGGACATTCATAGGTAAGCAGGGCACACCATACATCCTACTCAATATGCATAGAACTTATAAATAAAACTAGCAACAATATCCTTAAGTTACTAAAGAGCAGTTAAGAATTCTTTAGTACAACTAAGGAAGAAGAAAACACAAAGCTATGAAGATTCAGGAATTTTGAGGTGCCTCCATGGGAATATCTCAAACTTAATCTCTACTGATCTATAGCAGCAACAAGCATGTATCATGAATGAAAACTAGAAGACAACAACAAAGCAAGAAACACTATACCATTCTACCATGTCATGGAATCCATCAACAATCCTTCATCATTCATCAAAAAGCATCCAAGAGGCAGTCCAAAATCATAACACAAGTATGTTCTTCAAAGCTCATATGACCAATATATTGATTCTTCTCTCAAGTTCAGCCTTGTTTTACAATGAAGCCTTGTGGAATAAATAGGCTCAAGTGAGGAAAACCTCATGGTGCACCTAGCTATCCCATTGGCCTAATCAAAATATCTAAACTTGTCCTTGAGGCTTTGCAAAGCCCAAGGCACAAAATATCCCATAAAATATCTAAAAAAATGCTAAAAATGGGAATTATATTGACTTTACATCATTTTCCAAGTGTAAAAATAGCTAAACGCACATTTGGAAAAAGCAGATTTTTGAGGTTCAAAAATTGCAAAAATACTTCAAATTTATATCAGAAAGAGGTCCCCTGACTTGCTGGAGACAAATGGCAGCCTTCCCGGTGTCAAAACGAGGCTCATGATAGCTCGTGGGAAAGATTTATGTGTCTACTTTCCGGCGCAACTGAAATCACCTCAATCTGATGCCTGGAAGTCCTCCAAATCTATACCTGTGTGTAAAAAGCCAGGAAATAGCAGATTGCTGATATGACGGGCAGAATGTGTAAAAAGTGAGCATTTTTCGCCGTTTTGAGGGGGAGAATGATCTCCAAATGCTCTGAAAATCTCTAAGGACCTTCTCATAGAATTATGGCATCAAATGGTATCATCCTCCTCACTTGGAAAATCCTCAAACTGAAATGGCGAAATTATGAGTTTTCGACCAAAATCCCAAAAAATGCCAAAAGACAAAAAGTTGTCGAAATGGGCCCAAAATTGGCACGCATGACCCTCAAGGGTCCCTAGCAACATGCTCCAAAGCTGAGGCAAAAATATCAAGTGCTGATGTGCCTTTCTCCTCTTTCCGTGCCGGGCGCTTCCCCTTTGCTTTCTTCAATTTCTCTTGGGTTGCCTTTAGTTTGCGCTGGGCAAACTGATTCAACTTTTGAAAGTGATGTGTCCTCTTCCTTTGTAGTTCTAGATCTCTGTTTGCTCTTTCAAGCTTCATCTCCAAGTGTTTGTTGGCTCTTTCAATCCATGCCTCTTTGTTTTCTTCAATTTCCTGCTCAAGGAGTGCAGTGATAGGAAAGGCTTGGAGATGGGCTTGTTCCTCTTCTTTCTGCTTTTCCAAGGCTCTTTTAAGCCCTATGGTCCTAGGCCTCTTCCGCCTAGGCTGGTCTCCCTCTTATTCCTCATCAAACTCACCAATGAGCTCTTCTATCCTCATTTGCGCCTTAGCTGCCTCATTCTTATATTTGATAGCCCGTGCTTCGTGAACTGTTGTGTGAACACTCATTTGTTTGTTTTGGGTTTCCAAGAAATAGTTGAAGTTCCTTGCCCATTGAAGATCATTCTCCAATGTCTCAATTTTCTCCTCTTTATGGAGCAGGAGGTTTTCAAGAAGGCGGGCCTCATTATCACTGTCATCACTCTGGATTGGAATGACAGCTGATGCTCCTTCATGTTCTTGACCTTTTCCAACCTTGCTTTTCCCTTTGAAGGCCAATATTTCACTCTTCCTCCTTGGTAGGCTAATGGGAGACCTCTTGGGCAACTTTCTTTTGCTAGGGATAACTTTTGTCACTTTTGGAGTGGTAGCCTTAGACCGTTTCTTCCTTGTTGTGCTGAGTTTTGTTCCTTTGGGAGGAGGAGACACAACTGATTTAGCCTTGACATCTTCTTGAAACTGCTACTCTCCTTGAGGCTGCTGGATGTATTCTTCTTGCTGTTCACTTTGCTGCCCCTGTTCTCCAACATCAATTTGTTGTTCTGCTTCAACGCCTTGTTCAATTTTTGTTTCAACTTGCTGCCCTTTTTCACCAAAATCAAGCTGCTGTTGTGCTTGGATTTCCTGTTCATTTTCTGGCTCAAGATATTGCTCAATTTCTTGCCCAAGTTGTTGTTCCTGTCCTTCAACAACAAGCTACTGTTCTTCTTCTTGTACCTACTGTTCATCATCTTCTGTTCGCTGCTGGCCTTCACCACTGTCCTGCTGCTGTTCCTCATTTTCTGTTTGCTGCTATTCATCCCTTTCCTCTTGCTGCTGTTCATCCATTTCCTTTTGCTGATGTTCATCTCTTTCCTCTTTTGCTATCTACTCCCTTCTCCTTCTTCCTCCTGCCTTGACTGTTCAGTGGTAATTTTGAGCCTTCTAGGAGTAGGCCTGCTGGACAAAGGTATAGGGCGATGAACAGGCTGAGTGGGAGATAGATGGACCGGAGGAACAGTAGAGAAATCTGGGTGGCTGATAAAAACATCCCATGGAACCTCCTTCTTCTCTAGCTGATGTAGGATGATAATTTTGATCAGAGAATGATGGAAAAGGGAAGGTATTTGCAGAGGTGGGGCCTTCTTCTGGACTGTAGATGACATCTTTTCGATGCTCTTGAATAAAAAGTAAGGGAGATTTAGTTGCCTGTTTCTAGTGAAATGCATCAACAGGCGGACATGGTAGGCATAAACTCGATCAAACCTCCCTTCACAAGTAAAATATTTCATTATGACTTTCATAAGAGGAGCATAGCTATCAAGAAGATATGAAAAAGGGAAAATAGAAGTGAAAGCATCTCTATGCTCAGGCTTGATGAAAGTCTTGTAATCTTCTAAGTCAATATGGGCCTGTTTAAACCATTTTTCGCCATGATATGGAATCTTGGTGGCCTTGGACACTGATCTTGGAGAGAACTTGAAATCAAGGTCCACTACCTTGAAATTTTTGTTCTGGAACCTCAGGGCGCATAGGTGTGTTAATGGCGAAAAACTTTTGACCTCCTGTATCTTCTGGCAGAAGTCTAGACAACCTACTTCATGGAAGTTGAAAAGGACGGATCGATGAGCATTAACCTCTTCTGTAGAGATTGGCTCATATCTTTTATGCGGACCACTCCTGTTGTCTTGCCTTGGAGGCATTTTGACCTAAATGTGCTTTTGAAGAAATAAACTGCCTTGCTGTGTGTAAACTGCCTTCTTGGAGTCAAACTGTGTCAATGCACTGCTCTGACAGAGAAACAATGTAATTTGGATGATTTGCAACAATTTTCCTTACAATACAAAAACCCCTGCTCTTTCAGAAAGTGACCTTCTACCTTGAATGTATCTCTGTCAATAGATTTCTCAATAAGAGACCATACAGTGAAAAGGAGACAACTGTTAGGTGAATTTTTGGTTCAAAGTGTCAAGAAATCACCTTGTTCCTGTTAAGTTTAGAGGTCAATCAACACATCTATATCTTTGTCTCAAGGTAGAATTTCCAATCATTAAAAACCTGCCCTTCCAAGTGTGCCAATCTCTCAACAAACTTACATATGGTGCAATCCACCTTTAGTATGATTAGACAGTCAATATCACAGTTCTGAACAAGGTGACAGAGTAAAAATGCTTCAAAAGTTCAACCAAGCCTGCAATAGTCTTCTCTTTTCAAAATAACTAGGACCTCTTATCAATGTAACCCTTTGGCTTTGTTGGAAAAACCTTTACTCTATATGAACATCCACTTATCAATAAGCTCGAAAAACAAAAGACAGTCAAGCAACAAACACAGTGAACACTGTCTTTTCTGTGAGAAGTGTGAGCAACTTTCCCCTGTAGCTTTCAACCTATAAACTGCTCTTTGACAACAACCCTTTTTTCTGATTATACTTCACTTTCTTCTATAGGTATGTCACTTCATCAAACAGAATCATACACAAACAAAGTTAATCCCCAGTGTGAGCATACAGCCAGACTCACTGATATGGAACAAGGTGACAGAATTCTGAAGAATGTTTTACAAGTTCAACCAAGCCTGTAGGAGTTTTATCTCTTTCCCACAATCAAAACTCCTGTTTTAATATGGAAACCCTATTATTTGTAGAAAAAACCTCTGCCCTATTTGAATATCAACTTGTCAAATTAAGCTTGAAAAACAAAACAGTCAAGTGGAAAATCCAGGAAAAAACTGCCTCTTCTGTGGTCTATAGGGTTAACTTTTTCCCTTTGATGCTTTGAAGATATAGGATCCCTGGTCCTTTGATTAATGAAGGTGAAAAAAATTTCTCTTAGTTTCAACACCAATTCTTTCTTGTAGGTGCCTTAAATAACACATCCAGCATCTTATGACAGTTTTACACTTCGAATCATCATACAGCCAAAACACTGTTTTTCTGAAAAGGTGACAAAGTTTGAAATTTTTGTATGCTATGGTATGAGGAATTTGTAGAAGTTCAACACACTGTTCTCTCTATAGGTACTTCTAGCAATATATCTACCACTCCAGCATGGTTTCAAACAAGGGCATACACAGTCAAGCCATAGAAAACACAGTGATGGCACTTCTGGTGTTGGTTGTAAGAGAACCCTGCTTTTTTGATGCTTTTATGATATGGCAACCAACATTTATCATTCAAACTACATGAGAAAACTCTCACATGACACCTATACTTCCTTTGTATCATTGTTCCTCATAATCATTTGACCTATACGCCTTCAAGTATCCTTGGCAACTTCTGACTGTTTCAAATACATAACATGATGGGTTTGACCTTGTCTTATCCAAATTTGAGAGCAAATTGCAATGGTCACTCATATTGGTGCTTAATTCACCCCTTGGGTGTTTGCTTCTAACCTCAGCACCACATCAATGGCTAGTTTTTAACAAACTTGAACTGTAGTTTTTAAAACCCTCACAGAACTTATCAATTTTGAAACCGAGGGGGAGAGCATATAAGAATACCTTCAAACTTGATAAAAATACTTTGTGGAGAGCTGGAGTAGTTTTGCGTATGAACTGGAGGTGCACTGGAGGTTTTAAGCCTGCGCGGCACTCTGCAGAGAAAGAACGTCGCACAGAAATTTACCCGGGCGGCCTGTTAGGTCGAGGTCGGGCGCCGTGTACAGGCGCGTCGCGCACGCGCGCGCGCGCGCGTCCATGTAGCGCTGAACGCCCATTCAAAACTTCTCCAAAGGCTGCCGGTGTTTAAACCCAAAAAACTGTGTGCAAAATGCTCAAAATCACCTGCAACATTGATGCCGAGAACATCAAAGGAAAAATCATCAGGATTGAAAAATACAATTTATTCCGCAACCTCGATATGAAAACTCCCAATGGTCACCTTTATTTTTTGAAATGCAAAATGAACTTTTGATTGGCCCTTGCAAGGCTTTCACAACTTTTTGACTTTCTTCAACACAACCCTTTGGTGTATTTGTAACTTGGATTCAGAAGCGATTTAGGCAGTGGAGATTTTTTATGTTTTTTAGACCGTGCTAATATGAATCAACCTCTTTATAAATAGCAGATATAGCTTGAAAGGTCAGGACTCTGTTTCACTTATACACATGGCTCTGAAGGGTGATTCCTGTCAGTTTTGCCTCTCTGGTGACCATTTAACACAACAACTCCAATTTTGAAAAATACCCTAATGACCTTCAGACCATCTCTGACACTGTGTTAATAATGCTGGTGATATTCATTGTGTAAAGTAACCCCTCTTCAAAACTGTTTAAAAAACCTGAAGACTGCTTTGTTTTTGAAAGGATAGGGTTTGTATTGTCAACATGGTTTGACAGTCTTTGTTTCCAAAAGCTTCTTCAACTTCTTCCCCACTGCAGGTATCAAGCATTTGCTGTACTTATTTGGATTTTCCATGGCCATTGTTTCAATTACTTCTCTGCTTAAAACATTTTATATGATATCTCTGTCCATTGAATAATGAAAACCCATTTTTGTCTTGAACTTTCTAAAATACTGAAAATCTATCAAAACAACTCTTTGTCTATTATGAACAATAGTTTCCATGGTGATGTATCTTGATGACAGAGGCTAGATTATTTATGCCAGTTGTTATAGCAATTTTGACAAGGCAACTGTTCATTGATGAAGCTGCTTTCCAGAAAGACATAGTTGATTGTAAATGAAATTGTTAGGTGTTTTTGAGCTTTCTTCTTTGACTATGGGTAGAAGAAAAAATAGGGGATGATGCATGAGAGTTAGAAAGTGAAACAAGGAGAGTTGCTCTTTATGTTTCCTGTGGAGGAGCTCTTCACTGTCTTATTGCACTGCTTTTTGCTGAGGGGAACTGAAATGTCACCATTTGCCTTGGTCAACTTATGCCAAGTAATTTGAAGATGATCTCTGTAAGTATGGAGGTTAGCACCCTTTGAAAAACAACTACCCTTTCTTCTGCTTGTGTAATGACATGATTTGTCAACCTTTCTTCAATTTGGTCTTGTTGAAACAACAGGCTGCTTATGATTAGAATTGTTTTCACTAATGATATGTCCCTCCAAGGTTTTAACAATTCATATGATTTGAAAACTTCAAATGACTTCATTTACAAGACCAAAACTCTGTTTTCCCTTTAACTTGCATACTTCAGACTCTAGCCCTGTTATGATCATCACTTACACTCAGAAAACCTAGAGTCACTGTTTCACTGTTCAGTAAAAATCAAACCTGGGCTTTTGCAATCCTTAAAGTCAATACCAGCCGCCCCCGCTTGCATTTGGGCTGAGGCGCCCTAACCTCCGCTTGTAAATGGCTGATGTTCTTGGCCATGAAAATCACCAGCCTATTGTGATGCTGGTGTCTTTCTTCTTTACCGTGATTTTCGCGGTCAAAGGAAGTCGTTAAAAGGTCTCAAAGTGATAATCGTCTCGCGTATATATCTCAGGCTCATGTTTACATTGAGAAGCAGTTGTTCTTCTAATTGTAGATTCAAGAAATTCCTTCTAAGATGATGTTATATTTCCTATCTTTGTAGAATCCATAAAACACTATGAAACACCTAATAATCAACTTGAGACTGTGGTCTATGCAGTGCTGAGACTTAGGGGTGTGTAAGTGGCACGACTTAGAGCTGTGATCAACTTGATTTGCAGAGTGGGAGGTCTTTCATGATTGGTCTGTAGCATATGGAGGTTTCTTTTGGCCTTTTGATGGTTGCCAAGGGTAAAATGTCTTAAAGCGCCACTTCCTAACTTAGGGGAGGCTTTTGAAACAGACTTGGATTTTTCCTTTTAGAGCTGATGGGAAGACCAGTAGAGCTAAAGCTAGAAAAGATAGTGATAATGGGTTTTAACTTTGACATGGGTGGACTGAAAAGTAAGAGGGCGAAAAATTTTTTATGAGGGTTTTCTAGATGACAAATTGACATATGGAAATCAGCTTCTAGAAAACTCAGCTATGGATATAGTCATCACTAACATGTGAAAAATACTGATGACTAACAGTGGCTCCATTTGGGGAGGGCAGCTCCTCGTCAGGAGGTGTCCAGAATTCAGATCTTTGGCTTATGAATACCAGTGCCTTATCCATTGGCGCAAAATTCACCCTTCTTTTGATGTTATTTCTGAAAAGTGACAGCATGATTAACATCAATGATACTTCTACCTACCCCACTATCTTTCCTAACATTTTTTCTTCTCTTTGGCGCATTTGAACTAGCAGCCTTTTGACAATGTATATTTTTCTTTTTGCAATATGAACCTATCTATTTCTACTCTTATATCTGTCGGGAGTTCAGATCAAACTGATGAACTCCTTCATTACTCTACCTATTCTTAATCGACTGTCAAGATTAAGAAGTTTGACAGGATTTCATTTTCTAATCTAAAACATGAAATTCAAAATGATCAAATCAGGATTAGGCAGTCTGATTTGTCATGCATTTGCGGCATAAAAGACAAGCTGCACACAAATGTTATTTTGCAACAAAGGGAAACTAGACAAGCGGGGCTAAGAGGTACAATGTATTTTTCATCCCTCGCTTCTCTCTTTGGTTCTGTTTTAGGCATGTGGAACCAGAATCTCTCCCTAATCTAAGCTCTGTGATAAGTCAATCTTACACAATGTTGACTATCTTTGCACTCACTAACTTATCAGCAAATAAATTTAAACATGCTCAGCTATGATTAGGCTAGATAGCTGAACAAGACATTAAAGTACTAGTAGCGGCATTTAGGCTTGCTCGCTTTCTGAAAGACTATTTTTTGGAACATGGGGCTTTTGTTCTATCTTCACTCGCCCTCTTTTCTGTTTTTTACTGTTTTTGACTTTTCTATTTTTCAATATTTCAGACAATGGTATGTACAATGAATGAAAAATGTTTCAAACTCGGAAATCTTGGAAATGACGGAATTTAAGCATCTTATCCTCGTAAGGATCTCCTCTCACCCTTGGCCCACTTAACTCTTGAAAAGAAAATTTTGGGAAGTTTTCTCTCTCTAACATGACACAGGGATTCATGCAAGAATCTCTGAACAGCCCAGTATCTTCCCGCTGTACCTCTTTGAATATCTGATTTCCACTCCTTTCCTTACTGTACATTTTCCTCAAGTAATGCATGTACTCTTGGTCATTCTTGAAATAGATAATGACATCATCAAGGTATGCAAAAATGCATAAATTTAAAACTGGGAACATGGCCTTCATGAACAGATTTCTGATATTGGGTGGTTTTGCAATTTTGAACTTGAAATTAGATCTACCTCCCGCAAACTGGAAAAAATCTTTAAGTTGTCTACTTTGCAAGGGAATCTTTTGAACATGACCTGAAACACCATCTTGCGAAAATACATGATTAAAAGCACTTTTAATTGATGAATCATGGTCTTGGGTAGAAAAAACATGATTTCTGTTATAGGGATATGCAGTATTATTTCTAAAATCAAAGCAGACTCTATGACCATCTGTTTTATCTCTGATTATTTCAGTTTGTTTCAGATTGTTGTGTTTTCTCTTGTCAAAGTTGTTCTTTGAGGGAAAGGTAGTGACATAGTATTTTCCCTTGTTTTTCCTGTAGAAATTGGTATTCTGTATGAGATTTCTGATTTTAGCTTTTCTGAGTTCTTCATGAAAAGACAGAAGATGAGCCAATTTCAGTAGCTCAGGTATGCTAGAACTGCAACTATCATTCTTACTCATAAGAAGTTTATCTGGCATTTTCTCTGGATTTTGAGCTGCTGAGGCTATAGTCAAAGTTTTATTTGCAGTAGGAGGGTCACATGGTGGTAAATCTTTGAGGTATGGTAGAAACATTAAACTCCCTTGCTCCCGGGTTCCAAACAGGTTTATGATGTGTAGGTCTTCTAAAGCCTTTACCCGGAAAAAATTTCCGCAAGTTATTTCTGATGTTTGACTAAGGTTAGAGTAATTTGCTTGATAGTACATAAGGGTTTGTGCTTCTTGCTCTAATCCTACCTTAGAAGGGACATACTTACTTTCTTCATGACATAGCTATTCATGATCATGGTAGTTTTGAGTGTCTAGCTCGTCATAAGGCACCAGGGACAACTGATGTGGTGGATCAAAGTTTATTTCAGTTTCTTCTGACTCTTCCTCCATGTTTTCATCAATACGCATAATGAAAGAGTTCAGGTCAGAACGCAAGGAACACATTGGAATGTTATCTGGCCGATCTTGACTGCTAATCATGTATTTCATGTGTGATTCTCGGTAGAGTATTCTGGTTTGGCCGAACACAGGAATAGTGGCGTATGACATGTCTAGTTGAATATTCCCTTGGAGTTTGGCTCCCCAAGACCTGGATAGAAGCATCCCGTACTTGGGAGGAATATCTGCCACTACTATATCCATGATGAGATGTTTTGCAGGTATTTGGGCCAGACTAAAACAGAGGTCTTTGATCAAACCCAGGCATTTGACTCTACTCGAATCAAATGAGTACAAGTCTTTGTATGGTCTTGTGATTTCCAGGCCTAGCCTTTCCATTACTACCTTCGGCATAAGATTATGCGAGGCGCCGGAGTCTAGCATGGCATTGTGGAGGATTTGGTCATGGATGTTTAGGCTAATGTAAAATGGAAGAGTAGTTCCTTCTTGGAATTTTCCCTCTATCTTTGGACCAAACAATACTTCAGGAGTGTCATCAGCCAGATTAACAGTGTTTGCATCATTCCCTAGATTTAGGACTTTTAGTACTTGGGATTTATAAGAGTTTTGGGCAATGAGTTCAGTAAGAGGCATGGTGATCTTGATCTTGGCGATTTCGCTTTCAAAGCTGAAAGGCAGCTGAAGTTTAGATATGTTTGTTTCAGTTTTTTCAGCCACGATCTTCTCTATGTTCTGAGTTTGTTGGCTTTGTTTTGGGATTTTTTTTGCCATAGTTGCTTCGGAAATTTTTGTGGAAGTACTCGGAACAGCTGAGTTAGGACTAGTTTGGGTGACTTTAGCTTTGTTTTGGTCATTTTTCTCCACCTTGATTTTTTCACTGCTTATTGCTTTCTTGAGGATGGTATCAGGGGTCTTAGCAGTACCTGAGTTACCTCTCTTGGAATTATCTTGGTTTCTTTTGCTTCTAAGGTCATATTTCCTGTGAGCCTCTATAATGGAATTCTGAAAATCTATGGCAAGGTCGTCGAGATCTTCATAGTTGGTCTCATCCTGATTAGGAGAAAAGAACGCTTGTTCTTCTTCTGTGAGGTACACCTCACTCTCATTATTAGATCCTATGAGGTTTAAATGATGTTCATCAAGAGGTTCTGTGTCCCTGTCATCCTCTTCCACATAGTTTTCATTGAAAGGTGGCCTAATTTGTTGGTCATTTTCCCTTGGTCTGTTTTGAGGCTGCTCCCTCCTAAAGTTTTGGTTTCAGTTTCTGTTTGGAGGGTTTGGTTGGTTGTCCCTAACAGGAGCCTTTTCATTTATCCTTTCCCACATTTTGGCCATGGTTTTGACTAAGTCATCTATTCTAGGATCTAGGGAAGGTGATGAAGTGGAGACCTCATCTTTATATGTGACCTTTCTTTCTGATCTAGTCCTAGCCCTTTTTTCTGCTAAGTTGGCATCTTCTTTTATGGCTATTTGTTGCATTTCTTCTAAGGTAGGGGGATCCTTGTCTCTCAGATGATATGTCATGTCCGGATCGAAACCCTCGGGGAATTTTTCCAAGGCTAAACCAAGTGGTGGTTTGAAATGAGGTGGGAGGGAGTTATATACACTGTTGAATCTAGTGCAGTAAGCTTGGACACTTTCCCCATTTTCCCATTTTAGGTTGTTATATTCTGACAGGATTTGAATGGGGTTTCTTCGGATTTCCCACCTATTTCTGAAAACTTGATGTAATTCTGGGATATTGTGGATGTTGTTTGGAGTTAAGCTTTTGAACCATGTTTTGGGTTCACCACCAAGACTTTGGGCAAATATTCTCATTCTGACGGTCTCATCTTGTACCTCCAGGTATTCATAAGCATCAGTCATCCTACTTATATGCTGTTGAGGTGTAGTGGTATCTTCTCCAGTAAAGTGTGGGATTTTGTCTTGATATTTATTTGGGAGAGGAGCCAAAGGCGGTGGCAACACAAAAGGTGCATACCAGGCTGCCATGATGGGAGCTAATGGATGATGTACAAGATGAGGACTAGTAGGCTAAGATGAGGTGGTTTGAACAGTGGTGGTTTGACCAGGTGTGGCGGATGAACTTGGACTAGTGATCTGGTTTTGAGTAGATCTGGAATGGTAGGAGCCAAACTGATAGAGAAGCTGGAAGTCAGGAGGAGTGGTTGGCGAAGCTTCTCTACTAGGACTCTGTGGTGGGTCTAGGGGTTCAAGATCGTCAAATTTTATCTTACTATGAGACCTGCTTCTGAAAAGAGCTTTTGATGACTCTAATTCAAAAGGTGAATCTGGTAGGATAGTGAGATGTTTAGGTACTGATCTTGTTCTACGGATGGATCTACCAGTAGCTAGATGGTCAGTTTCGAAAGCTTGCCACAGAATCTTCTCTGGGTCATCTACTATGATAGGAGGGTTTGGGTCTAGATGGGATCTGGTGTTAATTCTTCGTGAAGCCAGATTTTGGATCTAGAGTTTAGAGAGAATGATATTGGTGAATGTTCAAAATGAGTGGTCTCTCTAAAGTTCTACTAAGGTGAAGGATGGTCAAAATAACGGGATGGATTAGTGGAGTCGCCAGGTGGAACTTGGTTGTTTTTGTGAAGATAGTTATGGTCCACCACCAGTAACTAATCTGGGAATGTTTTTAGATTTTCTGAGTTTTAAGTGTAGCCTATGGTTTAAAGTATCCTAGACTTGTTTCAACACTTTGCTAGGTTGATGATAACAAAAAGAGTTTACTCTAAAATGGGTCTATGGGTTGCTTGCTTGTTTAAGTATCTAAAGGAGCAAAGAGTCTATAAGAGTTTGCTAGACTATCATGTACTCAGTGTCTCACCATCTCCCGCTATGTTAGTGAGTGATGAGATAGGTCTCTCGGATAGTAGCCTAGAGTTTGGTAAAAATAGTAAGGCTTACTAGAGGTTAGTGGAGTCGCCAGGTGGATTATCAGTTTGTTTTTAGATATACTTGTATGGTCCACCACCAATATTGACAAAAACCAATCTAAGGGAGTATTTTGGGGTTTTTCTGAGTTTTATGTGCAGCCTAGGATGTAAGAGTGTTATAAAACTGATTCATCACTTTGCTAAGATGGTTGAAACAGAGATTTCACACTAAATTATTCTAAGGGCTGATGGTTTAAGTTAAAAGTTGAAGGACTAAGGAGTCTATAAAATTTTGCTAGACTATCATGAACTCAATAAGTCCCACCGTGATCGCCATTATGTTAGTGTGGTGATGAGGTGGCTCAATCGGATAGTGGCCTAGATTTTAGTAGAGCAGTAAGGCCTACTAGAGGTTAGTGGAGTCGCCAGGTGGATTTTTAGTTGTTTTGAGGTATATTTTTATGGTCCACCACCAATACTGTCAAAAACCAATCTAAGGGAGTTTTTGGGGTTTTTTTAGTTTTATGTAGTTCTAAGGTTTGGAAGAGTTTCCTATAACTGACTCATCATTTTGCTAAGATGGTGAAAGAGCTATTTTCTACTCTACAGACAATATCTAAGTTTACTAAACTTGATTGAGACTTCAGGAGTTACTAAGGTGTACTTAGATTGTCACTAACTCGGAAGGTCCTACTGTGAGTGTCACTATGTTAGTGAGCAGTGGGATAAGTCAATCAGATAGTATTCTCAAAAGTCTCTAAAGATAAGGGAAACTAAGCTTGTTTATCACTCAAAGTCCCACCGTGATCGTCATTATGTTAGGGTCCCGTGATCTGGCCGATTGGTGAGCCAAATGACGATGTAACATCAAACCAAGCTTTGGAGCCCAAGGACCTAGCCTTCCTAGACTCAGAGAGGGCTCTCTCTATATGTGTAGAAGATATCGGTGTGTTTGCTTATGGTTTTCTGATATTAGGCTAGTTATGAAGTATGTTTTTTGTTTTTTGTTTTTTAAGTTTCTGAGGGATAAAACTGATTAAAGATATAAAATGGGTAACAAGAAGTTAGATCAACTGGGCTATGGGGTCAAAAATGTCAAGGAAGCTATGAGATGATGATGCAAGGCTGCTGTAGGGCCGATTTGATTCAAGGTAGAAAGGATCTTTGGGCAAAATGGAGTAAATGGACATCAAGTTTGTGAATAACAAAGAGTTTCAAGCATCACTAGTTTAATAGATAACATAAACATGGTAAAGAAAACCCTTAATCATGCAACATGTAACTATAAACTAATCAACACATCGAAACAAACATTCCAGCCATGCATAGAAGTATAAGACCCTCTAACTTTGGGAAATGGCTATCAGAATTTGGAGAAAACATATAAGACGGACTAACAACTCAAAATACTATGCCAGAACGCCTAAACACAGTCTTTAAGTTATTGGGCACTTTGACAAACAAGCTTTCATAGTTTTAGGCAAAGGGCTAGATCGGGACTAGGCCTCCTTGGTTCAAAAAGATGATAGGCTAATCAGTCAAAGAGATAGTTTTATGGAAAGAACTATGGACAGTGATAGGTAAGCAGGGCACACCATACATCCTACTCAATATGCATAGAACTTATAAATAAAACTAGCAACAATATCCTTAAGTTACTAAAGAGCAGTTAAGAATTCTTTAGTACAACTAAGGAAGAAGAAAACATAAAAGCTATGAAGATTCAGGAATTTTGAGGTGCCTCCTTGGGCATATCTCAAACTTAATCTCTACTGATCTATAGCAGCAAGAAGCATGTATCATGAATGAAAACTAGAAGACAACAACAAAGCAAGAAACACTATACCATTCTACCATGTCATGGAATCCATCAACAATCCTTCATCGTTCATCAAAAGCATCCAAGAGGCAGTCCAAAATCATAACACAAGTATGTTCTTCAAAGCTCATATGACCAATATATTGATTCTTCTCTCAAGTTCAGCCTTGTTTTACAATGAAGCCTTGTGGAATAAATAGGCTTGAGTGGGGAAAACCTCATGGAGCAACTAGCTATCCCATTGGCCTAATCAAAATATCTAAACTTGTCCTTGAGGCTTTGCAAAGCCCAAGGCACAAAATATCCCATAAAATATCTAAACAAATGCTAAAAACGGAAATTATATTGACTTTGCATCATTTTCCAAGTGTAAAAATAGCTAAACGCACATTTGGAAAAAGCAGATTTTTGAGGTTCAAAAATTGCAAAAATACTTCAAATTTATATCAGAAAAAGGTCCCCTGACTTGCTGGAGACATTTGGCAGCCTTCCCGGTGTTAAAACGAGGCTCATGATAGCTCGTTGGAAATCTTTCTGTGTCTACCTTCCGGCACAACTGAAATCACCGCAATCTGAGGCCTGGAAGTCCTCCAAATCTGTACCTATGTGTAAAAATCCAGGAAATAACAGACTGCTGATATGACGGGAAGAATGTGCAAAAAGTGAGCATTTTTCGCCGTTTTGAGGGGGTGAATGATCTCCAAATGCTCTGAAAATCGTTGAGGACCTGCTCATAGAATTATGGCATCAACTGGTATCATCCTTCTCCTTTGACAAATCCTCAAACTGAAATGGCGAAATTATGAGTTTTTGACCAAAAACCCAAAAAATGCCAAAAAAACAAAAAGTTGTCGAAATGGGCCCAAAATTGGCACGCATGACCCTCAAGGGTCCTTAGCAACATGCTCCGAATCTAAGGCCAAAATGTCAAGAGCTGATGTGCTTTTCTCCTCTTTCCGTGCCGGACGCTTCCCCTTTGCCTTCTTCAATTTCTCTTGGGCTGCCTTTAGTTTGCGCCGGGCAAACTGATTCAACTTTTGAAAGTGATGTGTCCTCTTCCTTTGCAGCTCTAGATCTCTGTTTTCTCTTTCGAGTTTCATCTCCAAGTGTTTGTTGGCTCTTTCAAGCCATGCCTCTTTGTTTTCTTCAATTTCCTGCTCAAGGAGTGCAGTGAGAGGAAAGGCTTGGAGATGGGCTTGTTCTTCTTCTTTCTGCTTTTCCAAGGCTCTTTTAAGCCCTATGGTCCTAGGACTCTTCCGCCTAGGTTGGTCTTCCTCTTCTTCCTCATCAAACTCACCAATGAGCTCTTCTATCCTTGCTTGCGCCTTAGCTGCCTCATTCTTATATTTGATAGCTCGTGCTTCATGAACAGCTGTGTGAACATTCATCTGTTTGTTTTGGATCTCCAAGAAGTGGTTGAAGTTCCTTGCCCTTTGAAGATCCTCCTCTAATGCCTCAATTTGCCCCTCTTTATGGATTAGGAGGTTTTCAAGAAGGCGGGCCTCATTATCACTGTCATCGCTTTGGACTGGGATGACAGCCAATGCACTCCCATGTTTTGTACTTTCTCCAACTTTGCTTTTCCCTTTGAAGGCCAATCTTGCACTTTTCCTCCTTGGCATGCTAGTAGGTGTCCTTTTGGGCGATTTCCTTTTGCTAGGAACAACCTTTGTCACTGTTGGAATGGCAGCCTTAGACCCTTTCTTGCTTGCTGTGCTGAGTTTTGTTCTTTTGGGAGGAGGAGACACAACTGATTTACCCTTGACATCTTCTTGAAACTGCTGCTCTCCTTGAGGCTACTAGATGTCTTCCTCTGGCTGTTCACTTTGCTGCCCTTGTTTGCCAACCTCCATTTGCTGTTCTTCTTGAATGCCTTGTTCAATTTGTGCTTCAACTTGCTACCCTTTTTCAACAAAATCAAGCTGCTGCTGTGCTTGGATTTCTTGCTCATTTTTTGGCTCAAGATGTGGTTCAATTTCCTGCCCAAGCTGTTGTTCCTTTCCTTCAACAACAAGTTGCTGCTCTTCCTCTTGTACCTGCTGTTCATCACCTTCTGTTCGCTGCTGACCTTCACCACTGTCCTCTTGCTGCTGTTCATCCCTTTTCTCTTCTTGCTGTCTACTTACCTCTCCTTCTTCCTACTGTCCTGGCTGTCCTGTAGTCATTTTGAGCCTTCTAGGAGTAGGCTTGCTGGACAAAGGTACCGGGCGATGGATAGGCTGAGTGGGAGACACATGGACAGGAGGAACAGTAGAGAAATCTGGGTGACTAATGAATACATCCCATGGAACTTCCTTCTTCTCTAGCTGATGTAGGATGATAATTTTGATCAGAGAATGATGGAAAAGGGAAGGTATTTGCAGAGATGGGGCCTTCTTCTGGACTGTAGATGACATCTTTTCGATGCTCTTGAATAAAAAGTAAGGGAGATTTAGTTGCCTGTTTCTAGTGAAATGCATCAACAGGCGGACATGGTAGGCATAAACTCGATCAAACCTCCCTTCACAAGTAAAATATTTCATTATGACTTTCATAAGAGGAGCATAGCTATCAAGAAGATATGAAAAAGGGAAATAGCAGTGAAAGCATCTCTATCCTCAGGCTTGATGAAAGTCTTGTAATCTTCTAAGTCAAGATGGGCCTGTTTGAACCATTTTTCGCCATGATATGGAATCTTGGTGGCCTTGGACACTGATCTTGGAGAGAACTTGAAATCAAGGTCCGCTACCCTGAAATGTTTGTTCTAGAACCTCAGGGCGCATAAGTGTGTTAATGGCGAAAAAATTTTGACCTACTATATCTTTGGGAAGAAGTCTAGACAACCTACTTCATGGAAGTTGAAAAGGACGGATGGATGAGCATTAACCTCTTTTGTAGAGATTGGCTCATATCTTTTATGTGGACCACTCCTGATGTCTTGCCTTGGAGGCATTTTGACCTAAATGTGCTTTTGAAGAAATAAACTGCCTTGCTGTGTGTAAACTGCCTTCTTGGAGTCAAACTGTGTCAATGCACTGCTCTGATAGAGAAACAATGTAATTTGGATGATTTGCAACAAGTTTCCTTACAATACAAAAACCCCTGCTCTTTCAGAAAGTGACCTTCTACCTTGAATGTATCTCTGTCAATAGATTTCTCAATAAGAGACCATACAGTGAAAAGGAGACAACTGTTAGGTGAATTGTTGGTTCAAAGTGTCAAGAAATCACCTTGTTCCTGTGAAGTTTAGAGGTCAATCAACACATCTATATCTTTGTCTCAAGGTAGAATTTCCAATCATTAAAAACCTGCCCTTCCAAGTGTGCCAATCTCTCAACAAACTTACATATGGTGCAATCCACCATTAGTATGATTAGACAATCAATATCACAGTTCTAAACAAGGTGACAGAGTAAAAATGCTTCAAAAGTTCAACCAAGCCTGCAATAGTCTTCTCTTTTCAAAATAACTAGGACCTCTTATCAATGTAAACCTTTGGCTTTGTTAGCAAAACCTTTACTCTATATGAACATCCACTTATCAATAAGCTCAAAAAACAAAAGACAGTCAAGCAACAAACACAGTGAACACTGTCTTTTCTGTGAGAAGTGTGAGCAACTTTCCCCTGTATCTTTCAACCTATAAACTGCTCTTTGACAACAACCCTTTTTTCTGATTATACTTCACTGTATTCTATAGGTATGTCACTTCATCAAACAGAATCATACACAAACAAAGTTAACCCCCAGTGTGAGCATACAGCCAGACTCACTGATATGGAACAAGGTGACAGAATTTTGAAGAATGTTTCACAAGTTCAACCAAGCCTGTAGGGGGAATATCCTTTCACATAATCAAAACTCCTATTTTAATATGGAAACCATGTCCTTTGTAGAAAAAACCCCTACCTCATCTGAAAATCAACTTGTCAAAATAAGCATGAAGAACAAGACAGTCAAGTGGAAAAACTCAGGAAAAAACTGCCCCTTCTGTAGTTTATAGGTTTAACCTCTGCCCTTTGGTATCTCGAGGAATAAAACACTTTTGTTCTTTGATTTAGGAAAAGGTAAGAACATACTATTCTTATTTCAACATATTTCTTTCATGTAGGCGCTATTAACAACACATTCAGCTTTTAACCACAGTCTTACACCTCAGATCACCACATAGTCAAAACACGGTTTTTTCAGATGTGTTGACAAAGTTTGAAAGCTTTGTATGCTGTGGTATGAAAAAATTGTAGCAGTTTATCACACTGTTTTCTTTATAGGTACTTCTAGCAATATATCTACTACTCCAACACGGTTTCAAACAAGGGCATTTACAGTCAAGCCATAGAAAACACAGTGATGGCACTTTCTGGTGTTGGTTGTAAGAGAACCCTGCTTTTTTGATGCTTTTATGATATGGAAACCAACATTTATCATTCAAACTACATGAGAAAACTCTCACATGACAACTATCCTTCCTTTGTATCACTGTTCCTCATAATCATTTGACCTACACGCCTTCAAAGTATCCTTGGCAACTTCTGACTATTTCAAATACATAACATGACGGTTTTGACCTTGTCTTATCCAAATTTGAGAGCAAATTTCAATGGCCACTCATACTGGTGCTTAATTCAACCTTTTGGTGTTTGTTTCTAACCTCAGCACCACATCAATATCTAGTTTTTAGCAAACTTGAACTGTAGTTTTTAAAACCCTCACAGCACTTGGCAATTTTGAAACCGAGGGGGAGAGCATGTAAAAATACCTTCAAACTTGATGGAAATCCTTTGTGGGGAGCTGGAGTAGCTTTGCATATGAACTGGAGGTGCACTGGAGGCTTTAAACTTGAGTGGAACTCTGAAGAGAAAGAACGTCGCGCAGAAATCTAACCGGGCGGTCTGTCGGGTCGTGGTCGGGCGCCATGTACAGGCGCGTCGCGCGACAGTTGAACGCCCGTTCAAAAATTCTCCCAGCCGCATCGCGCGATTTTCCCGGCGCGTCGCGCGGTGTTTAAACCTAAAAACTGTGTGCAAAATGCTCAAAATCGTTCCAGTCTTCTTCGCTTGATGCTGAGAACATCAAAGGAAAACTCACTTGTGATTTGTAAATACAAATTTATTCCGCGACCTCACTCCGTTGACATATCAAAACTCCCAACGGTCACCTTTATTTTTTGAAATGCAAAATGAAATTTGATTGGCCCTCGCAAGGTTTTCACAACTTTTTTGACTTTCTTCAACACAACCCTTTGGCGTATTTGTAACTTGGATTCGGCAGCGATGCAGGCAGTGGAGCTTTTTATGTTTTTTGGACCGTGCTAATATGAATGAACCTTTTTATAAATAGCAGATATAGCTTGAAAATTCAGAACTCTGTTTCACTCATACACATGACTCTGAAGGGTGATTTATGTCAGCTTTTCCTCCCTAGTGACCATTTAACACAGCAACTTCAAATTTGAAAAATAACCTAATGACCTTCAGACCATCTCTGACACTGTGTTAATAATGCTAGTGATATTCATTGTGTAAAGTAACCCCTCTTCAAAAATGTTTAAAAAAACCTGAAGACTGCTTTGTTTTTGAAAGGATAGGGTTTGTATTGTCAACATGCTTTGACAGTCTTTGTTTCCAAAAGCTTCTTCAACTTCTTCCCCACTGCAGGTATCAAGCATTTGCTATACTTATTTGGATTTGCCATGGCCCTTTTTTCAATTACTTCTCTGCTCAAAACATTTTATATGATATCTCTGTCCATTGAATAATGAAAACCCATTTTTGTCTTGAACTTTCTAAAATACTGACAATCTATCAAAACAACTCTTTGTCTATTATGAACAATAGTTTCCATGGTGATGTATCTTGATGACAGAAACTAGATTATTTGTGCCAGTTGTTATAGAAATTTTGACAAGGCAACTGTTCATTGATGAAGCTGCTTTCCAGAAAGACATACTTGATTGTAAATGCAACTGTTAGGTGTTTTTGAGCTTTATTCTTTGACTATGGGTAGAAGACAAAACAGGGGATGATGCATGAGAGTTAGAAAGTGAAACAAGGAGAGTTTCTCTTTATGTTTCCTGTGGAGGAGCTCTTCACTGTCTTATTGCACTGCTTTTTGCTGAGGGGAACTGAAATGTCACCATTTGTCGTGGTCAACTTATGCCAAGTCATTTGAAGATGATCTCTGTAAGTATGGAGGTTAGCACCCTTTGAAAAACAACCACCCTTTCTTCTACCTGTGTAATGACATGATTTGTCAACCTTTCTTCAATTTGGTCTTGTTGAAACAGCAGGCTGCTTATGATTAGAATTTTTTTCACTAATGATATGTCCCTCCAAGGTTTTAACAATTCATATGATTTGAAAACTTCAAATGACTTAATTTACAAGACCAAAACTCTGTTTTCCCTTTAACTTGCGCACTTCAGACCCTAGCCCTATTATGATCATCACTCACACTCAGAAAACCTAGAGTCATTGTTTCACTGTTCAGTAAAAAGCAAACATGGGCTTTTGCAATCCTTAAAGTCAATACTGGCCAGCGCCCTTTGCTTGTAGATGAAGGAGGCGCCCTAACCCTCTGCTTGTAAATGAAGGAGATTCTTGGCCATGACAAATTACCAGTTTGCTGTGACAGTGGTGTCTTTCTCTTACTGTGATTTTCATGCTGAAAGGAAGCTGCAAGGTCTTGATGAGTAACTCTCTGTCTTGAAGATATATCTCAGGCTCATTTTCACATTTGAGAAGCAGCTGTTCTTCTAAATGTGCATTCAAGAATTTTCTCCTGAGATGAAGTTATATTTCCTGTCTTTGTAGAATCCATAAAACACTGTGAAACACCTGATAATCAGCTTGAGACTGTGGTTTATGTAGTGCTGAGACCTAGGGGTGTGTAAGTGGCGCGACTTAGAGCTGTGATCAACTTGATTTGCAGAGTGGGAGGTCAGTCATGATTGGTCTGTAGCAGATGGAGGTTTTTTGGCCTTTTGATGGTTGCCAAGGGTAAAATGTCTTAAAGCGCCACTTCCTAACTTAGGGGAGGCTTTTGAAACAGACTTGGATTTTTCCTTTTAGAGCTGATGGGCAGACCCGTAGGGCTAAAGCTAGAAAATATAGTGATAATGAGTTTTAACTTTGACATGGGCAGACTGAAAAGTAAGAGGGAGAAAAAAAATTTATGAGGGTTTTCTAGATGCTAAATTGACATATGGAAATCAGCTTCTAGAAAACTCAGCTATGGATATAGTCATCACTAACATGTGAAAAATACTGATGACTAACATCCTGCATATTGGTGATTGAATTGGTTGCATTTGCACATCAAATTTCCTATTTTATTTTCCCCTAATTTCATTATCTAAACCAGGGATTGATGAATTGGCGGGTCAGCGTTGGAACAGAGTTTTCTACAGGTAATAGTGGTATACCACCAATGCTTATTCTTGTGCAAGGATATTTCTCATTTCTGAAACCCTAATAAGGTCTCCTCTTCTTACAAGTTTATTCCTCCCACAGAGGGTTCACCAGATTCCACAGGCAAATACATAATGAATTTTCGTGTTCAATGAGTTTTCCTGCAAAATTATCTTTATTACGTTGACTTAATGTTTTTGGTTTGATGTGGTTTTATTTCAGGTCCCAAGGAAACCCTTGTCCCTTCGTTGGTTTACATGAGTGCTCATTCTAAAAGAAGCTTAGTATTGGCTCCCTTTTCTAGGTATTCATGGTGGTTCACTCTATTCTTGAATATGTTCACTCCTTGGTGTAGGGTTCCATGGTCCATAAGACCGAGTAGTTTTTGAAGGCCTCAGGGTTGAATACCCTCTCTCCTGTAGGAATTTACTAGGGTTTATTACATTTTTTTTATTGGATGAAACTCTGTGACTCATCAGGGGTTTTCCCTTAGTTGACCTTCATGGAATTTTCAAGGCTTCTGTGATTAAGCTCATGTTGTTTTTTTTTTAAACAAAAATGTGAAATGGAAAGTTTAATGTATAAACTTCTTTTTTAAAGCTTGGGTGGAATTTCAAAAGGTTGTACTATCTCTTTATTTAGAACACCTGAGATTTAGCCAACTCATCAAAGTGAGAACAATGTTAATTTTCCTTGGTTATTTTTCCTAAAATGTATAATGAACATTTACATTTATTGAATGCTTTAGTAAAATTTAATGCACAGCATGCATTTGGGAATTTACCTCCTGTTACCATATTCGATTTTTGTCTCAGAATTTTCTTGTTTTCACATGGGTTACTTCTTCAATTTAATTTTAGGCTAAATTTCCATGTAATTTTGATACTATTATTTGTTTAAGCTAGCTGCAAGTAACTTACTTTCCTGGACTATTAGTTTATTAATATTTCTAGAAATAAATGTTATAACAATGTTTCCTTATTGGCTTATATAAGACCGTTGTAATATTTCCAGCTATTTGGATAAATTCATTCTTTTAGTTACTCAGAGTCTTCGATATTCTATCAGTCAAATCCTCACCTTCGTCCCTGGTTGATGTCTATGTGACCACCGGACTAACCGACCACGATTTAGCTCTAGCCCAGGTTGGACTAACTGGTGTTGCAAACTTACCCTTTTTCTCTGATATAATGATTCACAGTTAATTTTCCTACAACAAACACATACAAGTCTAATTTGTGGGTTCAACCCAAAACTTTGAATATTTATAACAATCATAATTATTCCATTTCAATAAATAAAATGCAACACATTCACAAAAAAAATGCAGCTACTTATTTGTTAATGTCTGGCACTTTCTTATAAAACTCAACCAGAAGAGTCTGCCACCCTTCCTCAAGATCAGAAATCACGTCTGAATCTCCCTATTGTGGAGGTAAATCCCCTCTGCGGACAGAGGCGATCCCTACTAGCCCAGGATGGGTCTAGCAACAATCGTAACACGCTATGGTGCAGGTCCCTAATTGCAATAAAACAACTTGCGAAGAAGGCTTACCTCGAATCCAACGTTGTTGTTTGTAGAGAAGGTAGCGCTCCCGTTCCTTTGCTCTGGTAGATCACAATCCTCACGCTCGTTGCGATCGAACACCTACACACGCAAGAAAAAAACAAACACAAGCGTAAAATTCAATATATACAATTATGCGTCAGTCACAGAGGACACAACTCATGATCATAATGAAAAAAATGAGTGGAACCATAACCAATAGTCGCTTATCATTAATCATACAAAGGAAAATACAACCTAGCTCTGACGTTGAATTCTCCTTCGATGGGTCGCCAGCGCAATACGTCTCGGTAAAGCTTGTCAAGGATGGGGACAAGCCTCTCTCTTCGATCTTCAATCTCCTTCCTATGGATTTGGCACTATAAGGACTATCAAAGCTCTTGCAACATTCTTTAGGCTATGAAGGCTCTTAGAGATTAGCTTGCAAAGGGAAATGGCAAGCTTATATAGATGGTGGAAGAGGAGTTGGGATCCCTACAATCATGGGATTGGCCCTATCCTCAAGGAAGCTTCCATGAGAGGTGGAAAACTACTTCCTCTACATGGAAATTCGAAGCCAGCCTCCCAACTCAAATTAGAGACCAGTTTAAGAATTGGTTGAGGTCAATATTCCGCCATTTATTTTTAAAAAACACCCTTTATTAAGCCTGGCGCGGGTGCGACTCTGAGACAGAGTGCCAATTGGTGCGCCCTCTTTGGAGGATTTTCCCCCTTGGCACGAGGGTTGAACTGTGTACCCACGCCAATGCAAAAAAGGCTATTTTTAGGGTTTTTCACAAGGATTTGTCTTCAGGGCAATGAAAGTACATGTCTAGGGGAATGCCATGAACGTGTTTTCAAGTTATGTCACTACTCACAGGTCACGGAATGAGCCCTCCAATGTGCGGGATGGGGAATTGCAGGGACGGTGACAAATTGTTGTGTAACAAATACCCCCTAAAGCATGAGGCCCGAAAGAGAGAGAGGGGTGAAATGCTTTACGAGAACGTGTCCAACTGAAAACACCGCCGTCGGAAAACCTGCATAGAGAAGTAGAACTGATATCTCAGATACATGATATATATGTGGTATGGGCGCAGCCATCCATAGCAGAGTATACAATAATCCAGATCCGAGGCATGGACGCAACCATCCAGTAAGGATCGATAAATAGACTCAGGTATGGTCGCAGCCATCCAATCAGTGAGTCATGTAACTAATCATAATAATCCACAAAATCGCAGCCTGTATTCCAACAGACAAAATCCAGGGTCTTGCGCTCCATCTCGACCCAAACAAAGTGCAAGTTCAAGCATGTGAATAAGTGAGCTGAAGTCGAACATGCAAGAACATCGCTTGATTACCAGCTAATGATGAAATTTTTTAACAGACGTGAGAGGTACCACCATTAAAGACAATGGTCCTCAAGGTACTACAGGTACAATCTACGACATGTAAATCAATGAGCTGGCGTCGAACACCCATCGAATCACTCGATCGGAGGCCAATGATTAAAACCTCACGTCGAACGCGAAGAACCTGCCATTGAGGCATGCAGGTTCTAAGGTACCATAAGGGAGTCTCTAGATCAGCTTCCTGGATAATGAGTTGAAGTAGACAGGAAGTGACCTTGATCGAAGGTGGACCATAGTGTTTCCCACATCATCGACACGAGGCAGAGGAACATAATCTCTTTGTGAATCAGGATTTAGATGAGAATCAGAGGAAGGTTGAAATCTGTAGAGGTCAACTTCTCTTGAACATATCGGCGGCACGACAGTGGATTTGGCAGTATTTGACATCAAAATATCAAGGGTCATGATGACAAGGCAAAGAGCAGATGAGAGGTCAAAAGGGATCACCCAAACCGACAGAGGCAAGTGAAAAAACGAGATCAGATGTCCCCAACCTGACACTAATGCAGACAAGTGCCATGTTCAAGAGCGACATACTGCCGACACGAAAATGATGCTGGTTCCATTTTCCCCACCATTTCTGGTGAGTACCTCTTTATTTTTATACAAGCTTGAAGAGGATACCATATGCTTGTCATATAAGTCCATCCTAGTTTATTTAATGAGCCCTAGGAAGGAGGAACTCGAATATCGTCATTATGACTGAATCCAATGTCATCAGGGTTTAACAAGTCTGACAAAGGAAGAACTCGATGTCTTTTCATGTTTAGAGAGTTTGAAAAGACAGTAGAAAAGTAAACTCCAACGGTCCCTTTTCGTAAATAGTTCCTCAGACCTGAAAAGGTAGAAAACAATATCTGAGAAAACCTCCTAGTCGCGACAGGCTAGGGTATTCCTTTTTCGTAAGTAATCTATCCCAGCTCGAAAAAGGGGTAAACGTATACTAGGTAGATGTCGTTTCGTTTCCACTTTAACGAGATCGAAAATGAAAAGGGACTCGGCAATATTTTCATGTTTAGAGAGTCATAAAAGAGCTGAAAGATGACTCCAAAATGAATTTTTCGTGTTTTTACCGAGTCCGAAAAAGTATAAAATACAACTCGTATCACTGTCCAAGTCACGTAAAAACCTGTCGCTGCACATAGAAGCAAGTGTAAAATCCATTTTCGACAAAATATATTAAAGTATTGGGAAAAATGACACTTAAAACCTAATTTTTGACTTAAAAAGTTATAAATAGGCTTCAAATGGTAAAACAAATTTACTTTTACTTTGTACCTCACTTGGAGAGCAACAGTGGTTTGTTTGTGTGAAAACTTGCGGCGGTGATTGCGATTGATCTGGGACGTCATTAAGATCCTCGTTTGTTCCAGGTAAAAGGTGTTCCCTTAAGCTCCATTTTAATCCATTTTTTATGAGTTTTTACTGTGCATTAGACTTCTAGGGGGCCCCTTTTAAAATTTTAGGGCTCGCTCCATTGGCGTGGGTATCAGGCATGGACCCACGCCAATGGACATTCCTTCACAAAGGGGTCGCACCAACTAGCGCGACTGTTAGAAAAACAGTCGTGCCAATGGCGCAACTCAATTTTACGCTTAAAATTTTCAAAATTTGAGCTACCCATGTGGATTTTTGAATGTACCAGAGATCTTACAAAGAATTTTTGATTGTGTTGATGTAGATAACCAAGCACAATGGTTATTGAATGGAAGGAGAGGGAACATGGAGAGGAAGATGAAATGGCTATGGAGAATGAAGCCTGTCTGAATGCACTGAAGAACTGTGGACTCAAAAAATTCTTTCTTACTCCATGTTTACGAGCTCAACCTGAGCTGCTACAATACTTGGTCAGTATATGGGACAAAAATGAGGAAGTATTTAAACTTCGGGACCAAGTGTTGGAACTTGAGGTTTCTGACGTATATTTCATCACCGGGTTGTCGCGTAGAGGCCCAGTACCCATTTTGACAGGCAACAGACCTTCCGGAGAAAATATGGAACAAGCAATGGTGAGGGTGTGCCCAGGGGCACAAACCGGATCGGGAAGCGGGAAGGTGGACATCCACACTGTCCATGATCTAGCACTCAAAGTAGTGTTACACACCATTACGCGGGCTACAGGATCACAAGCTCCGCACGAGGCAACGAAAGCCCAACTCATACTAGCCTCCGAGTGTATGAAACCCACATTGTTCAATTGGGCTACTGCAATGACGGTCAATATCAAGAGGCAACTGACAAGATGCAAGCAATTCAAACTAAAGCAGTTTGGCTATGGTTCCATTTTGGTGTCGTTCATCCTGGAACGACTACCTATTTTCCAGGGCCAAGGGGCCATAGTTTCTGAGCCAGTACCACGAGAGCCAAGGATGGCTCACTGGGCAGCACTTATGCCCAAGTCAGGAGGAGGCCAACAGATGTCTTGGAGGCCCGAGTTTTTTGGGTGGTTATGGCGACAGTTGATCGTGGTCGAAGATTGGCCCTATGCTGGGACCGATTTCACCGGAGATCCCGACCTTCCGCTCCCGGAGGGGGAGGATTGGAATGAGTAGTTGGGTACGATACTCTCTTTTTTTATTTTTATATATTTATGATTTTTTTGGTAATACATGTTCATTCTAATAACAATTTTATGTGTATGCAGATGTTGGCCCAGAGAGGCCCGCGGGCATGTCGCCCATTACGCGGAGAACCCATGTCGAACATGACCCTCAGGCTGAGGGTGGTGACGGAGGTGAACTGATTCAAAACCTGGAGGGCATCGCCCGGGGGATCCCGGACTATGCATGGCTAGAAGATGTTCTGCTAGCATACCAGCGACACACTGTGGGGGTGCCCAGTCGCCTCCACCAACTACTGAGACGCTTAGTGTGTGCGGTGGCTTGTTACCATGAGCACCATGCAGATTAGACATTAGGGCTTTTCCTGCATATTTTTTGAGAGACATATCGTCTCTGGCTGTATTAAGATGAACATGTATATTTTTTTATTTTATGTGATGCACACTATGTAAACATTTCGACACGCACACACACACACACACACACACACACACATATATATATATATATATATCTATTTCTGGATGGATCTCTTTACATGTGATGATGTTTTTTGTTTTATAAATTGCAAAAATGTCTATCTAAAACCATATTAGCTACTGCATCTGTTAATGTATTCATGTGCCTTGGTATATGTTGATATGTGATATAATCAAAATTCCTTTCCAGTAAATTAATACGCAGATACACACGTAAAATGGATGGGTTTCTAACTGAATAGTGACCATTAATCTGTAATACTACAAGTTGCGAGTCTAGATACACAAGTAATTCACGAATCCCGAGGTCCACAGCCTCGGTTAATAATTCCAACACGACACTATATTCCACGATATTATTTGTAGCAGGACCCACACACACACCTTGTAGGCTAACCAATCCACCAGCAGGATCATAGATTACCCAGGCTGCCGAGGACAGATTCCTGGTACTGCGGGAGGCACCATCCGCGAAACCCAGAAACGGAGTAATAGACATCTGCACAATCAGGAAGACCCGATCAGCAGAAAGATGTTTACATCGCACACCACACCACACATGCACACAAATGAATATACACACACCACACCAAAAGAAAACTTCAAGCGTAGTATTTTTTGAGGTACAACCCATTTCTAGGTTGCGCCAATGGAACTCCTTCGTAATCCATGAGCTCATAAGCCCCATTTTTCAATACTTGTTTCACAATGTAGGGCCCATGCCACATCGGTTGGAACTTTCCTGCTACAAATTCGTCGTGCGCTTGTTCGTATAGGAGGACAAGATCCCCTTCGACAAAGGAACGTGGAGAGACTGATTGATCAAAGTGGGCTCTGACCCGCTTCTTCTATGCCTCAATGACTAAAGCATCCAAGTGGCGAGTGTCATCCAACCGTTCCAAGTACAAGAGACGCTCTTCTTCAGGAGAAGTATTGGGCAAAAATTCCACAGCCAACTTTAAGGAAGGAATTTCGCACTCAACCGGAAGAGTTGCTTCCAGACCATACACCAATTGGAATGGTGTGAATCTGGTCGCATTATTTTCTGACGTTTGGTAGGCCCATAGAGCTGAGAACAATTGGAGGTGCCAATTGGACTTATGAATACCAACTGTTAGTCGAAGCATTGTGACCAAAACTTTTTTCACAGCCTCAGCCTGGCCATTTTTCTGGGGGTAATATGGCGTTGAGCTATCGTGTCGTAAGCCCAATCTTGATGTCAGCTCGGCCATCATGTAATCTCCGAAATGGGTCCCATGATCGGTAACAATGGCCTGAGGAACCCCGAAACGTGCGATAATGTGGTTGAAAATAAACTGGGCAACTGTCTTACCGTCGACGGCTAGTGTAGGCATCGCTTCAGCCCACTTAGTAAAGTAGTCGACAGTGACGATCATATATGCATGCCCCCTGGCCGAATGAGGGTTACACGTCATGAAATATATGCCCCATTTCGCAAAAGGGCTGACAGTAATGACAGGATGCAGAGGGAGAGGTTGCACGTGCATCTTGCGCTGAAAAACCTGGCACGCATGACATTTGCGGACTACAACAATACAATCTTTGAATATCGACGGCCAGAAGTAACCTGCACGCAGAATCTTCTGGGAAGTGGAATATTCAAACATGTGACCACCACAGGCACCATTGTGACAGTCATTCAAGACTCTTTTAGCCTCTTCCAGGGTCAAGCACTAGCGGAGCACCGAATCTACCCCGACCCGGTATAACGTATCTCCTACAATGCAGTAGGGTTGAGACTGATGCCGAATCCGACGTTGGGCATCTTTGGTCAACTCAGACCGGAACGTTGATGTTTGAAGATATAAAATAATGTCGTCGTACCATGGGTCACAAGTTTTGATAAGGAAGAGTGTTTCGTCTGGGATATGATCCTCGGAATGAGATGGGGTGGAGTCTGTCGGGAGGGAGCAAATGAGATCCGCAAAAACCAATGATTTGGTTTACTTAGCAGTGGTGAACTCTAAGTCAAACTCCTGAAGGATAACGATCCATTTGGAGTATTTTCCCCCCAGTAATTTTTGAGATAGAATATATGTCATGGGGTTGCAATCTGAAACCACGGTTGTTGTACGCAACAGGATGTAGTGGCGAAAACGATGCACAGCTTGCACTGCGGCTAATGCCAGCTTCTCGACATGAGCGTAACATGTCTCTGTGTCAAGAAGGTTCCGTGATAGATAATAGACAAAATGTTCATTGAAATCATCGTCGTCCTGCACCAGAACCATAGCTATAGTGCTAAACGCGGCAGCCAAATATAAATTGAAATCACGGTGATAGTTTGGAGGACGAAGCAACGGAGCATTAACAAGTAACGTCTTAAGCTTCTCAAAAGACTGTTGAGCAATCTCATCCCAACGAAAGGGAATGCTTTGATTTAAAAGATGCGTGAAACCTTTGGCAACTTCCGCGTAGTTCGGGATGAAGCGTCGAAGGAAATTAGCTTTTACCTGCAGACTCTGTAATTGATATAACGAGGAGGGTGATGGGAGATTGACAATACCCTCGAATTTTAGAGGGTCGAGGCGAATTCCGTCCTTGGAGACTATGAATCCCAAAAGATGGCCAGAATCCATGAAAAATACGCATTTATGAGGGTTAAGCCGGATATTATAGCGTCGACAGCGAAGGAAAATCTGGCGGAGGTGTTCGGGATGGTCCTCCTGCCGAGCTGAGTGAGCTAGAAAATCATCCAGATAAGGCTAAACGATATGGCGTATGTCGTGGAATGCATAAGACATAGCACGCTGGAAAGTAGCTCCAGCGTTCTTCAAGCTGAATGGGAGCTTTTTATAAGCAAAGGTACCCCACGGACAGATGAATGCAGTCTTGTGTTGATCGGCAGGTAAAATATTTATCTGATTATACCCGGAAAAGTCATCCATCAGGGAATAAATCTCACTCCCAGCACATTTGTCAATGATTTGATCTATGAAGGGAGTAGGATAGTTGTCTTTAGGACAGGCGCGATTAATATCATGGTAATCAACACAGACCCTTATAGTACCCTGTTTTTTATCTACAGGGACAATATTTGAGACCCATTTTGTGAGGGGAATCGGGTAAATGAAGCCCGCGTTAAGAAGTTTTTCAACTTCTGCTTTAATGGCAGCGGCTTTGTGGGGATGCACTGGGCGTAAGCGTTGGCGCACAGTTTTCGCACCGAGATAGGTAGGAATCTCGTGCACTACTATGCTGGGATCAATCCCAGGCATTTCCTCATATGACCAAGTGAACACGTCTCTGAATTCTCGGAAAAGGTCCGTATAAACTCGTATCTCATCAGGAGAACAAGTTACTCCCACATGTATGTTTTCAACTATCCCCGGTTTAACGAAGATGTTAATCGGAATGGTTTGAGTAATGTTGCTCAGGTTTCCCTCCGAAAGGACCTCATGTGTCAAAATGGGCATCTGAAGAGGTGGAGTAGGAACCTAAGATTAAAAATGCTCTAGACATTCTAACATTGCCCCCAGGCCAGGCATGAAGGAGGAACGATGATGTCCATCGCTCCAAGGCAGCTCCTCAAGAGACATTGTTTCAACAATGGCTTCGTCAGAAGGAAAAGTCTCTTTAAGAGGATCGGGCGAGTCAGCCTCACTGAGCCAGGGGGATTGAGAATAGATATCTAAAGCCATGCTCGAGGGAGCATGTTGAGAGGGAGGAGGATCGGATGCAGCAACGATTTCGCAGTAATTAATCTCTATTGGAGTTAAGGGCATCGATTCACCAAAATCAGTCACCTGTTCAGGCAAAGGGATGATCCATGGGTCATCAGACCTAGAGATCATATTAACTTGAACAGTGTGTGGTGGTGGTGTGGGAAAAATACCCATGAGGACGGGGTCCTTGAAGAGACCGGGTCCTACACTGTCAGGGGAATTGGGGATCTTATCCACGTAAGGAACGTTGTTCTCAGAGGTGGAGGTGAAGAAAGACAATTGATCCATAGTAACAATTTTGCCCTCATGAGGGAACTTAAGAAGTCGAAAGAGGGTGGATGTCATGCATAGCATAGCGTGAGTCCAACTGCGACCGAGAAGCAGGTTGTAGTTAAGCTTGGCATCAACCACTTCCACTTCTACGTTGATTGTCTTCCCCTGTAACGTAATCGGAAAACTCTCGAGAACACCCAGGGGTTTGGATTCCCGACCATCGAATGCCTCTAAGGCATTGGAAGATGATGACAGAGCCAGAGAGTGAATGGCCTTTCAGCAGGCGGATGACATGAAATAGGTAGAAGCACCCTCATCCACAACGGCCCGATGGATATTAAGACCGTTGATCCCGACTTGAATAACAAGAGCAATTTGATGTGGAAGCCGGGGGGTAAAGTTTTATAATTCGAAGGTGAGAAGATTAGAATCAATGGGGTCAATTCCACGGATTGCAGACAACAAAGCTTTTTGTTGTGAAGGGCAACTTTGAAGGACTTCCAATGCAGACATAGCAGAAGGCGCCTGTGCCAAATCCTCAACAATAATGTAATGTTAAGCGACAGTGGCATTTGGATTGTAGGAAGACCTTCGCAGAACACCTTTAGAAGGTGGCCTCACAACAGGTTCAGACGTAGGCTTCTCAATTTCTAAAGAACCGGAGACAGGTGGAGGAGGTGGGCCATCCACAACCTCCTTTCCAGCTACCTGATGCGATCCAGTATAATCCTTCGAACGCGTAGCAACGGAGACAGGTGCAGTACCATTCATCATAAAGACTTGGGACCCAAATGGTGCAAATGGTGAGGGCTGCTCAACCATCTGGGTCTGCTGAGACGGGAACGGTTCTTTAAGAACTGCCAGAGTCACTTTGGAGCCTTTAAGAAGCTGACTAATTTCAGATCGACAATCCTTGGTGTAATGATCTCCTTCACAAATAAGGCCGGGGTACTTCGGTTTACGTTGAGAACCGTCCTCAATACGAGGTTTAGAAGACTCTGACTTTGGGGTGTCGAGTGGCGGAGCTTTAGAGGTTCCTGGGCATGGAGCATCAGTCAAAATATCATAAAGCATGCTAGACTGAGAGTATACTAGATCGAGATACTGGGCACGCACAATGGCGTGTTCTTCAGTCACACATGCCCCCATAGCAATATATTGCACGATTTTGTTAACGAAGGATGTGGTGAACCAATGAGTTAGTAGTTGATCAGGTATATCAAACTTGATCAGCCTACGATGACGTCACCACTCATGAATATGATCAGATATGTGGGTGGCTTTATCCTGCTTTAACGAAGTCAGGAGATGCGTCTCGGCTTCATAGCGAACCGGTAACTGAAAGTGAGTCATAAAATCCATTGCTAAAGTATTGAAATCTTGAAACATGCCACGGGGTAGTTCAATATACCACTTAGCGGCAGCACTGGTAAGAGTGCGCTGGAAGAGACGTAGATGAATTGAATCATCGACCCAAGAATTAGACGAACACCACAAATGGTAGGTCATTACATGAGCTTGGGGGTCTTCACCAGCCTTACCTTCAAACTTTGGGCAGTCACCGGGCACCTTGGTTGGAACCGGAAGCCAATAAGGATTATGAAGAATCGGATCATTGGTTAATTTAGAAACGTCTAGTAATTCCAAGGTAGCCAAGAACGAAAATTGTGGATTGAACGGAATGCCTGGCCCTCGATAAGGACCAGTACCTGTACTCCACGCTGGTTGAGAATATCCTTGCCCCCATGGGTTCTTTCCGGCAGGATTCTGACCGTAGGGGGTATAGGGTGTATAACCAGTCTGATTCGGTTGCTAGTAACCAGTGTACGGGGCTTGATAGCCAGAGTATGGAGCTTGATTGTATGTCGGCCCCGTTTGGGCAGCCTGTGGATTTGGCTGCTGAGTATAGGTGTAGCCGGGTTGTTGAGTGTAATAATGGGAACCTTGGGGTGGATTATAAGTTGGTCAAGATTGACCGTGAGGGTAGTAACTGCCTTGAGGTTGAGCAGGCTGCTGATAGGTGGGACCCTGCTGAGCCTGATAATTAGGGTGCACCAGTTGATTCGGTTGCGGCATCGAGTAAATCGGCTATTGGGCAGGGTTAACAGAGTGTGGAGGCTAGCCTGGTTGGACAGGTTGACCTGGCTGAACAGGCTGCCCTGGTTGAACAGGTTGACCCGGATAAACAGGTTGTGCTGGTTGTACAGGTTGACCTGGCTGTTGAGGAACACCAGGTTGTACCGGATGGGCCGGTTGGCCTGGTGGTGGAACACTGGGTTGTGCCAAATGAACCGGTTGTCCTGGTGGAGGAGTGGAGCCAGGTGGTGGCTGGTAACCGGTTTGACCCGCAACGGGACCATAGGATGGTCCTGGTTGATGTGCAACATTTGGAGCAACAGGATACTGAGGTTGCATGGGTTGCGACCGTTGGACTTGCCCCCCAGGACCGTATACCGGCCCGAGTTGGTACCCCGGTTGACCTGTGAGTCCTTGAGGTTGCCCCAGTTGGACTCCAGGAAGAGGTTGCACGAGTTGACCTGAAGGGTTGTAATACCGTCCGCCCTTGCTGGCCCACAGGGTAACCTTGCGGGTCGTAAGGATAGCCAGGCTGGCCCGAAGGTTGGCCTTGAAAAGGTTTTCCTTGCGGGTTATAAGTCTGTCCAGCCTGGTTATACGGTAAACCCTGAGCATGAAGTTGAGCCTCAGAAGCAGGTAAACGTAAAGGGTTCCCATGCTCATCGTACTGATATGGAAAAACGTACATGGGTGTACCATCCTATGCATAATGTGAAAAATACGAGCGGTTGGGATCTTGAGAGGGTTGTCCGACCTCGGGGTTCGATTGTTGTAGGGATAATCGATACTCCTCAGGAGAGATGTTCTCCGGCATAGCTGAAGCTATGTAGATGTCTTCGAGAAGCAATGTGGTCCTTACGGACTGAGTAGTAACAACAGGTGTAGATGCATCCACACAAACTGTGGGCCTGACGGGTACAGACGTGACCTGAGGGGACGTCGTGACAGGTGTCTGTGGAGACATCCCCAATGAAGGAACAACCGACCTCACAGAAGGAGCTAATACCCCCATAGATGCAGCGGCGGAAATAATCTGACCTAAGGATCTATACCCTGCTGGTAATGAGGGACTGGGCGAAGACATAACATATGATTCAGCGTTTTCTTCTGGGAATAACTTCCAAGTTACTTCTGGGAATAGCTGGTAATATTCACCAGACGTGGGGATTTCCTCACTAGCAGAATGACTGGATTCACTCATATTTTAACCTGCCACTAGATCTCGTAACAGACGGCGAGGGCTAGGAGGAATAACAGCAGCTAAAAAAGGCGAACCCGATGTAAGAGGAGGCAAATGTTCCCCTACTCCAAATCCAGACCAAGGGTTGGATAAGGGCCAATTGAACTCAACTGGTCCTCCAAAGGGAAGCTCATATAGAACCGGTCACCCGTCGGGAAACTCAGAAACGATGGGCTGTTGAGCTTCAGCAAAGGATTGAGAAACCTCTGATGAATCGTCCGTATATGGACTACCAGTAGACGAAACTGAGGGTTCCGCCACTGTGGTAGTAATGACAATAGAAAAAGATCAAACACACACATGGGCTGAAAAAGAACCAAGGCACACAATCAAACGGCCAACAAGCAAAATCTAACAGGGAGTGTGATCACGGGTGATTTATTTTACGACATTGAAACTTAGAAACTTCACCGTTTCATGTTTTAAGAGTCGATAAATGGACGAAAGATGACTCTATCTCTTTCAGTTTTGACGCAAGCGTGAAAGGACAAGTGCTTGGTGATCTTTTCAAATTTAAAGAGTCAGATAAGATCAAAATGACTGCTTAGGAATACTAGGCAAAGGGTGTACCAAATAACCGTGAACTACAATATACACCTTGGTTTCAAAATGAAAGAGAAATCAACCAAGGACTTGATGTACATGCAAGCAATCTCCCCAAATGTTGTGTCCGGTGTATCACGGATATAGGGCGGCAGACTCAGCTTCCTATGGATAAAGGATAGAAACCTAGTGGGGTCTCCCTTTATATATGCGACGGTACGGGGAGCACAAGTCCGTACTAGTGTTGTCTAAAGCCAAGAGGCGAATGACAGCTACTAGGTTTAAAGACGCCGGAACACGTCTCTAGCCTAGACCTCTAAATATTTCGTTAATTTTTCAATGATGCCTTAGTGTAAATTGAATGAATTTTAATGTTTATCTTCAATTGTGTTTCAGTTTTCAGGCCCTAGCGAATGTAATGTCTCAAAATATCCTAAATGCACACTACATGCCACAGTATATCATTTCATTCGATGAAAGCTAGTTACGAGAGAGTTGAACAGCTTTTCACACAACAAAAAAATGATCAGACAACAACCAATGATATCTCTAATGCAGCTAATGGAAACTAAAAGCTTTTCGTTCAAAGTTACTAATCACTAATAACACCGAAAAGATCTAATTCACACCAACTAATTCAACGCAAAAGAGGTTTTTTTTTTATTTCCAATGTTTAAGAGCAAGAGCACTAAACAAGATGAAAACTAAAGAGACAAGCAATCGAGAAGCAAAAGAAAAAGAGAAAAACAATCAAATTTCACTCAATGCAAGCCTACAATCAGATCTCAAACAGATAAAAAGTCCCTCGAATCAAAAGACACCCAAAGACTCAATGAACCATGCAATCTAGGCCCAATGTGAGACAAAGCGGAATTCAAGTGAAGAAGAAGCCAATCACTCAAATAACATAATAAAATGATAGACAACCACCAAACGAGTGCAGAGAAGCAATCACAAAGTTGACTGAACAGACAGAAACCAAAAACTCCTAAGGGAGGCTCGACGCACAATAGCACCTAGATGCCCTAGGGCTAAAATGTAAAATCGATAGAAATGGACAAACAACCAAAGGATGAAGGTGATAGTCAGTCAAGAAAACCTCCAGAACACTCAAGCAGTCGTAAGAATAAGACCAAACACCCAGATCAGTCTCGGAAGGCTCAAAACACAGTAAACCCTAATACCTTATAGTATTGGCACGACTGTAAGGTTGAAACTAGCGCCAGAATGGAATTGGCATGAGTAATACACTGACAACATGCGCCAGTGGGCGCGAATTTCACACTGAAAAGCACGCGAGCCGAGTTTACTAAGGAAAAATGAAAAAAGAGCAATCCAAGGAACATACCAGTGATGTTAAAGCTAAACAAAGAGCCAAACACTCAGCAAGAGCCAGCCAAAAGAGCTGATCAAGCAAGAAAAGTCAGGGATGGACCAAAGAGATAAGACAATACTCCAAATGTTCAATTCATAAACTAGACCGGAGATTGACTGAAGTAGCATTCATCTACTTTCGCTAATGCATAGAAAGAACGTTTCGAAGGCTATCTGGCTAACTTCAGGCTCCGTCTGTAGTTTACAAAGCAAACAACAAGCTAACTCCCCAGCGGAGTCGCCAATTTGTTGTGGAGGTAAATCCCCTCTGTGGACAGAGGTGATCTCTACTAGCCCAAGATGGGTCTACCAACAATCGTAACACGCTATGGTGCAGGTCCCTAATTGCAATAAACCAACTTGCGAAGAAGGCTTACCTCGAATCCAACGTTGTTGTTTGTAGAGAAGGTAGCACTCCCATTCCTTTGCTCCGGTAGATCACAATCCTCACGCTCATCGCGATCGAACACCTACACACGCAAGAAACACAACAAAAACAAGCGTAAAATCCGATATATACAATTATGCGTCAGTCAGAGAGGACACAACTCATGATCATAATGAACAAAACGAGTGGAACCATAACCAATAGTCGCTTATCATTAATCATACAAAGTAAAATACAACCTAGCTCTGATGCTAAATTCTCCTTCGACGGGTCGCCAGCGTAATATGTCTCGGTAAAGCTTGTCAAGGATGGGTACAATCCTCTCTCTTCAATCATCAATCTCCTTGCTATGGATTTGGCACTATAAGGACTATCAAAGCTCTTGCAGCACTCTTTAGGCTATGAAGGCTCTTGGAGATTAGCTTGCAAAGGGAAATGGCAAGCTTATATAGATGGTGGAAGAGGAGTTGGGATCCCTACAATCATGGGATTGGCCCTATCCTCAAGGAAGCTTCCATGAGAGGTGGAAAACTACTTCCTCTACATGGAAATTCGAAGCCAACCTCCCAACTCAAATTAGAGACCAGTTTAAGAATTGGTTGAGGTCAATCTTCCGCCATTTATTTTTTTTAAACACCCTTTATTAAGCCTGGCTCGGGTGCAGCTCTGAGACAGAATGCCAATTGGCACGCCCTCTTTGGAGGATTTTCCCCCTTGGTGCGAGGGCTGAACTGTGTACCCTTGCCAATGCAAAAAATGCTATTTTTAGGGTTTTTCACAAGGAGTGTCTTTAGGGAAATGAAAGTACATGTCTAGGGGAATGCCATGAACGTGTTTTCAAGTTATGTCACTGCTCACAGGACACAAAATGATCCCTCCAATGTGCGGGATGGGGAATTGCAGGGACGGTGACAAATTGTTGTGTAACACTCCCCTCGTGCTTCCTACTACCAGTAGAGTTTGTGACGACAACAACCCAAATTAACTTTCTTGAAGACATCAAAACATGTTCCAGGTTCATTCTCAAGCTTGTTTGAAGGTGTTCCACTGGGTCTATACCCAGCTCAGGAATAATCCTTCCCTGAAACTTTTGGTTGCAATACTTGGTTTATGGTGTTTCTCGCTTCATCCTTTCTCTCTCTAGAGGTCAGAACCCCTTTCCTTCCCACTAAAATTCCTTTTATCTCTAGGGAAAATAATCCAATAACCATAACCACTTAATTGTCTGGTAGTTACGTAACTTATTTAGGATCTCTCCTCTTGAGTTTTCCAATCATATTTCTTTATTTAATAATCTATGTGGTTACATAATAGAAATGAAATATGAATATAATTTGTATTTGTATATATATATATATATATATATATATATATATATATATATATATATATATATATATATATATATATATATATATATATATATATATATATGTGTAATGGTTAAAATAGTGAATCATTATTTTAATTCAACAAACTTATTTTAATTTAACTAATCAAGGTTTAGGATTAAGTAATTGACCAACAAATTAAAGTAAATCAAAATCCATTTATTGTTCTGGGGTGTTACATCTCCCCCTCCTTATGTAAAACACCGTCCCCGGTGTTTATTTCCGATTTCTGGAAAAATTTTGGATATGCCTCTTGCATGAATTATTCGTCTTCCCAGGTAGCCTCTTCTAGGCTAAAGTGCTTCCATTGCACTTTAACTTGGATGATGGCTTGTCTCCGTAATGTTACTTCTCTCTGATCAAGGATGCGCTGAGGTTCTCCCAAGAACTCTCCATCTGGTTCGACCTGTCATAGTCAACACAAAAGAATGTATTTAGTTTATATAATTTTTTATACTTAAATCAGAAAACTCATTATAATATTACCTTAACATTTTCCACTGTATTACATGTCTAGAATCATATACGTATTGTTTCAGTAAGGATACATGAAACACATTATGAAATTTATGTGGCTAGGCAAGGCTAATCGGTAGGCCACTCGTCCAATTCGTTCCAAAATTTGGAAAGGGCCATAAACGCAAGGGGCCAACTTTGCACAAATATTCCATCTTAATGTGATTTTATTAAGCTTAATTCATGTGTATACATGATCTCCCACTTCGAATTCCCGGTATGTTCTTTTCTTATCTGCATAAGTATTTTGCTTATCCTGAGCAGCCTTTAAATTTTGTTAGATTTTCTTCACGTCCCGTTCCATGTCTTCCAACATCTCTAGTCCCAGCATTAGTTTATTTTTAGGGCTACTACAATTTATAGGTGTCATACATTTTCTTTTGTATAATACTTCAAAGGGGCTCATCTTTAATGATTCATGATACATGTTATTATATGTGAATTCTACTAGATGTAGATACACCTCCCACTTACTGGGTTGTTTCATCACTGTAATATTCCTAATTAGCCCAAGCTAATAGGAATATTCAATTTTGTTTAGTTTTTCATGCTTATGAATAAAATTGTAAAGGAGGAACAATAATGACTCCTAAGCATCAAAATAAATCAATGCTCAATGTGAAACAAGCTAAATCTGAGCTACTTTCATAAACACACTTAAGTGTGAACAAGGCTGGAACAATTGACAGGGTCAACGGGACCAAATCAACAGTGTTGTCTAGGTGCAATGTATCTCCAAAAGGCACATCACAGTCGATATTGGAAGCCACTCATGTGAATGAGGCTAATTCATCAAGATGGTTTAGGGTTTGGCAAGGCTCCCACATTATAAAAGAAGGATGAGGACACCAAGAGAGGGGTTGATCATTTGATATTGCTGAAGGTTTTATCTGTTTAGACAAACCCCATTCTCTAGTTGTTTAGCTGAGAATAGTGTTGTTTAGCACTTGGGTGTTCCTGGTCGGGAATCTGTTGGGCACCGAATCTGGCTATCTTTCTGCCCATTTTTGTCACCCTTTCTACCCCTTTTTGTTTAATTACCTACATTTTCCATGCTAAACTTATGAGGTAAACACCCCTGACTTGTCCAATTGGAATATTTTAATTAATGAAGTAAAGTTGCGGAGTTTTACGTAATTGCGGCACTAAAGATCTGTGTTTGAATGAAGATTGGAAAAACAGGAACCCTTGCTCCAATAGTTTGCAACATAATTGGTAATGGCCAGCTAAAGGGAGATTGTGCAGTTGGACTCATGATTCCATGGGCCTTTTCTTGGCCTTTTCTTTATCCAGGATATATATTTTTCATGCCATTCCAACCGAAGTCCATTTCTGAACACACGTTTATCATGTCTCAGGGAAATCTGTTATTCCCTTGTACTGTGTATAAAGTGTACATTGTTCCTATAATTGGGGGTTCCCGAAAGGTGTTTGTAATCACATTTTACAGATAAATAAAATACTATTGGTTTTGCTATTCTAAAGCGTTCCGTGAGCAACGCAGCCCTGATCAAAGAGTTGGGCCTACTCTTCTGATCAGGTGTTGTGTCTGTATATGTGTGTGAATTAATTCTTGTTATGGTTTTTGCTATTATTTCTTATTGTTAATATTGTTTTGAATGTCCAGCATTTGATTTTACTTCACAGAAATGTTTTGAACTTAACCATAATCCTTGGTTGAACGGATTATGCGTTTGTTCCTGCATATATCTTGCGCGTTGCCTTGAAAGGATACACTCCCGGATTGATAAAATTAATGTCGGATTAGGGTGGACAAATCATCCCTACCTGAACACCAAAATTTTAGTGTCGTTTCCAGAGAGGCTAGCAAGGTGAAAATGATGATTCGAACGAACCAAGGGGTCAATCTCTTGTCCTGGGGAGAGAACGAGCTTCCTCACTCTGCTTCAGGTCCTGAGCGTAGGTTTTGATTTTGGGTTTGTTTATCTCTGTCTTTTTTTTGTTTTGAATTTTGGGCCATCTTCTTGTTTTGGGGAGGGAAGAGTCTTTTGACACCCTACTTCAGATCTGGGAGTATCAGGTCTTTTTGTGGGTTGTGTGGTTTTGGTTCTTGCCCCAGGGAGGGAGGAGTTTTTGACACCCTGGTCTGGGCCTGAAACCCTAGCTTTTTGTTTCGCTATCTTTGTCTTTTGAGTTCTTTCATCTTGGGGAAGGAATGGTCCTTTGACACCTTAATTCAAGATTAAAGCATTGTAGGTTCATACACAGACCTTCCATTATACCAATGTTTGTATGAACAAAGAACCAAATAAAAGGGGCAGAGCGAGAGCCCCAAAGAAGGGAAGACCAGACTTGGGAAGAAAAACTTATATTCAGCAGATCATAGACAAGGCAGAGTCTGAAGCATCTTCCCGCTTAGTTGCAAGGCCAGGGGCTAGGAGAGTGAAGTCAGAGGGACAGTCAGTGGATGAACCTGTGCAGGCCACAGTATCCCTGGGTGATTTGGTGCAACAGGGTCCTCCAGCAGTAGAAGAGATAGTCAGTAGTGGACCAGATCGAGAGGATCTTGTGCTGGTATTAGCAAAGGAAGAAGTTACAACTAGAACATCATCAGAGTCAGACTGCTCTAATAAGGGAAAGGAAGTTGTAGTCGAAGGATTGAACTATCAAGATACATAAAAAAGAAACGAGGGGATATTGGTATCGCCAAGAGACCGGGGAAGCGCCACTAAGGTAACTCACGTTCCCATAGTTAGGAGCCCCCGTCCATCCTCTACAAAGCCTGTTGAAATCCCCAGCAATTATTGGAAGATATTTATGGCTCCCACAACCTCCACTATTGAATTTCCCATCGGGAATTTGGGAGTCGGCGCGCCTAAAAAGCCTATCCCATTAGCAGCACTACCAAACTTTCATGGGCTTGTTTCAGAGGATACCGACACATTACTATTTGAGTTTGACATAGTGTGCCAGGGCTATGATTACAAGACAGATGCCAAAAAGTTAAAGATATTCCCTTCTACATTAAAAGGGACGGCTTTGCAATGGTTTATGGGCCTTGGGGGAAAATCCATTTCCACATGGGATGATATGCAAATAGCTTTTCTGGAAAAATACTAGGATTATTGCCAATCCCGGAACGTCAAGGAGGAGCTTTTCAAGTTCACACAGAAAGAAGATGAAAGTTTGGAAGACTGTGGGGAGGGGTTTAAATACCTCTTGCAGAGGTCAGGTCATTCTGGTTTGGATAAGGAAATTTTGAAGGTTATTCTCCTTCGATCCTTTCGAGAAGACTCAATGGAATTATTGAATATTGTAGGAAAGGGAGACATTTCTAAGGAAACCTTTGAAGGTATTTTCGACTTGTGTGTCCAGTGCTCGAGGGGGCTTGCAAGAAATAGATCAGGGATACGTTTAGCAAAAGGATCTGGCAAGGGTGTTACAAAAGCAGAAATTGGGAACCTGCTAGACAATTTAAGGACATATATTCTCAGTACCCTGTCAACACAAATGGATACTCTGCAAGTAAAACAGAAGCAGCTGGAACTGGATAGGACCATGGCAATATTTTGCCCGAAGTGCAAAAATAATCACCTGGAAAGGGAATGCCCATTAAATTCCATGGAAAAATGTGACATCTGTGCGTTAAACCATGTAACAAGCTCATGCCCTTCCTTGCTGGGCCTGAAAGCGGTGTTTCAAGGAGCAGGGGAGGACACGAAACAATTGTACCTTATGGGCGCCAGGAAGCCATGGAAACTTTGATCACCAATGGGGAATCAAGGTATGTATCCAGACCCATCTCAGTATTTCAATAGTTATAACATGAACCCTCAAACTATGCCTTGTCCCCCTATGTGGCCGCAATACCAGTACCCACTGTGGCAGCAATGGAACCCTCAAGACGGTATGAGCTCACCATGGGCTCCAACTTGGCGAGGACCCTCTTTAGGGTAGTTTCCTCAACAATTGCCACAGCAGCAACTCCAATTACCTTCCAATGTGCCCCCTGGTAATCAAATCGTTCATCCTCAGCCTCCAATGCAGCCTAACCCTAACCCCAATAATAAAGGAGCTCATCAAGCTGATGTTCTTAACCTGCCTTCGTATAGTATCTCTACAGCAGATTTGTATGAGACGAATCTGCAATCTGGCCGAACAGTCAATGTCCAACCCCCTCCGGTTATTATTTAACAACTCAACAATGAAGACAGAGAGGCACAGCCAGTCAATAGAGAACCAAAATAAACTATTAAAAACCAGGCGCCTCCTGTAAAATAACCTCAATCCGAACCACCTTACCCAGAGAGACTGATTATGATTAAACCAAGCCCACAAGCTGAATTTGAATTATTAGGAGAATTGCACAATTTATTTGTTAAAATTCCCTTGTTACAAGCTATGAAGGATGTGCCAATTTATGCAAAGACTCTTAGGGAATATTGCTCAAAGAAACCTGCAAAGAAAACTAAGGTTCCCCTCACTATACATGTTATGGGAAAATTATCGGACTTCATGATGGGAAAATAAATACCAGAGAAATATGGAGATCCAGGTTACCCGGTTTTGACAGTACAGATTAATGGAGTGGAGATTCCAAATGTGTTGGTGGACCTGGATGCTGCCATCAATGTCATCACCACGGAAACCATGCATACATTAGGCCTTCAAAATTTGAAGCATAGACCTACAATGTTGGAATTGGCGGATAGATCTACAGTTAAGCCTATGGGGAAGTTGGAGGACGTGAAAATTTCAGCATATGCATGGCATTACCCTGTCAATTTCCTGGTATTGCATACACAATCTTCAGTAGGTGGTCACCCCTTAATTTTGGGTAGGCCATGGTTGGCTACTGCAGACGCTTATATAGGGTGTCGGTCAGGAAATATGATCATTTCTAATGGCCATAACACCAAGAACTTGGTGCTATACCCACCAGCAGAACCAGATGCACCTAAAAAGTCACCAGGTGGCAAGAACGTTGTATCTATGGTGGAAGTTGAAGAAGAGGAAGAAGTGAGACCAGTCCTTACTATCGGACAGGCCCTTCAGTTGAAGATGGAATCAGAAGATGATGTGATTACTTCCTTCATGAATGATCCTTGTTCCATTTCAGAGTCAAACCAGCAGGTCTTAGAATCCATCCTAAGCTGTGAAACTCAGGAGGATATTGAAATAGCGGAAGAATTGAAAGAAGATGTTGAAGCACCTCATGAAAGTGTCCAAGTGGAGATAGAACCAGAGAAAACTCTGAATATCAATCCAGGTTTGTCAGAATCCTAGAAGGAGCAGTTGATAGATGTTCTTCAGAAGCATAAAGAAGTTTTCACCTGGGATTATTCAGACATGAAGGGGATCCCTGATCATTTATGCACCCATCACATATACATCAAGGAAGATTGTCGACCTATAAGACAGCCTTAGAGAAGGATGAATCTGGTATTGAAGAACATTGTGAAAGAAGAGCTTCAGAAACTACTGGAAGCAGGTTTTATCTACCCTATCTCAGAAATCCAATGGGTCTCGCCATTGGTAATGGTTCCTAAGAAGAATGGAAAATGGCGAATCTGCATGGACTATCGAGAGTTAAATAAAGCGACGCAGAAGGACCATTTTCCCCTGCCATTTATCGATCAAGTTTTAGACACATTGGCTGGTAAGAAAATTTTTTCATTTCTGGATGGGTTTAGTGGATATAACCAAATTCAGATTGCTCCTGAGGATCAAGACAAGACAACCTTCACATGCCCCTGAGGAACATTTGCATACCGGGTCCTTCTTTTTGGCCTGTGTAATGCCCCTGCAACATTCTAGAGGAAATCTTGGGGATCTTCTCTGATTTGATAGATGATGGTGTTGAAATTTATATGGATGATTTCACTCCATATGGGGACTCATTCTTAGAAGGGCTGAAGAATTTAGAAAAATTTCTTGAACGATGTATACAAGCGCATGTTTCCCTGAGTACAGTAAAATGTCACATGATGATGGAACAAGGAATTGTTCTGGGACATTTGCTTTCGGCTGAAGGAATAAAGATGGACCCAGCAAAAATAAAGGTAATTCTGCACTTTCCAACACCTAAAACACCCACACAGGTACGTAGTTTCATTGGCTGTGCTGGTTATTATAGGCATTTCATAGAAAATTTTGCATAAGTTGCACACGCATTATTTCAATTAGTAACAAAAGACTCAGAATTTGTGTGGTCAAAGGACTGTGATGTAGCCTTAGCAAAAATTAAAGAATTATTCTGCAGTGCTCCGATTCTTAAAGGACCAGACTGGGCGTTACCTTTCCACATTCACACAGATGCTTCTCAAACAGCAATCGGTGCAGTACTGGGACAGCAGGAGGATAACGTACCTTATGCGGTTTACTATGTTAGTAAGAATTTGGCCCCTGCTGAATTGAACTACACAGTGACTGAGAAAGAATTCCTTCCTGTTTTTTACGCCATCAACAAGTTCCAGAATTATATTACCGGGTATTCTACCTTTGTGCATACTGATCATTTAGCCATCAGGTATTTAATGAACAAACCTATTACCCTTGGTCATGTTACAAGCTAGTTGTTGCTACTATAGGAATTTGATATTACTATAGTAGATAAACCAAGGAAGGACAATGTGGTTGCAGATTTTTTATCTAGGATAGAACATAATGGTAAGAATACACCAGTTGAAGATAATTTTCCAGATGAGCATCTTTTTGTAGTTTCTACTAACACTCTGTGGTATGCAGATATTGCTAATTATCTTGCTACAGGTGAGGTGCCTCGTCATTTATACTATAAGGAGAAAAGGAAGATAATTCACAAGAGTTCCCAATATTCATGGATGGCAGGATATATTTTCCATACAGGGATTGACCAGCAGATTCGGCATTGTGTGGCTAGATATGGTATTTATGAGATCCTAAAGGCTGCACATGATGGACCTTGTGGAGGACATTTTGCAGATAAATGGATAGGTCATAAAGTGCTGCAGATGGGATACTATTGGCCATCCATATTTCGTGATGCTCGGGATTATATTCTAAGGTGTGATAGCTGTCAGAGGATGGGACAACCTGGGAAAGTAGATGAAATTCCTCTCCAACCCCAGATAGTCCTTGAACCATTTGAGAAATGGGCCATTTATTTTGTTGGACCCTTTAACCCACCTTCTCATCAGAAAGCCTACATCCTAGTTTGTATCGATTATGTAACCAAATGGGTGGAAGCTAGAGCAGTCACAAGAGCAACAGAGCAAGTAGTGTCAAACCTCCTTTTTGAAGAAATATTTGCTCGGTACGGGACTCCAAGAGAAATTGTATTAGAAGGGGGATCATAGTTCACATCTCATATGATAGAGAAATTGATACAGAAATACGGGGTCAAACACAGAGTAAGAAACCCCTATCATCCATAGGCGAATAGGCAAGTAGAGAGTACAAATAAGGTATTGGAAAATATCTTGACCAAGACAGTAGCAAGTCATCGCCGGGATTGGGCACAAAAACTTCCAGAAGCTTTATGGTCCTATAGAACAACGTGGTGGAATACAACGGGATTTTCTCCATTTGAATTAGTCTATGGGAAATCTCCCCTGTTTCTGGTAGAATTTGAAATTAGCACACTCATAACAGCTCTGGAAGTAGGTTTAGATTTATCAGAAGTGTAGAAACACCGACTGGAACAACTGAATGAGTTAGATGAGATTCGATCAGTAGCTGTCTAGAAAACTACTGTTTTTCAACAGCAGAGAATGAAATGGCATGACAAATTTATCAAAACTAAGGTGTTTCATGAAGGGGATTGGGCGTTACTGTATGACTCCAGATTCAAGGATTTCAAAGGCAAACTTCGCACTCGCTGGATGGGACCATATCAAGTGGATGTAGTGTTCGACAATGGAACAGTTAGATTAATCACAATCGATGACAATCAGACCACATTTGTGGTGAATGGACACTATCTACAATTATATCATTGTCCAGCTTCTAAAGATGCCTTTGTTAAAACCCTTTCAGATTCAGCTGATCTAATGGTTATTGTAATAGAAGACACTCTCACTCTCCATTAAATCTAAAAATAAAAAAAAAATAAAAATCTAAATATATATATATATATATATATATATATATATATATATATATATATATATATATATATATATATATATATATATATATATATATATATATATATATATATATATATATATATATATATATATATATTATAAAAAAAAAATGTGGTTATTACTTACTTGTTTGTGTTTTGCAGTAATAATAAAAGAATTATGGCTAGGAAGAAAGTAACATTCGGTGTGTTACTCCATTAGTGTTGTTACAGAAGTAATTTGTTTCACCGATGTTGTTACTCTGAAGTTGTTGCTACACTGCTGATGCTATTACTCGGAAGTTGTTGTTACACAGTCGATGCTATTACTCCGAAGTTGCTGCTACACTGCTGCAGCTTTTACTCTGAAGTTGTTGCTACACTGCTGATGCTGGTACTCCGAAGTTGTTGTTATAGTCATTGTTGTTACTCCGAAGTTGTCATTACACAGTCGATGTTGTTACTCCGATGTTGCTGCTACACTGCCGGTGCTGTTACTCCGTAGTTTCCGTTACTCCGAAACTATTGTTACTTCGTAGCTGTTGTTACTCTGCAACTGTTGTTACTCCATAGTTGTTGTTACTCTGCAACTGTTGTTACTCCACAACTGATTTTGTTACTCTGCAACTGTTGTTACTCCGCAACTGCTGCTGTTACTCTGCAACTGCTATTAATCTATAGCTGTTGTTACTCACTGTTGTCGTTACTCACTATTCACGACATACATTTCTGCTATTACTCCACCTTAAGGTAAGTCCGCAGGTACGTCTCCACTGATTTTATGGATTTAATTAAATATTCCAAAAAGGACAGTCAAATGTGCTGAGGACGGTCGTCATTTAAGTTGGGGGGAGGGTACCGTCATAATGACTGACGGCGTACTTAGTAAAGGTACTTATGACATACGACTCCCACCAAATCAAATTTAATGACCTTAAGTACTTTTCAATTATACCGTTGAGTGGGAATGCATACTCGTGTGCACAGAAGTCGTATCAGTCACCTTTCAAACATTTTGCATTAAATCCTAGAATATCTAACGGTA